>WOVY01009694.1:600000-1101823 GCA_013436015.1 Rhipicephalus annulatus
CTTTTTGATGATGGCGAGGTCACGCAATAAGGTAAGTAATGGTCTCACATTATTACTACAACATTGCTTCTACAAATGCTATTTCCACCATCACAGAAAACTTTATACAGTGCTAAAGCATTTGCATGTTCAATAAAAAAAAATATGAAATATAAAACCTGTATGGTAAAACATCAAACTAAAACCACACTGACGCACTTTCAACAAGAACACGAAAAAAATATTGTTGCGGTTTGGAGGAAGACAACGGGATTTATCACTGCCAGGGCAACATCTGCGATCACTGTCAATACACCAACTCTGCAATCGTGGGTCTGGTTTCTTCCCGCGACAATATGTAAATTGTACACGAAAACTTGGCATTTCATAATACCAGCAGTAAGATGACTAATGGGACAAAATATTTAAAGCTCACTTTACTAAGTGGGTTTTAGGTAAGTCAGGCTCAATTTTGCTGCCTGATGGTTAGAGCAAACATTAAACTTTTTTTTAGCAGTCCCGTCTGCAAATTGCACTAAATGAAACTTGTCATTTCAATTTTTATGCTGGTAACAGTCAGGGTAGTAACACTTGTATTACTTTCTCACTTTCTGCAAAGTCTTGGATATCAAAGCAACTGCACAGAGTATCAAATTTCACAAGCAAATGTATGTGCGGTGTGTCTTCATGTGAATGTATTGACATCCTCTTTGCTTAAGACATCCCAAGCCACCTTCAGCTGAATGACTCGGTAACAATACGAAAACATCGACGGTGATCCATCTGCCATTCATCACAGATTCTAGAAGACATTTTCAGTGGCGGCAATGGCAGATGAAAATACTGTTGACAGACAATGCTACATTAGTGATGTTGCGGTAGTTTTTGGTCACAGCTGCTGGAATGAGAAATGCAACAAACAGGAAGCTAGACCCTCAGGTATTATTCATGTGATCCTATGGAAGCTTCTTAAAAATGTTGTTTCAGAAAGTAATGGCCGGAAAAATGCAAAAGAAAAATATCAATTATTCTGTAGTATATTTTTATATTGTATAATTAATAATATTTTAAAATAAAAGCATTGATCTAAATTTAAAAAGCAGCTCATCAATGAATATCTGTGCTGCTGGACACCATCCCGCGCAAGAAAATTTCTTTGTCAGATATAACAACTGCTTCACGACGACACACTATTAGTAGTATTCTTTATTAGTAGTATTGTTAGTACTGTCATGCGTATAGTAAGTTTTCAGCCTATAAAGCTTGCACAAGCTTGAAAGTTCTTTAGAAAAACTACTAGTGAAGCAAATTTTTGTACTTATTTGCAAAAGCAGACACTACATTTTGACCTGTATTTGAGAGCCACCTGATGTGATGACAGCTGTTGTTCATATTTTACTAATATTTTTTTTAAGTGCCTTTACAAATAAATGCAAGGTCTCTTGCTTATGCTCAAGAGTACAGTCATATCTAACTGAATATTATGTTTAATTACAGCATCTCACCAAAAGAAACGAATCGGGTGCTCATCTACATTCAGTAGAACCTAATGTACAGTATAGACTCGGATAGTAATTTGCATCCACATACAGTAAAGCCTCGTTATTTCGAAGTCACTGGGGCCGTAAGAAATTTTCGAATTAAGCAGGTTTTCGAATTAACAGAATATAAAAAAGGTGAAATGCAAAAAACTTGGAATTATTCGAAGTAATCATGGGCGGTCGTTTGCTGTGTCGTCTAGTTTTCGGCTCCAAGGTTATGTTTTCAGCTCCAAGGTTATGTTTTCCAGCAATACCTGGTATTAATTTTGCCGCAAACATGGAGTAACGGTGGGCCTAACTACTGCATTGAAAAAAAAAAAAAGTCAAAGTCATTGAAACAAAAAATCACAGTTTCACCAAAAGGTGATGCATTGAATGTGATAGCAACATATTCGAATGTTTTACGAAGCAAGGCTAGCATTTTTTGGAGCAATACTAATTGTAGTAAACATGCGCTTGCTAAGTAACCAAGTTTCCTCCAGGGTGGCCACAGTAGATGACCACAACAAGGCCCATGCGTAGTGACAGCATTTATATACGAAGTGAGGCTGGCAGTCAACCAATTTAGATTCCATCTCACGCAGCTCTACAAAACGCTGGTTCAAGAGAACACGGCCGCTCCAGCGACACTTTTGGCACAGTTTTTTTCATGTTGAGAGCGCAGCCCGTAGAAGCTCCCGCCTGCTGCGGGGGCACATGCCGCGCATTGATTGTTGCCGCAGTAGTGTGGCAACCATAAGCGTCCTACTCGTCTCGTTCGCTCACGAAATAAGCGCGTGCAGACGACCCCGGCCGCCACAAAGGCGATGCTCACTCTGCAGAAATAGGAGGCTGGCACATCCTTTCCTGTATATATATATACATACATATACATATACGAGAATAACAGCTGCGGCGGTGGCGAAAACCAGCCGAGACTGCCCATATAATTGCTATCACAATAAAAAAAAAAAACGCTGTCGTAATAAACTGAAATGCATGCGTTTGAAAAACAAGACACCTTCACTGCAATATAGTAATGACACGCAGGCAGCATATCACTTGTTTCTTGCTGCGTCTGCAAATGGTCCCAATGTTGAGACCATTTGCCCATTTTTTTCTGGTGAAATAAAGAGTTTAATAATAATGGCAAGTGTAGTGGAATTCACGATGTGTTTTGGCTAAAAGACATGATCCTTGAACCTTTTGAACTTAGTTTTCGAACTAGGCATTGCAGGCAAGAACTTTGCCAGCAGTACAAGTGCTCAAATTGCTGGAGCAACCAGCAATCGGAGATTTGCATGCATCGCGAATTCCACTAAATTTCTATTTATTAATTTCTTTACAATCCCAGAAAGAATGGGTAAATCATGATGCGCTGATGTTGCGAGAAACATGCAATATGCCTCCCGTGTGTCACTGCTGTGTTGCAGTGAAACACATCTTGTTTTCTGCAAGTGCACAATTTGGTTGGTCACGAGACCATTTTTTTTTTTCTTTTATTGCAATAGAAATTGTATGAACACTCCCCGATGAATTTTGCCACTGGTGTCGGCATCGGCGTCGCCGTCACTCACCATATATGTATACGTATCTATATATATATGTAAACGCAATAAAGAAAAATAATCGCGAGAAAAAAAAACTGACGCGCGGAATCGAACGTGGGACCTCTGAATCGTGAATGCGAGGCGTTAACTACTGAGCCATGGAGGAGCACCTCCTTCAACATTCAAATGGCAAGCTATTTATATCTACCATTCTTTTTCGAACAGGAAATAGTGAGGCTGGGGTGCCTCAGCCTTTATTTATTTGTATAAAATGTTACATATTTTACAGGTCATCATTCGCATTCAGCTGATAGTAAAATCCTGCTACTATTTAAAATTCTTTCAACTTCCTTTGATCCAACAAGAAAAAATTGCACAGGCCTTGTTGCAATTTAAAAAAAAAGTACTGTGAAGGTTAGTTGGGTAATGACAAATATAGCCATTCTTTTAAATATGCGATATACACTATTTGAATTCAATTCAAAATCATTTTACCAAAATCACTATTCACTTCTAATCTAAAATTCATTATTTGCACAAGCCTAATAAACATGCATATCAAGCGTGTTAGTTCAAAGCTTGCACTTATTTGTGCCTCCTGTATTCTCGTGTACTTCGTGTGTAACCATATTTTTCCTTCCGATTGTAAACCAACTTGCCCAGCATCAAGTTTTATTCAGACAGTAAACGTTCAGCACAATCTATCTGGTCAATTGGTCTTATCGGGGGAACCAGGAGAAGAGAAGAGAGGTTGAATTTTTAATGTGAAACTATCTTTGCAAAATTCTCTGGGTTTTCTGGAATGTACTATCGCTGCTGCTGTGTGCCGGGTACTTGAAACAAATGACACAGAAAATCAGCTCCCTTCTTTGAACATTTATAAAGTTGATTCTGTGAAACCTTCCTGAGAATGTACCAGCAATTAAAACAAAAGTGTCATGCCAAACAAGAATGACTGACATGATGCAAAATGATGCTCTGCTGTATGTATACTACATTTGAACAAGAGACAAAGTCAAGAGTTTGGTGGAATCTCTCCTGGCCAGAGAAACACACTGAACAAAGAAAACACAGCACTGACCAAAGTAAAAATATATCATTAAAAAGACATTTTGTTTTTGTGAGCAAGGCTTCCATGTAGAAGCCAAAACCTCTTTTTAAGAATATATTTTTAATTTGGTTGGCACTGTGTTTCTGTGTTTCCATCGTTCAACAGGAGGCATGTTGAATTTAATCGCAGTTTTTTTTTCTTTACAGCAAAAGCTGTTATGAGATCACAACTCGGGTTGCGTGCGGTGCTGTAGTTGTGCACCGCCACCGCTGCCACCACCACGCCACCGGCGTCCATAACCACTATCGCACGAAATAAGAAAAAAAAACCTAGTACCAAGGGCACAGTGGGACTCGAACCCAGGTCCGCTGCGTGCCTGCCCAGTATTCTACCACTGAGCTATTCCGGTGCTTGGGACTTATTTGCAAACTTGCCTTAGGCAGCTTTGATGTCGGGAAAAGAAGTGCATTAATACAGTCAAATCTCATTAACTAAAACATGCTTAATTCGAACTTCCAGTTAATTAAAACTCACGATGAGGTCTCATCAAAGCTATGTGTATTACAATGGGCAAAAACGCCCGGTAATTCAAACCCGCAAGCACTTGTGACAGTTAACTTGAACATACCGTGCTCCGAAAATGCTCTCAGCACCCCGCCCAATTTCGCAGCGGCACCTCCAACACCTCAACGCTACGCGCAAAGGAAAGGAAAAGGAAAGAAAAGGCTGTGATAGAATATTTGCTCTCTCTCTCAAATTCCGATATGCGAGGCATTTGTGCCATGCTTCTCCCTTTTCTACCCCTGCCACGTAAAGACCCTTCTCCCAAACCATTCTCTCAAGCACCGGTGCCACGCTTTTCCTTTCTGTCCCTGACAAGTAACCATTCTCTTTTCAACGATGCGTGAGAAAAGAGAGAGAAAAAAAAACTGCCACGAAGTGTTGGTTTTCTCTCAAATTCCGATCTGCTTCACTCCGCATGGAGACACTCCTCTTTTCTCGTCACGTGCTGGCCATGCTGCAGCTTTGTCGCAGAGGGTTGTAGATTGATTGATATGTAGGGTTTAACGTCCCAAAACCACCATATAATTATGAGAGACGCCGTAGTGGAGGGGTCTGGAAATTTTGACCACCTGGTGTTCTTTAACGTGCACCCAAATCTGAGCACACGGGCCTACACCATTTCCGCCTCCATCGGAAATGCAGCCACCCCAGCCGGGATTCAATCCCGCGACCTGCAGGTCAGCAGCCGGGTACCTTAGGCACTAGACCACCGCGGCGAGGTGCAGAGGGTAGTAGCGGAGATGCAGTCATTTGTTGTCGTCGTCTTTAGAGAGTGTTGCCGCTGGAAATTGCTGCGCGCAACTTCTCTTGCCAGGAGAATTCTGAAGCCGAAGTAGCTATACTTTGCGAGCTGCGTGCGAAATTGATTGACTCGCTGCAAGGCAAACGTGAGCACATGCGCATCACCGATTACTTCAATTAATGACGAATGTCCTGTGATTTGTGAATAAATGTAAGTCTTCTGAAACTTCCCCCTCGTGTGTTAGCTCAATGCACATGTGTCACTGCATGGGGAGCCCTCCGTTTACTTAGCTTTCATTAATTCGAACTTCTTGCAATTCAAACAAACTTTCGGGCCCCTTCGTGTTCAAATTATTGAGATTTGACTGTATGAGTAATAAAGCATTTTAGAACAGCAACAGAACAATCAGGCATCACACAATGCGAATAGCATAACGAGTGGGTCATCCAATGCTCCAACCCATTACAAAGCTTGTTCTTGATCCCCTATTAACTGTGGTGCATACCCACTTAAGGCATAATTCTTCATTGTCGTCAGCCACTACTAGAACAATTGGCACAACATTCCTTGCAAGTATTTAGCTGATACCAGTCTTCTCAGAAGAATGATGAAGGACAGCATAGCGAATGCCGGCCTACTACCCAGGAATTATTATTATTCTCGTAGTGGGTACCCAGCAAGTGTGCTTGCAGCAGTTACCTAATGAGTGTTTATAAAAGGCTCTGAAAAACCACTTTTATAGCTTTCTTTGTGACTGCGCTGCGCTTTCCCCGCAGGCCTGGCGTTTTTCGTCCGTTGTAAGTAGTCACATACACAAATAGTATATATAAAAATATTACATGCTTGAGAATGCAGAGCCCTCCCTCCATTAAATAATGTACTGGCTACAACACTGATTAGTCTCATCTCACACACCATTGATAAGTGACACTGGTAACTCCCCTGTCAGCATTTTGCAATTATCATGACACATCTGGTAATTGCCATGGTGGTACTCCTGCTATGCAACAGAAATTGTCTCGTGTGCTTGACCGAGTTAGCAGAACTGCTGCAAGACCTTCATCTACACAGCTCATCAAAGTTAATGGTACCTGGAAGTTTGGTTTCTTTCAGCTTTCCACATGCTCCATGGCAGCTGTGATGTGAAGTTATATGGTGCAGCATAAAACCCTAAATGTTTTGCCAGTTTGCAAGTTTTTTTTTTGTTACTGAAATTAATATTTTCAGACTACTTAATTACTTTACATCAAACATTTTCTAGGTTACTGCCATGTAAAAAAATGAATTGTGAGGACTGCAAGTTACATCAAAAATCGAACTTCAACATAATAATACCTTTATTTAAAGAAAGTAAAGAGTTTTTAAACTTTTTGCGTATGCACGCTTTGGGTCAAGCAAGAGCGAAGAGTTTTTGTTTTTAAATCGGGTCTGCGACACTTTGGACACTCTCCCTATTACAGGACACTCTAGTCTTGGCCAAGAGTCATTACTTCAGTGGGTGCCATCACGTTTGTCTAACGCAAAGCTTTTGGGGCAGGCTTTGGGGCTCCCACTAAAGTTGAGAAATATTGCCTCCAACACAAAACCAAAACCCTGTTTCGGTCTCGCCCATGTGCAGTGGACTTGACGCTATTTCTTTGGGGCCCCTATTCGAAGACTCCCAAGTAAGTCTTGCACCAAAATACTCATGCCATAGCCAAGATTCGATCCCGCGACCTTCAGATCAGCAGTCAATTACCATTACCACAAGACCACCATGATGGGTTGTCTCATATACAAGACTGAAATGCAGTTATTAGAGGTACACAAACCTTGAGCGTGGCATTATGGAAGACTCTGTGGAACCACGCAGCAACGGCATCATGGGATGTTCCTCTTGTTCTGACAGTAATACAGTAGCCTTCCCCAAAACGATTCTTCAGGTGTTGAATGCTGCCCAAACACTTGAAGTGGCCATTGACCATAATGGCCAGCCTTGTGCACAGAGCTTCACATTCTTCCATGCTGCATAAGAAAAACTTTTAACCATTTAAAAGAAATGAACAAAAAACATCTGAGAAATGCTACTGGAATGCCATAGAGCACTATGTAAAGATGGATTTAGTCCATTCATGGCTTGCTAAGCAAATCTAATTATTAAAAAAAGAAAACAAGTGCAGCAACTTTCAAGAAGTAGCACTTAGGACCACGGATGTCTTGACACTCAAGACCTACAAGTAACCACAGCACAATATTGGCACCATCTAATTTGTATTGTGTACATATACCTAGTTGTCACATCTATTTGTCGTTGTACTACTGCTGAAGTTATAATGAACAAATAATAATAATAATAATAATAATAATAATAATAATAATAATAATAATAATAATAATAATAATAATAATAATAATAATAATAATATCATATTTGCATAGGGTACAATAGTTTAAGCTCCCAAATGCACAATGCTCAAATGTTAGAAACAAAGAAATAATGAAGAAAATGTCCCTGTAGACATGTAAATTACTTCCCACCTATTTCTCCTCTGTCAGTAATAATATATGCACTATAACCGGGTCTGAAAAATGCATACTCTCGTAATAAAACTGAGAACATTTCATGCTGTCATGTGTAATGGAGTGAATGAGATACTACACAGAGCCAGAAATAAAAACCAACATCCTTAATTAGCAATTGTACATGGGATAGTTGTTGCAAGAAAGACAACATACAGAAGAGAGCAACGAAGGGCTAGATGATGAGTGAAAATGTCTATAATCTCCCTAAAAAAAATTAAGCTAAACGTTCAGTCTGACAAAGAATAGTGACACAATTAAGGTATGGAAAAAGTGTCAGAAGCAAGAAATTTACAAAGTTGATTTGGCTTTCCTTTAGTAAAAACTATTTGGGTAACTTTTACACCCACTGCCATGTGATTATCTCCATCAGCGCAGTACTGACAACCTATGAACACCTTTTGAAATCTTTGTTGAAAATGTGTGAAAAAAAAAAAAAAAGAATAAGCCTACCATAAAAATTGTCATCTCATAAAATGTATGAGCCCATTTCTTTATGTACTTTAGTGAAAATAAAATGTGTGTCTGTAGCGCATAGCTTTTCCTAAATTCTATCAAATTGTATTTTTTGATCTGCATGCAACCAGCAAACTACACAACGATTTCTGAAGTAAGACGTAGTAACAATACATGGCAATCACCCAAGCACATTACACTACATTCAGCCGAAGCAAAACAGCCCAAAATGCTAAAAAACCTATTATTCTAACCTGTGAGAGGTCAGAATCACTGATCGGCCTCCTCGCACTAGGTCTTGAATCAAGTCCCAAAGGAATCGCCGTGTGTACGGGTCCATGCCTGTGGTAGGTTCATCCTACAAAGACAAAATGTAGTAGGCAAGACTTTGTCTACAATAACTGAAAACAAGTAGTAGTAGTAGTATTTTATATCATCAAGAGGAGAAAGGAAGAAAGAAGGAAAGAGCCGCAGGATATCACAATTGTCTCACTTCTCAATGGACATTAAAGTTCTGATGTGCCATAGAAAACATGTAAGCTAAGTTGCAGAATAAGTGAAACTTGCAATAAAAAAATTCATGAGCCATTCCACTCTGTGAAGGTGGATAACCGGCAAAGCTCTATAGCACACAACACAAAGAATTAAGGAGACAAAGAATTTTGATGAAAGCTATAGACATATTATTGAGTGCGAGGCAAATACTGGAGGCGCGAGCTCTGCAATCACTGTGACGTGCAGGGTTGGATCACGTGATCTAGACTCGCTCTGGCGAAGGAAAGCTGGCGGTTGGATGCATTGCTTTAAACAGCGACTTCAAGGTGTTTTCATTTTTTTAACAGCATTGTAATGCTCCAACTTCATCTGTGCAGGCTTCTGCAGAGTACACAATGTAGAAAGTTGCAGTAAACATTACCGGCGGCGTGAAACAGCACACTACGTATGCGATGCCACTGTCGAGCCGCAGGCAGTGCTACTGTCACCTCTCTCTTTCTTTGTTGTTGTGGTTATTATTTCAAGCCCATGGGATTAAAATGAGCACAAACCATAAATGTTCAGATAAAAGCAGAACGTTTCGGTTTTTGCACAGGAGCCTTGTTCAGAATTAAAAATGAATGTGCACAGTTTATGTGTATCTTAAAATGGAACTCTGAATTGTCAGAGAGTCAGGATATAGCCTGGAAGTCCAGTTTATTTCCCTTTGTTTTCAATATTTTTACCCTATTCAGGTCTATTTCGTGGTCAGTTGCTTTTGCGTGTTCCATCAGCCCATTCAACAAAACCTTCTTTCTTAGATGATATATGTGCGCTCTAGTCTATGCTAATGCTTACTTCTCTCGCCTAGTTAATTTTTACCGCAGTCTGTGCCACAACCATCCTTTACGGGCATTCGTTCCTATGTGTGTACCTGACGACGCGGGTTTCCATCCGCCAGTGGTGTATCCAGGGAGTAACACACCAAGCCCATGCCCCCGTCCCTCCCTGAAATTTTTCCGTAGTATATAGCGCACAGAATAACGGTCACCTACACCTGCCTGCCTGGCCCCCAGTTCTAATAAAAATAATTCCCCCTCCCCCAAAGAAAAAAAAAAACATTTTGCCAACGCCCCTGCCATCTGCGACTTCAGCTTACTGGGTTCCTTGCTTATATATTCCGTCTGTAGAATGAGCCCATAGCCACTGTCACCTCCTCCTAATGTTGTGTTGATCTACAGGCATAAACATGGTCTGCTTCAAAAACTGATTCGTCTTCGAAGAGCTGCCGTGAAATACCACACAACTTATGGATGATATTGCAAAAAAAAAAAAAAGACTTGGACACAAGCAATTTTACTGAATCATGAAATTGCCATTTAGATCACAGTACACAAGACCTCGCAGCATGCTCAAGGAAGTAAAATGATACGGCTAGCTCATCACATTTTTTAAATCACGATTTACCCCTTTGTAGATAGCTCTGGAACTGAACCAATCATTCATAATTTTCACCCATGTGTGGAACCTGTGACCACCGTAGAAATTTTGTGCAATAGATACTAGGAGCATGCCACAGAGAAAAGTTACAACTCTGAATGAGGCATGCACGCTTGTAATTCTCACGTTTGCGCTCAATTATAATTTAAAGGTTGCGGCTACATGCGGCTGTAAGATTGCTGTGTTGCTTCCCACAAAGCGGGGAATATGCTTGCACTGTGCTTCATATGGTTTTGTGTGATAAACATAAAAGTATATTGCGCATGCTTGTCATATCAACCGCGGCCTGTCTGTGGATGCAAACCTACAATGAATGAAGTAGCGTAGTTCCGCGCATTTACTGCAGCAAACATAAGTTTGTTTACCGGTAATACCTATTTGATGGTTCGATTCAACACGGAATGAGTCGTAACCCTTTACAGAGGCAGCGTACTCGGCCGCCGTTGTTTTTTTATATAGCTGGTCATAACCGACAATGCCGGCAATCAGGCATTGTGAGAAGCACGACACTTTTCCAGGGAAGTTATTTAGCACTTTGTACAGTCAGGAAAGAAGCTGTAGCAGTATTTTACTAATTTTGTTGAGAATAATAAGAATAATACAAGAATAATATAATAATAAAAAAAGACGCAAAAGCGGTTGCGGGCTGCATGCGAGAAGGCAACGGAGCAATCCAACTACACTATATACGTCACAGGGATGCCTCTGCATGCTGGCGCCACGGTATGTCCTCGGGCCCAATATTGTCTTGAGTAGCGGCAGCAGCCATTGCAACAAAAAGTGGGTAAACACACGCAAATATATTCTTTATAGATGGTCATTACTAGTCTTCATTAATGCATTGCTCCTCAGGAGTGGGCATACACGTGGCCTTCGCATAATAGAAAGAAGTGAAATTCAATATTGAGAACCATAGGTTGTCTGAGACTGAGACAATGATGGAAAGAAAGGATAATCAAGGCCACTTTTCCACGCTTGCTCTGGCCACGAGGAGGAGGGCTGCATCAGAAACCCTCCTTTCCCACTTTGCTCTAGCTCTGAGCAAGCCGCGATATCCATTTGATTCTGTTTTTAGTTCCGTTAACCTCATATTTAGGAGAAGGTTTTGCTATGTGGATGACTTAAAATCTGGTATCCTAGCCACAGACCATTTCAGTGTAAAAAAGTGCAGTTAAAATAGGAAACAAAATTATATGAACTGATGAATAAATTTACTTGTGAAAGTGCAAAGATGTCACTAGTGGTATTACTACAAATTTTGGCAATTGTTGTGCGTTATTTAATGAATGGCAACAATTATGTAGATATCAAACAGCAAATGAAACTCTAATCTCCTGTCGTGTATTGGATTTGCAGAAGCTGTACAAAATTAAGTGCTTCATTTCGTGTTGACAAGTTTTTTGTACTTCAAAAGGCCCCTAACCAACTTGCACTTAAAGGAGAGAAAATGCTTTCTCCTTGCCTTCAATACCCTTCATAGAGGTGATACCTCCTCTTTACCACTTATTTGTTAAAAGCACATGTACAATGTCAGCACTAAGCGTTAAGTCTATCAAAATTTCGTGCATGTCTACTATAAACTTTTATTTCTGCTTGCGCAGTTGGAAACACAAAATGAAGTGAAATCAGTAGATTGCGTATGTCAGTCAAGCGAGACAAGAAAGAAAAGATGGGCTACTGCATGGAAAAGAAATGAAGGAGACCATTCACATCTGACATTTCGCATATATGAACAAATAAAGAGTATGTACTATATAGACTTCATGGATCACTGTTTTTGAGTCACGAAGTGCACCAGAAAGATGTGAAATGCTAGGAGAGAATAATGTCCCTTTTTTTATGTTTTCGAAGGTTACTTAGGGGCCATTAAAGTATTACAATAGGTATGCAGCCACACTCCCTACAATGATGCTGCATTTAACACTGCGGGGTCTCGATGTGGGGAGCAGCACCACGGTTGTCTCTCGCGTGGGTCCCCGGTGCACGGCACTACGGGCTGTCTGTCGGGGGTCCTTGCGGTGAGTCAGGCGTTGGCGAAGCCACCTTGTGTGTGTTATTGTGTTTGTTATGTTGTTGAGTGTTGTGTAATTTTGTTTAAGGATGTTTTAGCATGTTGAGCACAATTGGTGTTATAGTAATTTGGCTGACGATATCGTTGATCAAAAGTAGTGAAATAAATGTGTGTTTGGCTTGGTTCGTTTCGACTGCGTCTGCTGTCTCCGTTCATTCCAAGAGCAAGGTGGCGCTCTCCATATCGAGATCCCATAATACTAAAAATGCCATGGTTATACCTGGTATTCATTACAAAAAGCGAATACGATCAAACATTTGTGATCAGGTTTGTGTAGATTAAATGCAAGCATGGTGCTTCCGACAGGCTAGCGAACCTTCTCTGTAGAATATGAAGGCCCTTTAGTGGCTTGTCATGCTAATACACTTGAAACCCTTTATAAGAGACACCACTGTGCTCAGCATTCAAAGAGGTGTTGATGAGTTTTAAGAAATGTCAAACTTGCACTTTTGTATTAAATATGTGACTAACAAAACTTTCTAGATAAATTGACTCCATCGATTAAAGCGTTTTCTTTTTTTACTTTTTTGCAATAAATAACCAAGCTTTTCTAAATTAGTCAGCATCAGTCATTTAGAGTCAAAGTTCTATGCAAATCTCACTATTTTGCTACGTGGACAATTCAGCTAGCAATTATCAAAAACTGCCGTAAAAACCGATATGTAGGTCAAAAAAGAGAAAACGCAATAAAAAGTCGACCCTCGTCTTATATGCCAGTCATTGGCAGAAAAAACTGAAAAAACTGCGTCTATTCAAATAGGTCGCGAAAGTTCGGGCAAAAAGCGGTTCAGAAGCTATTGCCAGCAACATCAGCATGGGGATTTATGGGAGCTGTGATTGAAGTGTGACTATGTATCGAGGGAATAAACACTAAAAGTGAAGAACCAAGTTTTATTCCAAGTCAAAGCAATTCCTATGTTTTACAAATGACATTTCTTTCTCCCAACAATACTATGTAGGTGTAATGACCAAAGAACTTAAGACAGTTTTTGATTATTACGAAAAATCTTTTTTCTAGCGCTCTCTGCTCACGCTGTTATTACTAAGTGCAGCCCTTCTACTCCACGGAAAGGTACTCTCGTAAAATTCGTCTGCGATGCAACACACCCCCTATAAAGTTTCAGTGTTCCACCCTTGCTTGCGTTCTCTGCCGTGCGCGAAATTGTGAGGTGTATTTTATCCTTGGTGAATGTCTTGAATGCAACGTCTAATGGGCAGCAGAACGATGTGGATGACAATTAACGTTGAGTGTTTGCGTCGGTACCAGCAGTAACGACATGCTGTGTGCAAGGATGCAGCAGCAACAAATTTGTGCCTGGCAACACATGTCTTCTCGATAAGAAACAAGGACAATGATTCGGAATGCACTGCTCGCTGGACTTTTATGCATCAGTATTCCTTCAGCCTGGTTTCTTTTTTGAGCATGTAGTGCCAGCGATTATTCGGGTTATCGGTGAGCATATCACCAAGTTATCTATCGCGCTACAATTCGCATGTCTGCATTCGCATACATAGCAGTAATTTATTGGATCATAATGCAAAATAACGTAATGCATGTAGTGTCCATAGACTTTTTTGTGCTTATTACTATTGTGTGTGTCCTGCCGCGGTGGTCTAGTGGCTAAGGTTCTCGGCTGCTAAGTCGCAGGTCGCGGGATCGAATCCCGGCTGGGGCGGCTGCATTTCCAATGGAGGCGGAAATGTTGTAGGCTCGTGTGCTCATATTTGGGTGCATGTTAAAGAACCCCAGGGGGTCGAAATTTCCGGAGCCCTCCACTACAGCGTCTCTCATAATCATAAGGTAGTTTTGGGACGTTAAACCCTACATATCAATCATCAACCATTGTGTGCAGTGTAATAAATTTGAGTTATTATGACCATTAAATAAATCTTAAAAGACATAATTTTGACATGACAAGGAGTGATTTCTTCTCGTTATAACTGAAGAACACAAGCATTGTACACGCTAAAGAACCTGCGTATGCGTAAAGCAAATAAGCAACGCTGCAGGTATGACAGGCACACGCTGTTGGTTGCTTTAATTATTCTGCGGAAGATGCTACGAATGCCAAATAAAAGTTCAAATAATAAGTTTCCTTTTAAAGCGGGGGCATTGATTGATATGTGGGGTTTAACGTCCTAAAACCACAATATGATTATGAGAGACGCCGTAGTGGAGGGCTCCAGAAATTTTGACCACCTGGGGTTCTTTAACGTGAACCCAAATCTGAGCACACGGGCCTACAGCATTTCCGCCTCCATTGGAAATGCAGTCGCCCCAGCCAGGATTCGATGCCGCAACCTGCGGGTCAGCAGCCGAGTACCTTAGCCACTAGACCACCATGGCAGGGCTAAAGCCGAGGCAATGTGAACGGTAGTACACTTAAACATCACCATCTAATCATATGTCCATATTATATCAGCTGGCATTGACTAGAAGCGCACTCGTGGAGAACACGCCAGCAATTTCCTTAGCACTTGTCCTAAGCGATCAGCGCCCACGCAAAGTAAACTGCGATTTAATTTCACTTTAGTGCACACAAAAAGAGGTCACTCATTTACCAGCTATTGCGTCGCATCTGCTTTATTTTTTTTTCCACAGAAAGTGTTCCCTCTTCCAAAGATGGTGCTAAGCCCCACGAGCTGCTGATCAGCCACTATTTTCTGAACGTATAAACTTCTATGAAACCTTTGCTACCAGTTGTATCTTGGCTGAAGTTGAAAGCCTCCATTGCCATCGTGAGCATCAGCAGTGGCTCCGTTGGGCAAGGCTAGGCAAGGCCTACAGTGTTCTAGCAATGCCATTTCGTCTCAGTTATCAGCTGTCATTCGGCCGTTTTCTTTTTTCTTCAGAAATTAGTGGTACATAGTCGACGGTAGTTTACAATAGGCTTTAAGAAAAAAAGTTATTGAGTATGCAAGAAGCACATGGCAACCTGGCAGCACAACCAGAATTCGGTGCCTTAAAGAAAAGCTTCCGATACTGGAGGAGCCAAAAGCAGCGCATGCTATCCTGCAGCAACTAAAAAAAAAAAAAACCTTTCGTGGATAAGATGCTGTGCACCCCGAACTGGAAACGCTACTTGCCGAATTTGTCCGAGAGCTGCGTGCAAGGTCGCTACCTATAACAGTGAAGTGCATCCGCGTGAAAGATCTCAAGATAGCGCGCGACTCTGGGCTCACAAGGGTGCAATTCAAGGGATCGCCATTGTGGGTGCGCCGATTTATGAAGCGGAAGGGCTTTGCGCTGAGGCGGCGTACTTCTGTCTTTCTGCAGATGTAGCATCAGTAGCGCATTGAATGGAACGGAGGACAATGCACTTACGGACGTTACTAGTGAAAAAGAGACGTCATTGGACTCAAGTTTGCAAGAGTCTGAGTGACAGCACTTGGCAGCATTTTGGCGTTCAACTACATACGAATAGTGTCCAAATAAATATAAATGCCACCACAGTGCAGCTGGTTGTGTAGTGTATTTACCAAGGTAAAGGTGCGACTCGACACTTTGTGATTTTTAAATATTTCTTTTTTGGAGATTCAATGTTTGGGGGGTTGACCTATATTTCCTTAACATCAACATCACTTGTAACATCAAGAATGGTCACGATGGTTCCTTCGCCTTGCAATGCAGCATGTGTGGCTGCAAACCACTTTTGCATGATACGATTATTGTTGAAAAAAAAAAAAACAAATAAAACAACAAGTGATATCATTGAGGCAGAGAGGATTTGTAGATTAGGGCTGAACTGCGTCAGCACTCCCTCTCTCAGGTTGTCAAAAAGAATTGTGTTTTCTTAGAATGTAAAATTCTCGCTCATGGCAGTTTGTGGACTTCTAGAATTATTTGTTTATTTTTTCACATTTCGAGAATATACATGTGTAGGCTTTCTGAAATAAATTTTGTTAGAAGTTAGCGCACGTCTTTGCTCATTTTCTTTCGCAGTCTATGCTAATCATAACAGACCCACATACCACAGACTTTCGGATACAACGGACCCTTATTCAGCCTAAGTTTGGTCTGTGTATTGAATTAACAAAGCAAAGTATGCTTTTAACAGATTGCAATATAATGCACTATTGCAAAGTTTGCTTTTAGCAAATCATGATATAATGCGCTATTCGCTACAGTGCACAAAATCAGTGACATTTTTTTTTTAATTGGGCGCATAAAGCATACTTTTGCCGTGTTGATGTGGGCTCACAAAAGACTTGATTAATGCTGCTCTACACACTAAAGTGACAGTAAACTTAAATTGCGGCTGGCAACATTGCTGGCTTCTGGCTAAGCCAGTCCGAGAGCATGCAGGTTCAAGCAGTTCATGTGTTCCAGCTGACCGAAATGCAGCGCAAAGTGGTTGCATCATCACTCAAGGGTGCTCACCTATCTTTTATCACTTCCTTTTCAAGCTAAAGGCAAATAAAAAGTTTTTGTCTGTGCTTTTTGAAGTTTGTCACTCATTGCAGTAATGTTGTTTGGCATCACTACTAAAGTTTTGATTATGGGCAGTACCAGCGCACAAACTCACGGGACAAAGAAAAGAGACACAAACAAGCATAGCAAGAATAGCCACGTGCGACAGCGCTTGTTTGTGTCTCTTTTCTTCTTGTTTGTCCAACTATCAGTCCTGCTAAAGTTTTGAAAGTAAGTTGTTCTGGTGCTTCAACTAGATAAGTTTTACAGTCAAATCATTACACTAAGGTGAGAGGTGTTTTGGTGCTGATTAATTCAGGACTTTCAGATGAGCTTCGAATCGTTCAGTGAGCCGCGGAGGCCACACGAGAGCACCAGCTCCCTGTGGAACTGCTTTTCCGTCCGCACAAATAAAGAACTTATGCCTAGCCAATCAACACAAGTGGCTGAAAAAGTATGCTAGAAATGCCTAATCATCGGGCTAAGCTTTGCAGCTATGCAGGAGCCACATAACGTCCCTGCAGCTACTGTAACAGAACTCACTCATTAAAAGGACCCTGAAACGGTCTTTTTCAAGTTTTGTGAGCATTTAGGCTAGATCATCATCAAATCATCCACACCACAAATTTAGCGAAATGCGTGTACCAAGGCCGCTACAGACAATTATATCTAAACCTTCCTTCCCACCCCTGCTTTGCCTCCTCAACCTATGAGACACGTTGGAATCCCTGGCAATTACAGCAATCTCATAAATGTTTTAACAGTTTGAGCGTGGCCCGGTCATGGCCTCCGAGATTTCACGCCTACAGGTTGTGTGCAATTTCAGAGGCCACAGCCCAGTCACCTAGCAGCACACACGCCATCCAGCAACAAAGATGAAGATTGTGGAGTACTAGTTGATATCTGCTCTGACAGGTGCCCCCGCCCTACCAGCCAATCTATTTGATTCTCCTGTACGATGCAAGTAAGTGAACAAACAAAAAAAATTTGAGAACAATCACTGATTGTTATTCACCCCTGAAGGCACCTGGTGGTGCCTTCAGGGGTGAAGCTACAGTTGCAGGCACATGAATCGTATCATTAACAGCACAGCTAGAGTGCGACACTCACTGCAGCGAGGAGCTGAAGCAGTTATGCTCGCCAGATACCTCACAAACACTATGCGATGTCGCACACAGCTTTACAAATCATCGATTGCTAGATATGTGGTACACAACACAGCTAGGGTAATTCATTGAGTTCAGGGAAAGAAAAAAGTCACAGTTTTGCCAAAAGGGTGAAGCAATGAATGCGACAAAAACACATTCGAATGCTTTACGAAGCAAGGCTAGCATTCGATCGCACATAACTCTACAAAACGCTGGTTTAAAGGCGCGTTTACACTAGAGCGACACGACACTGACCCAACCCCGACGAAGACACGAGGCAGACAAAAACTATCAGCCGATGAGTCGCCCGCTGACGAAGTCACCAGACCCCAAGGTCACACTAGGCCGACGACGACAAAGCCTCAAAAGACAGCAAGTGGTCATGGTGTAACATATTGACAGACCGAAAACACCAGCAAAACACTATGGCAGACCTGTTATCAGCGTGTCGTTGGGAAATCTGCGGCTGAGCGAAAATCTGCCCATGTGATTGCTTCAAATGACCACAAAGGGGGAAATCTTGGGGGAGATAACAATGCCCCCTCCAAGGCTTCCACGGCGTTTGAATAGGCATTTTGCACACCCCACGGAAGTCTTTTTTTTGCTTCTTTTTTGTTTATCCCCACCCCTGTCCCTCAATTGTGGCGATTGTGGTGGGGGCTGCCACCACATAGCCGCAGAGGGACAATGGCAGAGCAGGGAGCATGGCTAAAAATGAGGTGCAGGTGTGCAAGTTTAGTCAGTGTCGTTGCATGTGCCTCCAGTGTGACTACAGAATTGGCCAATGAATGGTTGTGAGCATGACAAGGCACGGACGGAGTCTTCCAGAGACCATCGAATCACTGTTTATGTTTTTGTGTAAATGTGACAGTGACAAGACAAAAAGACACCCCCAAAGACCATCGGCAGACCAAAATCGGTGTCATGTCTCTCTAGTGTAAACGTGCCTTAAGAGAACATGGCCGCTCCGGTACACTTTTGGCACCGTTTTTTTAGTGTTGAGAGCGAAGCCCGTAGAAGCTCCTGCTTGCTGTGTGGGCACAAGGTGCATGGTGATCGTTGCCGCAATAGCGCGGCAACCATTAGCGCCCACCCCCCTTGTTCGCTCATGAGATAGGTGCGTGCGTAGATGACCACGGTCAGAAAGGCAATGTTCGCCCCGCAGAAAAAGGAGGCTAGCATATTCTTCCCTCCCTATATATACATAAATATACATATACGTGAATGACGGCAGCGGCGACAGCAAAAACCAGTTGAGACTGTCCATATAATTGCTATCACAATAAAACTCAAGATAAACACTGTCGCTCAGTTCACATCAACACGGAGCACCTTGTAACACAAGCAGAGAACACTTGCTGTCCACAGGAGGTTCCGAGACGTAGACTGAGATATCTAATAAGATCGGCCACCGTGTGCTATGCGTACTGGAACATTTCTACATGTAAAAGGTGCGAGCAGTTGAAAAGTTGTTTGGCTGAGCCGCTGTGATCTGTACCGAATACATGTTTAAAGTCTTGTCATAAATTACACAATTGACGTGCAGAGCTTAAATTGGTCTTAAAATGATCCTTAGTATTTTGCTTTACTGGCTCATGGCATTTATACAAAATTTTAAACACCATTTCAGGGTCCCTTTATTTGAAACCTGTGCTGCAACTTTGTTAACTGCTGCTGGTGAAGTCTTTTGTAACCATGATGTCGAATACACTCAGCATGTATCAACACAGCCAGCCTGCCCTACTGCAGAGCAAAACCTAAAAGATGCCACACAGCGTTGCGACTTCCCTTTCCCTCCTCGTGAGGAGTTTGGATATTGTGGACTTTGGTAAATGCAGACTCGTTTCGCCGGATCATCAAGGTTTGTTGTAAGGAGAGTAGACTGCACTGTGTCAAATTTTTGTGCTACGTGATCGGATAAATACTTTCACTTTAGTGCTAGAAAAGAGAGAGAGACTATGTCAAAATTTTGCGCTACGTGCTTGGATAAATACTTTCACTTTAGTGCTAGAAGAGAGAGAAAAAAGTGGGTAGAGAAGAAAAGACAGGGAGGTTAACCAGTCTATGATAGCCGGTTTGCTACCGTACAGGGGGAACGGGAAGGCCAGTGTGATGGACATATGATTGACTGCATGTTTGTGCGTGTGCTATGTTATGTGTTTTCTATCTATTTCCACTCTTTCCTCTCCCTTTTTGTGCTACAAAAAGCACCACAATGGCTGCCCCCTAGTCATACGCTGTACAGTGAAAGTAAAAATTGCAGTTTTCCTTATAACGGTCCAAAAGAATAAGATAAACATTAAACAATACAGCCGATGTCCGATTTCTCGGAAGCCTGAAATTCCGTACATGCCTGATTTCCCAGACTCATCTGTGGTACCACCGTCAAGTTCCCCATACAGTCAATGTATTAAATAGTCCAAAATTCTGCATGTTTATAGCGTTTGTCATTCGATTTTGTGGACTTTTTATCACTAATCGCAAACTCGAAGTCACTATTTCACCACTTTGCGCCACTATTTTGCCCAAGTCGCCATTTTACTTTTTTTCAGACCCTCCAACCCATTGTGTCATGACTGCTGTACCCTCGAAACCGAAAATGCCATATTCTAGCACATGCCAATTTGTTACCAGCCGTAGCTTAGGCCACATGGTGCTGTGCAGTTAAAGTGGGTAGAGCTGCGTGTGCTCCGACTGTGAGAAAAGCTACGTTGTTGACTCATGGTTCGCCCTTGGCATGCTTGCAGACTTGTGGAAGACGGTTAGGCAACAGACCCTCCGGAACTGCTTTCGTTACGGGAGCTTGATACGACCGTCTCGCCCAGAGTAGACAGTGCGTGTGACGAACTTCCACCCGCAGACGTTTCCTTCGACAACCAGCACGTTGCCGGTGTTTCGAATTCAGCTGGGGCAACCCTTGAGGTTTTTGTCGACACTGACAAAGACCTCGAGCTGTGTGTGCAATTGACCGATGACGAAATTATTCGTCAAGTTATGAAGGATTCCGACGATTCCGACACAGAGATCGAAGAGGCAGCGCCTTCACAGAAAACGAGCTCGGAGTTGACGTGAGCACTGCCATTGTCATCAGTGTACAGTGACAGCATGATGCTAACTGAAATTGAGACAGACATCATTGGTGGCAAGTAGAACATCGTGCAAACGAAAATAAGCGACTTATGTTTTTGGGCCTAAGTGTCCACAAATGCAGTATACCGCCGGCAACATAAGATTTTTTTTCTTTCGGCTCTGTTTAGAGCTAGCTAAACAACATTTGCTGAATTGCAATGAGAACCCTGTACCCCTGCTGCGACCCTCTCTGTCAGCGAAAAACACTATTAAAAAGCGTGTTTTTATTTGCATTCGTTTTTCCGGACTGCCTGATTTTCCGAACGTTCTGCCAGTCCCTTAAAGGTCTGAGAAATCGTATCTCACCGTATATGTAATAAACTGTCCGCTAGAATATTTGAGATGACCTGTTCTTTCTCCTGACCAGATTCTACTTCAATGTGCCCTTTTTTCAAAGTTTCTTACCTGAAGTTCTGGTACGACCTAACACAGCGGCAACATTCCTGCATGCTCGGTGCACTCACTTTTAATAATATTATTATGTGAGGTTTAATGCCCCAAAACCACCATATGATCAGAGACGCCAGAGTGAACGTCTCCAGCAATTTCGACCACCTGGGGTTCTTTAACGTGCACCCAAATCTGAGCACACGGACCTACAGCATTTTCACCTCCATCGAAAATACACTCGCCGCAGCTGAGATTTAATCCCGCGACCTGTGAGTCAGCAGCCGAGTGCCTTAGCCCCTAGACCACCGCAACGGGGCACGCACACTCAGTTTTAATATAACCCGGATTGTGGCCTTCGATTTTGATAATTACCTCAAATTTTGTGCTTCATTTGGGATTTCTAAAAAGCAGATATGCCATAAATTGCCACATCTTGCTGTTCCATATACACAACTGCCCACCATTAGTTAAGTAAACTGTTAATTAGCAAGTTTTTGTTAAACACTGATTTGAATAAAACTTCAGGTGTGCTGAAGTCTTTCTGCCTCGACAGAGAGTTTATGTGCAGTAACGACAGAGATGCAACTGTCACAGCATTTTATAAAATATCTGTCTCATTTAAAAAAAACATACACACACTGTATTTTTTATTATTGCACAAAATGTTACCAACATAGAAGTCGTCGGAGGCTGAAATAGGCAGTTGGGTATTATAAACACTTCAGGACATTAAATGGTTTATTGTGAAGGCAATGTGCTCATTTTCGTGCCTTAATAATTTATGGTATTGACAAGGTAGAAAAGGGCAGGGGAGGAGCTTGAAAAGGTTCCTCCCCCTCCCCACTCTTCCCCATTATATCAATATATCTGATTTACCTCCACCTTAAAATTTTATTTTATGGCAATGTTACAATGCCACTTCAGACGTGCTACGACCTTCACAACATTTTCACTCTTGCTTGCAATTAGATTTCCCGCAAAGGTACCATTTATGCATGCAGATGGCGAATTAATCAGGGGGCCCATTTTTGTTACATGGAAATATATGAAGGCAACAGATTAATAAAGCCAAGGGAAGCTCCCATTTTCGTTACACGGAAATATATGAAGGCAACAGATAATAAAGCCAAGGAAAGCTTAGGGACCATTATTTACAATTTATAACAGAACAATGATAAGATAAAGAAAACTGAAAGTGGAAAAATACTAAATGCTACCAGTGGGAACTAAACTCTAGTAGAACCTTCATAGATTAAAACGCCATTCCAAAGTGCAGTGTTTGCCTGCACTAATCGCAATAAATTGGAAACTAAAACTTCATCTTGGAATATTTTTGAAAGTACTGACCAGATATATAACTGGTGGTCCACCAAGTAAAGCAATGGCTGTGGACAACTTGCGCTTGTTGCCACCACTGTATGTTCCCACCACACGGTCAGCATATGACGTCAATCCTAATTTTTGCAGAGTCCATTCAATAACCTGAAAAAATTTTTTCGGAAAAAGAAAAGTTTAAATACCAACGGATATGATCACATGATGGCAAATAAAAGGAGCTATGATTCAAATAATCGTTGAGCCTAATGGTAAAAACTTAAGAGCAACTGTAAATGCATGGAGATAAAACTAAAAGGTGAAAATATTCAGCAAGGCACCAGAAAAGTACAGCATAGCCAGATTTTTTCTGCATTTTTCATATAGTCTATGGCAACAATTTTGACAGTGCTGCAAGATCTCATTACAACACTTGCATGCATCAGGTAGTCTGTCATTGCCATTGTGTACCGTGCAAAACACGTATAGTAAAACTATACATATATGAGCAGAAAGAGAACTCTCATAAATTCACACTCCAAAAACCAGCCAATGGTCATTGATCGGCAGATTTCTTGCGTTGTTGATAACAATGGCTGCTGAGTGGCTTCTCTTGGTATAAAAGACATGCGGAGCATCTCAGCATCAAACTGAAAAGCCATGTATAAGGAAAACGAGGATTACAGATGAAAAGTTTGTGAACTTTGCTGCAATAGACCAGATAGCAGTGAAAAACAGGAATAAGCACAGTGTACGTAGTGCAGGATGTGGAAGTGCTTCGCAAGGTACGATACAGTGATCATAGAATGATAGAGTCTCAAATTCACCTACACTAGGAGAAAGAATGACAGAAACTGATATGCAAGAAGCCAATCAATCAGCTAGCACTGAGAGGGAAAGTACGGAAATTCAGAGTCTCGCTTCAGAACAGGTACTCGGTTCTTATCGAGGAAACCAGCATTAGCGTTGACGCAATGAATGATAATCTGATGAGTATCATTATGGAGTGTGCAGTGGAAGTTGGAGGCACGGTAGTTAGACAGGACACTAGAAAGCTGTCCCCGGAGATGAAGAACCTCATTAAGAAGCATCAAAGCATGAAAGCCTCAAGTACAACAGACAAAATAAAATTGGCAGAGCTTTCGAAGTTGATTAATAAGTGTAAGGTATCTGATGTAAGAAGGTATAACATGAAGAGAGCTGAACACTCTCTGAAAAACCGAGGAAACATCAAAGCAGTGAAAACTTGGGATAGGCAAAAACCAGATGTATGCACTAAGGGACAAGGAAGGCAAAGTAACTACTAATCTGGATAGGATAGTTAAAAGAGAGGAGGAGTTTTACAAAAATCTGTAAAGTAGTTGGGACAACCACGACCTTAATATAAGAACTAGCACAAACCCAGATGGTATCCCACCAGTAATGATAGAAGAAGTCAGAAAAGCCTTGGAGGGAATGCAGAGAGGCAAAGCTGCTGGTGAGGATAAGATAACATCAGATCTGCTGAAAGACAGAGGACAGATTGTGTTAGAAAAACTAGCCATCCTGTTTACAATGTGTCTCCTGATGGGAAGAGTACCAGAATCTTAGAAGAATGCTAACATCATCTTATTACATAAGAAAGCAGATGACAAGGACTTGAAGAATTACAGGCCGATCAGCTTGCTTTCCGTCGTATACAAGCTATTTACAAAAATAATTGCTAAAAGCTATTTACAAAAATAATTGCTAACAGTATTAAGACAAAATTACAATCGAATAAATAAAAGGAACAAGCAGGATTTCGACCAGGCTACTCAACAATCGACCGCACTCACACTATCCAATCAGATATTATAGAGAAATGCTCAAAATACAGCCAACTACTATAAGAGAGGCATTTGCCCTGCAGTGAACGTAGTCAGGCTGATGATGATGACATCTTTGTACTTAAACTTCGCAGTACAATATGGAAAGCAAGAGAGTTCACAAGTTCTGCATGCTGGAACTCATGCATGATTCAATTTTTTCAAACGTAATGTGTGCACCTTGTTTTCATCCTTCACTGGGATACCACGAAACCTTGAGTACAGTCTCAAGTGCTCCTTGGCTGTAAGTTCGTCATAAAGAGCATCAAACTGGGGACAATAGCCAATGTACTGTTGTGCTTTGTTCAGCTCACGTGACACACTGCAAGAAATGTGGAGCACAGTTTCAATCAAAAAGACACATGTGCTGCATTATGAGTGCACAGGGTCGGGGGAGTGCAAGTACAATGTGAAAGTTTTTCTACTTTCACCAGCTATGTTGCAAACATTTTCTTTATTATATATATATGTTTAAAAATATGAGACAGTTTTTTTTTAAGAGAGCATCCAATTCCCATAGAAATCCTCAGCAAAAGGGAATAATGCTTTTATTTACCTGTGTCCATTTAGATAAGCATCTCCTGATGTTATCTCTGTGTCACCAGTTAGCATTTTGAACGTTGTGGATTTTCCAGCACCATTAACACCAAGAAGGCCAAAGCACTGAAATAAAGGCAATAAATAATTACAAGAAAATTATAAAAAACATTTTTTGCAAGCCGACAATCTCAGTAGCTAACTGTTTGTAACTATGTGCATGGAATAATTTATAACACCACCAAAAACACCCTTTTACACGTGCAGAGCTTCTTTTACCCTAATCCCCAAGAAAACTGGATCATATATTTGCACTATTACGCCCAACACATAGTGATTATAAAAATAAGTTGCCCTGATGCACCTTATTTGCATAATAAACCAGCCATACCATCCATACTAACAATAGACAAGCAGCACAAGAAACTTCTCATATGTTCAAGTTATGAATACTATTGTCAAAGCACAGAGTCAGATTCTCCCAACATCCTTTCCTTATCATGCAGGCTAAAGAAACTAGAAAGAACATGAAGTGTGAAAATTGTTTTTAGGGCTGCCAATAAATTGTGGAAAAGTTACATACAATCAAATTGTGCGTAATGAAGTAAAGAAAAACACAGGAACTAAACAACAAAAAAAATAAACAGCAAAAGTTTGACATGTGTTTTGTAAAACATTACTAAATTAAGCACCATAGAGCAGTAGTCCTCAAAGTTTCTTCAGCTATCATTGCTTTTACAGACGACAAACAGGCAATCATATATTACCGAGATTAGTTAGGCATAAATTTTCATTAACAGAAGGAATGTCTCATTGCATAAATACACCAAAATTTGATGACTGCACAGCTTCATCGAGACATTCGAGACATACGGAAGTAAAAGTGTAACTTCTAGTTAAGGTTTCGAGAATGAGTAACAGTAGAAATTCGCACATAAAGCAACCTTCAATTAGCTCCCATAAAAAGCCAGGCCTAAAACTTTATTCTTAGGATAGCCTTGCACATGCTTCAGATTGGCAGGAGCACTGCTATTCTTTAGCAAATGAGAAGTTTTGTGTTTACTTTCTTTTCCACCACAGTATAACTTTTAAGATGATATTGGCAATCATCATCATCATCATTATAATCATCAGCCTGACTACGTCCACTGCAGGACAAAGGCCTCTCCCATGTTCCGCCAGTTAACCAGGTTCTGTGCTTGCTGCTGCCAATTTATACCCGCAAACTTCTTAATCTCATCTGCCTACCTAACCTTCTGTCTCCCCCTAACCCGCTTGCCTTCTCTGGGAATCCAGTTAGTTACTCTTAATGACCAGCAGTTATCCTGTCTATGCGCTACATGCCCGGCCCATGTCCATTTCTTCTTCTTGATTTCAGCTATGATATCCTTAACCCCCGTTCGTTCCCTAATCCACTCTGCTCTCTTCTTGTCTCTTAAGGTTACACACCTACCATTTTTCTTTCCATTGCTCGCTACGTCGTCCTCAATTTAAGCTGAACCCTCTTTGTAAGTCTCCAGGTTTCTGCTCCGTAGCTAAGCACCGGCAAGATACAGCTGTTATATACCTTCCTCTTGAGGGATAGTGGCAATGTACCTGTCATAATTTGAGAGTGCTTACCAAATGTACTCGACCCCATTCTTATTCTTCTAGTTACTTCAATCTCGTGGTTCGGCTCCGCGGTTATTACCTGCCCTAAGTAGACATAGTCTTTACAACTTGAAGTGCAGTATTACCTATCTCGAAGCGCTGCTCTTTTCCGAGGTTGTTGTATACTACTTTCGTTTTCTGCAGATTCATTTTAAGAACCACCTTTCTGCTCTCCTTGTCTAACTCCGTAATCACGAGTTGCAGTTCGTCCCCTGAGTTACTCAGCAATGCAATGTCATCGGCAAAGCGCAGGTTACTAAGGTACTCTCCATTAACTCTTATCCCTAACTGTTCCCATTCTAGGCTTCTGAAAACCTCCTGTAAGCACGCGGTAAACACCATTGGGGAGATTGTGTCCCCCTGCCTTACACCCTTCTTGATTGGTATTCTGTTGCTTCCTTTATGAAGCACTATGGTAGCAGTTGATCCCCTGTAGATTTCTTGCAGGATGTTTATATATACTTCATCGACGCCCTGATTCCGCAGTGTCTGCATGACGGCTGATATTTCTACTGAACCAAACGCCTTTTCGTAATCTATGAAGGCTATGTATAGTGATTGATTATATTGGCAATATGCTGTCTTTTACCCTCCTCTCGAGCCCATCATCGTATGCATGCCCAATCTATTCAATGATACCAATCAACCGTACCCATCCCATAGAGCTGACCGCTTCTTTCATCATGACTTTTTGAATGCGTACAGCTTAGTAAAACAACATCCATCAACTCAGAACATTATGCTTACATGGTTGGCAATAAAAACTGCAGAAAGCAGTTTATCATTTGACAACAGTAAAAGAATAAGAGAATTATACCTCTCCCTTCGGAATCCTCAAACACAGCCGGTCAACAGCCAAATGCTTGCCCAGTTTCCTGGTGTGGTATATCTGCATATATATGAACAAAAATGACACACATGGAAAAGAATAAAAGCACTAAACACCTGCTAAATAAACCAATAACTGAAAAAAAGTCTTCTTAGAAGAACTAAACGAAGTTTCCCTTGTGTGATTCCCAAAACAAAGTGCCTAAAAATTTGTTTACTGAATAAATGACACCTTGAAGAACTGCACAAAGTTACCTTTGTTAGGTTCACCAGGCAGAGCGCTGCAGAGTCTGTTTGACCACTAAGAACACGTCTTCTTTCCTTTTGGACATCCTCATCTTCAGTGATATTAAGAGCCTCAGGCACAATTACTTTTCTGCAATTGATGAAAAAATGTGCAAAATTGATGCATGTCTATGAAGCACCATGAAATTTTGCAAACCAAGCACAAAAATAGCTGGCCCACATTCTTAGCACTCTGACCAATGTTTTTTTTTTTTTTCTCTACTGCTCTTCAGTTTTAGTAGATATTTTTTTCGATTTTTCTGTAGTGGTTTGGTCAATATTTCACACTAAACAGCAGCCAGTTTTTCATTGTGATTACATTACTTGCCATAATTTCGTAAATTCCTTTTTCTGTCAAACTGACAAACCTATCACACTGGTCCCCGCCATCACTGCTTTTCAATACTCAGCTCCAGCAATTTCGTTTCTATTTTTCCTTTCTTTTTGTAGGTTCACGCAAATGACATTTCATGTTTAGTACACAGTAGTTATCTATAATTGCTTGCTTTGGAGTCAGAATACATCAATAGCTCATCAATCTCCTTGTAAAAGTGCCGAGAGAATTGATCCACCATGACTGCCCTGCCGAGATAGAGTGCCTCAGCACTTGACAGCACTAAGACACACATAGTCAAAAGTTTGAGTTAGTTTGAGTTACAACTTATGTTTAAACCACTTACATGCACATGGCACAACAGGTACGCAGTGTTCCTTATGAAGTAGCAAAGGTTAGGCAAAGGTGGTGCATGAATTATTCAGATAATGGCGTTGGAAGGCAAATGCTAAAAGGGGATACTAAAAAGAAAGCATGAAAAAATAAGGAACACATAGAAACTGGACTAAGAAGATGCCATTATTGAAATATGCTGCATTTATTTCACATAGTTTTGAACAACTGGCTGTATTTTAAGAAGTACATGAGCATACACTGGTGGCATGCGATGGGGCGGAAGGCCCCATAAGGCTGCTCTCACGGCCACCCAATGAGGGCTGGCATGCCAATGAGGGCTGGCATGCCAACAAGCATGGCATCATGCATACCATGTGAGCAGCTAGAGATCTGGGACAGTGCTACGTAGGCACTGCCATTTATTTAGCAACAAGTCCAAGCCACACAGCAGATAACTAAAATTTCTGTTGACACTCTCTCTCTCGATCAAATGTCAACACCAACATAGAAAAGGGCACAAAACACCCCCACGTGAATTCTGACAGAGGAAATATTAACAAGTTCGAATGAACCCTAGCCTCCTGCTACTAGGTTGCTGCTCCCAACATTTTAATAATTGAGAGTTGACCCACCAACAAATCCCTGGTAAGTGAATATTATATGATGATATTTGGGGTTTAACATCCCAAAACCACCGTATGATTATGAGAAAAGCTGTAGTGGAGGGCTCTGGAAATTTAGACCACCCAGGGTTCTTTAACGTGCACCCAAATTTGAGCACATGGGCCTATAGCATTTTCACTTCCACAGGTAAGCGAATCTGTCCATTGTCTCCATTGAATAGTATATACCAAATCAAAGTTCCAGAAGTATCTATATAAATCTCAATGACACTTTCTGTTTACCTTGTTTATCTTTCAACATTTTTAACCATTGAAACAATTTACCTCTTTGTAGGCTTTCCTTGTACCCTCATACAGACCCATTTATAAATTTTAGCACCTTATATAACTTTTGTAAACCTTCCTTGTAATTTTCTTCTCAACCAACCCACTTTTCAAAACTGCATCTCCTGCTACAACAAACAAGTGAAGCAGGCATGAGCGGGGGCTGTAGTTTGACACCTCCGAAAAAGTTTACACTGGTGTAATTCTCTCCCATCTCTGTTTTACAGCAAAAGCTGTTATGAGATCACAACAAGGGTCCCATGTGCCGTAGTTGTTCGCCACCGCTGGTGTCCGTAACCACTATTGCGCTAAATAAAAAAAAACTTAGTAAATAAAAAACACCAAGAACACAATGGGATTTGAATCCGCGTCCCCTGCGGCCAGCCTAGTATTCTACCATAGAGCCACGCTGTTGCTTGGAACTTTGTTGCAAACTAGCCTTAGGCAGGCTTGATGTTGGGATTGCAATTGCGTTAAAATGAGTAATAAAGTGTTTTAGAACACCAAAGGAAGAACGAGGCATCAGACAATGCCAATTGCATAACGAGTGGTTCGTCGAATGCCCTCACTCATTGCAAAAGCTTCAGGCATAATTCTTCATGGTCACTAGCCACAGCATAAAAAAAATTGCAGAAACTTCTTTGCAAGTATGTAGCGAATACCACACTTCTCTGAAGAACGACGAAGGAATAGGCATAGTGAATGCTTGAACAATCCCCCACAGTGGGTATGAACTACAAAAAGTGAACAAAAACAAGAATGCTTGCCTACTACACGAAAGTTATGATAATTCTTGGTGTAGTGGGCACCCTGCAAGTGGACTCACAGCAACTACCAAGGAGTGTTAAAAAAGGCTCTGAAAGGCTGCTCTTTCAGCTTTTGCTGTGACTCTCCTGGGCTGAGGACAAGCATTGGGACCACCTAAACTTTGCCTTGAAAAAGGTCTGTTCTAGACCGAAATGTTGCATAAAAATACAGTTTTTTAGAGGAATAATCCTTCCTCCCCTCTATTTAACACACACACACACACGCACACACGCATGCGTGCGCATGCACGCACGCACACACACACATACACACACACAAACACACACACACACTGAAAATTTTGAAGTATTCGCAATGAACAAATAAATGAATATCAGTCCACGTATAACCACCTGTAAAGATGGTTTCACTGCAATGTATAAATGCTAAGCTGTGAAAACACCTGTCCATGAAAAATCCGCTTTGCCACGAAGCTTTATTTCAAGTTTAAAGGGGCTCTGGAACACTTTTTCAGCATGAGCAGAAAATGCTGCCGCTCGGTGGTCGAGGCCACAGAGAACACGTGAGCCAAATATTATAGCGCAGGACGTTGCCTGCAATTCACAATTAATTCTCAAAGTTAGTTAATAATTGCTCACTTGTCTGGTCAATCACAAGCTCAAAAATCAATCGACACAGCCATTGTATCAGCCATTTCCTGGTTTGAGCATAGCGCTGTCAGTCGTTACTGGGGCAACCGCGGGAGACTGCCACTTGTAAAGGCGTACGTGCACGATACCCGTGAAAAGCAGCGTACTCAAAAAGAAAAACGAAACAAAAAAACAGAGAAAGAAAAAAAGTGAAGGGTCACGCGGCGCATGTGATGTATTTTCTTTCACCATGCCATCCCTCCATGCTTAGCCTCTAGCGCTTTCGTCGGAATGAGAAGAGAGAATGCAATGGCAGTGTGAGACATATCTTTGTAACTCCACTCGAAATGGACAGATTCTAAAAATTTCTGCGGCGGCAAATTCGGGAGACAATAAGCTAATTTAGTGAATCCATTCCATGGCTACTTCAAAAGGTGTTGCAGGGTTTATTTAAATGAACATATTACCCTCAAATCGATTCATCATTTTTTAAGGTGAAAATTTTATGATGGCTTGTATGCTCCAATACAAATTTTAAAATGTTATGTATTTTGCAGGTTATCACTCGCATCATACTGAAAGTCAGATCCTGCTACTACTCAAAGTTGTTCTGACTTCCTTTGAACAAAAAGAAATGGCATTTGCACAGAGACATCATGATAAGTATGCCCATTTCTGTATATGCCATACAGTAGACTCTCATTAAACAGAACCTGAAGGGACCGGGAAAATGTGTACCACTTAACAGGAGTTCTGTTTACTGAAAGGTGAGCTGGGTTGCAGCATTCAAGTATGAAACCAATCATATCAAAGGCAGTCGTTCCATTTAAGCAGCAGTTCCGTTTATATGATTTCTGTTTACCGAGAGTCCACTGTGTATACTATATGAATTCAGTTCGAAATTATTCGACCAAAATCACTACTCGCTTCGAATCTGAAATTCACTATTCGCAAAAGCCTAATATATATGTGTATATATATATATACACACACAACAAAAAGAAGCACCACACAATGGATACTTTTATTGCGATAGCAATTATATGGACACTCTCGGATGGATTTTGCTATTGGCGTTGATGTCATGCACCGTATATGTATACGTATCAATATATATGAAAATGCAAGAAAGAAAAAAACCCAGAAAAAAGTACTCCGTCGCACGGAATCGAACGTGGGACCTCTGCGTTATGAAAGTGAGGCGATAACCGAGGAGCGTGCCCTTATCTCGCGGTGGCGAGGAGGGGAGAATGATATGCCTTGGCTGGCCTTGGACTTTACATGGAACGATTCTGCTGTAGTTACTGGGTGCACAAAGGTCCCTGCAATCATTGCAGTCTCTGTTCCTGAAAAGTGCGTGCATTTCAGACTCAGCGAAGTAACAAATGAGACGCTTATTCGCGTGCATCCGTACCTGCAGTACCTTTTGTGTGTAATTTGTGCACGAGAAACGCGGGGCGCGTTTCTATCTGCTTTCCATTCTGCGCGTGACCTTTCAAATTGTTGCTATCACGTTCATTGCTTCGCCTTTGCGACAAAAGAGTGACTTTTTTATTATTATAAGAAGCTAAGAAAAAAAATATTTCACTCACTTTGGCTTCAAAAAGAAGTTGAACTCTAGAAGCAGAGTGAGCACCAAGAAGAGCATTCCAGACAGTGCCATGGCCAAAAGATTTCTGGTAACTAAATCCCACGCAAATGGTGACCGCATTCGGTCATACCGACCTGCAAGAAATATTTTGCTCAAAACAACATATAGGTCTAGAGGAACTGGTATAGAGATTCAAATTCACTACTCCATGACATGTGCACCACATGCCTAGCAATGAATGAAAGAAGTAAAAATTTAAGGACTTTTCCCTTTCTGTTTTCTTTCTTCTTTTTTTGTTGGACACAATATTGGCCAACTGCTTCACACTCGCTGCAGCAGTGCACTTACTAAAGCAGAAAACTCTCACTTGTGGTAAATGCAGCTTCTAGTTTCGATTGCTCTTGCCTGGGAATTTCTTCTATTCTTCACAGAGTTTACTATAGCTTCTTTAGAGCTTGGGATTATGGAGGGTGAGCTTTGTGATATCCTAAAGGAGGTTCCAACAGTGTCTTTTTTACTGATTGAAAGGGCTTGCAAAATGCCAACCTTGTCAGGGACCTCAACTTTCTAAACAATCAGTTGTAAGATCGCTAGATTGATTGATATCTGGGGTTTAACGTCCCAAAACCACTATATGATTATGAGAGACGCCGTAGTGGAGGGCTCCGGAAATTTAGACCACCTGGGGTTCTTTAACGTGCACCCAAATCTGAGCACACGGGCCTACGACATTTCTGCCTCCATCGGAAATGCAGCCGGTAAGATCGCTAGAGGCTTCCAGCATCCGACAAGTATGCACAGCGACATATGTTGAGTCTTTATTCACATCGATACCATGTTTGCTCACCCAGAACCCATGCCTGCATATAAACCGCATCTTCAAAAACCACAGAAACATAAAAGCTAGAAAAAATATTAATTTTCCACGCCTTTGTCGTAAACCATGATGCACCTTCCTTGCATTATTGTGAAAGTGCCGTGAAGCCAACTTCCACATTTTTGCCTAGAAAATGCGCTGAAAAAGTGTTATAGCAAATCATAAAATATATCAGACAAATTAGTGAGTTCAACATATGTGAGTTTAACTGTACTGCTACTGCCTCCAAAACTAATGTTATTTAAAAAAAAAACTCAAAACAACACAATGAATTTAGCTCCTTCTCTTTGCATTGTTCATCCCGCTAGCACAGTGAAATACAGCATTCATGCTGATTAAGGAATATGTGTTCATCTTCCCCTGCATGCGCAGACATCATGCTATTTGATTTTAGCAAACAAATGCTTACTACAATACACAGGCTGATAAAACTACAAAGTTTTATCTAGCTGTTCAATGCATAGCTTACATTATCAATGCATCTTCTTTCAGATGAAGCTAAGACTTTTGTTATGTAAATTTTATGCTTTCATAATTACCATGATTGTTGTCAAGTTAGTCAGCTGTATATGCCATGCTCTATCAGTTTGAAACTGTGAGGGGGGCAAGTGTGCCCAGCCCCCCTTTCCCTTTTACTGCAGGGCGAAAGCCTGGTTACCGGAACACCCTCGCGGCCATAACTCGCGATTCTTCTTTCCCGGCACGCAGAGCGGGTTTCCCCTCCCTCGGTGAGAAAAAGGTATTATTCTCATCAGGGAGAGGGAAATCGGGTCAGTGAACAAGACTAGTCTTAGGACGGCCACACGCCCTCTCTGACACCGGCCTTGGAAGAAGGAGGTCGAACCAGCAATCCCCCCTGCGAGCCGAGGACGACAATGACCAAGGAGTAAGCATCTACCATTGTTTTCTGTACCATCTCCTCGCGACATATGTGGGCTATTGCTAACACCTTGCAATAAAGTGTCGTTTTGTTGACCTAGCCGGTTGCCTTACCGTATTTACTCGATTCTACCGCGCCCTCGATTGTAACGCGCGCCTGGTTTCCACGACGAAAAAAAAAAGTAAGACATCGATTGCAACGCGCACGCATTTTTCTCGTTGGCCCACACGATCACACCACTCGGGAAAAAGACTCCTTTCGGGAGCGTCTTCCGTTTAAATATGAGTTACGGGGGAAGCTTGTGCCTATCTGACGTGCAACGGAGCATTGCCGTCACTCTAGTTTTACCGTGGCCCGATGTCAGCACGCGAACTTGCTTCGCCCTTTCTTCTTGACGGTTGTGGTGCCAGGCATATCTATGTAAAGAGGCGTCTGATCGGCATTCGCGATTTGCCCAAGCAGGGAGCCATTGTTGTGCCGCAAGTTTAGAACAAACCTCTGAAAACAGGAGCTTTTCTTCGTGCTCCTCCGGCAACTTTTGGCATATGCGCGTTCGCCTTCAGAGGGAAAAGCCTTTCCTCTTCATAAAGTTAGTTAGCCAGCACCTGCTCGCTATTAACTGGCTCCGCATTAGCCCTTTTTCTAAGGCTAACTGCATAGCCTGCACTTGGAGCAGTTCTGTCGTCACGGGCCGCTGTGCCGCTCTCTGCTCAATCACATACTCGCCGAGCAGCTCTTCAATTTGCGGAAACCGACCCTGCTGTGGTCCGCTGAAGCCTGTGCGTGAATCTTTGTTGTCGACAATCTTCTGCTTTTGTTTCCGCCAGTACCGCACGCACGTTTCGGGAACTCCGAATGACCACGATGCAGCCCGATTTACGTCTGTTTCAGCACACGCGATGACTTTTCTTTTAAAAGCTGCATCGTGGTACACTCGTTGAGTTTTTGGAGTCGGCCCTTCCATGCCGTCGATGCTAATGCACACCAAGATGACGAACTCCGAAGTGCCACACATGGGAACGAAGTGCCACACATGGGAAACACATAGGCAGAAATGGCCAACGCGCTATGCCGACGCAAGAAGAGGGCGGCCATTTTGGAATGCCGATGGCAATAGAATGACCGTATTCATTTTTTTTCGTACTTGGTTCTAACGTGCGTGTGATCTATGAACTCGCTTAACCGGAAAAAAGGTGCGCGTTAGATTCGAGTAATTACGGTATTCGCCCGAACCCGTGTAGCTGCAATAAGACGAGCTACGGATAGGGGACGTTAATCATGCACGGTACGGCTGTGTGCGGCTGGAACATTAGCTAGGCTTCTGAGTCAGCTGTACATAGGACGAACCCCCTACAAAACCTACCACAGCCATAATACTGAATAAAGAAAACTTTTTGTATAACAGGGCTTCCTAGCTGGACTATGACAGTCCATTGTCACAGGCGTCCACTCTGCTATAATTATAAAACCTTTGAAGTATACCATGAAACAAAAACAAAACTGAAGTCACCTGTCTTGAACAAGAAGAAGTTCTGGTACTCATTAAAAGCAATGTCCATTAATCCTCTTCCAAGGCAGTAGTTAGGAAACATAAGAAAAATGGCCTTGAGTAAGTGATGAACTTCACCAAGGTACTGAAAAATAAGAACAAATGCGTTTCTTTGTGAGTACATAAAAGGGACCCACAAGATAAAAAAGCAAAGACAAGGAACAACTCAAATTCTGTAATAAGCAAGTAACTGAGCCAACAGTAAATCTTGCAATCAAAAAGCACATGCAAGTGCAAAGAATATGTGGGCACAGTTACAAGCACTGTCTTAAAAAAAGAAAACACTTATGCTAGCACCAGGCTGAAAACATTATGGACATTTGAAGCTTCTACAGAAATTTACAAACAACGACGAAAAAAGCCAGCAAGCATTGCTGTGTTGTGCTGCATTATGTGCAGCTCAGTCACAATTGCTTTAACATGAAAACTTCTGTGACAGCTAGCCCACCCTTGAACATTGCCCTGATTAATAGTTTTAAGAAGAAGAAGTAAAACATACGGCATCATAGGAGAAGACTTCAAGCAAGAAGCTGGTCACAATACATGTGATCCCAACAAAGAGGTTGATCACAATAAGAAAAATATAGGCTGTGCTTGGCTCCTTGAATACGAAAGAAACAGGGTACATAACTGGTGTGATTGACCACCTGAAGAGAGTAAAATGCAGCAATGTAGGTAATGGGTTCACCAAAGAGACCAATGCACTTCAGTCACAGATAGATTTTTTTACACTTACCCGTAGAGAAGAAACAATGAGAGCACAGCTGGGAAATTCTTTGCTGATGTATACGCAGGAATATCAAAAATAAGGAGAATAAGAACACAGCATGTTGCAGGGACAACATAGCTACACTGTAAGAAATAGAAAAATATGTATTAGATGCAAAAATTTAGAACAATTATTCATAAATTTAATGTAATCACCAGAACTACAGTTTTTTCGTGGTGTCATTAATGAATCCCCTACATCATTTAACTTTTAGCTGACTAAATTATCGTACAACTTTTTGATAAGCCAGACATTGCCTACGTGTGCCCAGATGAGTTGGCTGAGTAAGTTTATCGCAATTTTTGATCTAATGATCTGATTAAAAAATTATCTCTCACGACTAACTGCCAAGAATGACAAAATACATTGTATTTCATGAGAAAGAAACTATCTCTTACCAAAAAAAATTCTATGTCAACAACTACAGCTAGAGAAATATTTCGCGATAGACTATGGGGCAATATCATTGATTCCAAGTAATTATCATTACCACTGCGAGTCTCCTTGTTTAAATTTTTAGGTGTACTTTTTAATGAGCACCTGAGTTGGACATCTCAAATAGATAATGTACATGCCAATATGTCTCGATCGATTTCGGTTTTAAATAAACTTAGGTCCCTAGTTCCAAACTGGTTAAAGCTCCAGCTATATCATTCTTTGGTTCATTCCCGTCTACATTATTGTCTTTTAATTTGGGGCACAACTTCAAAAACCAATCTTGACAGGCTGTTAGTTTTACAAAAAAGGTCTGTACGCTACATAGAAAATCTGCAATAAGCTTCAGATACTTACTGTCTACCAATTATACAATCTTAAACTTAGCTTATATGTCATTAATGAAATAGGAAACACAGTTGGCATTTATATGGAGCATTGCTACCCAAGCGATACTCCCTATGACCTACGCTTTGATCGTTTTTGATTGCCTTTATTCAGAACAACATATGGTAGGCAAACTTTATCATATCAAATACCTTATCTAGTCCACAAAAATGGCTATGTCCGTGTACTTTTGAAAGAACATAACACTAAAAACAGTGTGAAGAAAAAAGTTAAGCTGCACTTCCTTTCTTGTAAGGAGCCTTAATTGTATTATTTATTATAAATATTTCTTTTGTGTCGTTCGTGCTTTTGCATATTAGATAAAAATTGCTCAATTTCTTTCTTTTCAAATGTATTTCTCTATGGTACTTAGTAATTCTGTCAGAAATTTCTCCTTGTTGCATTTTTATATATACATATATTTTTATATTGGCACTGCAAATTGGTGATGACTGTAATGTGTTATTTTTAAACGTATGTGTTGACATCTGTTATACTTGTTGAATTTGAATTTTGTGTCCCCTCATTCAAAAGCAGAATGAAGTTTGTATCCTTTGTTCCACTTCACCTGAGCAAATGTATGGGTGGAGGGACCTCAGTCAGGCAGAGGTAATCTGCCTTTAGTCCCTTCAACCTAGGCGATCATTGTTTTTGTCTGAATGAACAGTGAATGAACGAATGATATTGTTACATAAAAACATATGAAGAGAAAGAACATACAAAAATGGATGATTGCACAATATTGACCTGTGTCCAGATTTTTGTCCCTACATGATTTAAGAGCAGTTTTTCACATTTTGACATCCTGCTGCCACGAAAGTTCTTTAAAATTTAAGGCATTATTTTTTACCTTCATTATTTTTTACAAAAAATCTACCAAGAGCACTCAAGTTTAGGCATATTAGCCAATGAAAAATATGCAGTTCAACCTGTTTACGAACTCGAAGCGCCATGATAAATGGTCGTTATATCAGTAGTTCACTGTATATGAACCCACCCATAAAAACATCCCCTTAGTGGTCAAACTTTTTCTTCCTGTGTATTTTTATTCAAAAGTGCGAACAATCCCTTTGCTGACTAGTTAGGCTTTTTTGCATGTTACACAATGCTCATTTGCTTATTATAATAGAGAACTGAGACAGCCAGATTTGAGACCAAATTTGGTGCTGCTTTCACTGGCCTAGCCAGTGAAAGCAGCAACAACGTCCGAGCTGAGCGCCACGTGCTTAGCGCTGACTGTGTTTGCAGAGCTTTGCGTGACCCACTTGACCCACTACTTCTTCATTACATATTTATTCCTTGCTGAAGACGAATCCAAGTAGGTGTTCTAAGGTGTCGTGAGGACAAGTGGTTCGTGATACGGTTTGAGGCGATCCACATGTACGATTTCGCGGTCTTGGCGACACAGGTCCCCAGTGGGTGTGAGGGGTTCGATGAGGTAGTTGACAGCGGAAGTTTGCTCTATGACGCGATAAGGCCCATGGTACCTGCTGACGAACTTTGAAGAAATACCAGGAGGCACCCACAGCCAAACAAGAGAGTTGGGTGAAAACTGGTAGTGGGACTACCCACCGTCGTGACGAAATTTCGGTAGCCCTTGTCCCTTGTTCTTGTGTTCCAAGGGTGCGAGCTAATTGCCGACATTCTTCCGCATACCGAGCGGCTTAGGAAGCTGGTGTGCCTTCGGATGAGTCGGGTCGGTAGGGGAGAACGGTGTCGATTGGAGATGATGGCTCTCGACCATAGAGTAAGAAGGGAGAAAAGCCTGTCATCGCTTGAGGTGCCGTGTTGTAAGCGTACGTTACGTAGAGAAGAATAAGATCCCAGTTGGTGTGGTCGGAGGCGACATACATAGAAAGCATGTCGCCAAGAGTGCGGTTGAAACGTTTGGTCAGGCCGTTCGTTTGTGGGCGATATGCGGTAGTACAGCGGAGAATCACAAGGCATTCAGCGAGAAGTTCTTGAATAACATCCATGAAAAAGACGCAGCCTCTGTCACTCAAAAGTTCACGAGGAGCGCTGTGACGCAGAAAAAAACGTTGGAGCAGGAAAGATGTAACGTCACGTGCCGTCGCGGCTAGTAGAGCGGCGGTTTCTGCATATCTCGTGAGATGGTCGATTAGAGACGCAATCTACGAATCTTTGCGCTGCTCCGAAGTCATGTCGATGGGCCCTGATAGTGGAAGTAAGTTGTCTTGGATGGAGACACTCGCAATATCAGTAGAACAGGTGAACGCGAAAGGGCATCGGCATCGGCATGCTTCTGGCCTGAGCGATAAATGACATGGATGTCGTACTCTTGGAGCCGTAAAACCCATCGTGCCAAGCGTTCGGAGGGATCCTTGAGGGAGGATAACCAGCAGAGCGCGTGGTGATCGGTAACAACATCGAATGGGCGGCCTTACAGATAAGGCCGAAATTTTGTAATGGCCCAGATGATCGCTAGGCATTCTTTTTAAGTTACCGAATAATTTGCTTATGTTCTTGTAAAAGTGCAGCTCACGTACGCAACAGCATATTCTTGGTAGCCAAGCTTCGTTGGGTGAGTACAGCGCCAAGACTGACACCACTAGCATCCGTGTGGATTTCTGTGGGAGCGCTTGAATCAAAATGACGGAGTATGGGTTGTGTTGTAAGCAGTTCACGGAGCTTCGTAAAGGCACTGTCACAGGCTGGAGACCACCCGAATAGATTGCGGTATCCCTGAAGTAGGTCTGTCAGAGGTGCCATGATCGAGGCGAAATCCCGGACGAACCGGTGGAAGTATAAGCAAAGCCCACTGAAACTACTCAGCTCCTTGAGAGACGCGGACCTCGGGAACTCGCGAACAGCACGTAGCTTAGCGGGGTCAGGAAGAACGCCATCCTTAGACACGACGTGTCCGAGAATGGTCAGCTTGCGTGCTCCAAAGTGACACTTCAAGTTTAGTTGGAAGCCAGCTGCAGAGAGGCAGCGTAGAACCTATTCCAAGCGAAGAAGGTGCGTGGGAAAATCGGGCAAGAATACTACCACATAATCTAAGTAGCACAAACACGTGGTCCATTTGAGGCCTCGTAGGATAGTGTCCATCATGCGCTAAAATGTTGCCGGCGCATTGCATAGGCTGAATGGGATCACGTTAAATTCATATAAGCCGCCTGGTGTAACAAAGGCAGTTTTTGGCCTATCATCCAGACTCATGGGCACTTGCCAATAACCAGAGTGAAGTTCAAGGGAGGAAAAGAACTCTGTGCCTTGTAAAAATTCGAGGGCGTCATTGATCCGAGGCAAAGGATAAACATTTTTTCGTGTTATTTTGTTTAGATGACGATAATCTACACAAAAGCGTATCGTGCCGTTCTTCTTTTTCACTAAAACAACCAGCGATGCCCAAGGACTGTTTGATGGTTGAACAACGCCGGGCTTTAGCATGTCACCTACTGGTTCATCGATGACATGGCGTTCAGTGGGCAAAACACGGTACGGTCGCTGCCGTAGTGATGGGTGATTAACTGTGTCGATCTGGTGGCATACAGTAGACGTTCGACCTAAAGTAGCGCTGTGGCTGTCAAAAGATGACCAAAACTTGTCAAGAAGGCTCAAAAGCTCACACCACTGTTGTGAGTTTAGGCCTTCGTCGATGACACGGTTGAAAATGTCGGCAGTGGAAGGGCCATTTACAGAACTACAGGAGAGGGCGCTGATTTCTGATGATCCATCAGGAACATCAAGTGTAGCAATGGTTTCGAATATTTCTATTGAGTCAATACATTTGCTCCAAAGCAGCGTGATCATGAATGAGAACGGATTTCCCACAGGCACGTCGGTCGCACCACCTTGAAGAGTAACCAGAGCAGTTGGGAGCGGTGATAGGTGGCGATGAACGAAAGCAGCGGAAGGCGTGAAGAATGCGGTAGGGCCGAAGGTGGCAGAACACGATACAGGTACGAAGACAGTAGCGCGCGGAGGGATCTGGGTGTCATTACTAATGACCAACTTCACGTAGGAAGAGCGATCGTCCGCAGGTAGGGCATCACCAAGGGGACAAAAGACAACTTCGGCACGGGCGCAATCAATGACGGCTTGGTGATGAGAGAGAAAATCCCAACCTAGAATGATGTCGTGAGAACAGCGCGGGAGTACTATGAACTGCACTGTGTAGGGCACTCCTTGAATTACAAGTCTGGCGGTACACCCGGCCACAGGCTGCACAGGCTGTGCAGTGGCAGTATGAAGAAACGAACCAATGTACAGCGTCGTCGCTTTTCGAATTGAACGGCAAACTTTTTCTGCGATGACAAAAATGGTGGCACCAGTATTAATAAGGGCAGGTACAGGTACACCTTCAAGAACGGCATTATTACATTCCGCTGAGAGCAAAGAGGGCTTGTGCTATGCGACGAGGATGCAGTTCTTGCGTCGAGAACTGCGTCATTTAGTTTTCCGCGTCGATTGCAGAGGGACGTGGGTGCATCGGGGAGGGCGAGCGACAACGTGGAGAAGGAGATCGGCGATCAGAAGCTGGTCGATGGCTTGGCCGAGGAGGGTGCAGTTTGGGGTCTGGAGTGTTGGTGGTCCCACTAATATGAATGTGGGTTTTCACGCGAGTGAAGTGGTCGGCGGCGGCACAGACATGCGACATGTTCTGGTAGACCACACGAAAAGCAGATCGGTCAGTTGTCGGCAGTGCGCCATGAATTTGGGAATCGGTGGACTGGAGTACGTGGCGGCTGGGCGGCATAAACAAGAGCAGGCATGGGAGGCGGCACTCGGAACGTCGTGGTCATGGTCATGCTGCTTCGGCCTACGTCAATGGTGCATTGACTGGTGGCAAGAGCTAGGAAGGAAGGACCTCAGACACTTGGTCTTGTATAATAGCCCGTAGAGTAGGACTAAGCGGCGCACTACATTCCAGTAGGCCGGAGATGAGCAAGAGTTGGCGGGCAACTTCTTTGCACACAAAATCTTTGATCTGCGAGAGAAGGATGACATCTTGCGAGGGAGTTAAGCTGGAACATCAATTCCTGATGTGGGACAGCACGGCGAATTATGAGACGTTGCCAGCGGAGCTCATCATAGCTTTGGCAGAGCTCGGTAACTTGGGCGACAGTAGCTGGGCTTTCTGAAATGAGCATCTAGAATGCGTCCTCGTCGATACCATTAAAAATATGCTTGATGTGGTCCGCCTCTGCCATGTTCGCATCGACGCATTTGCACAAGTAAATGACATCCTCTATGTAACTGGTGAAATTCTCACCAGGCAGTTGATGTCTTGACTGAATGTGCTGCTCCGCACAAAGTTTGCGGACAGCAAGACGACCGAAGACTTTGCTGAACTTGGTCTTGAATGCTGTCCAACAATCTGTCATTTTGCATAGCCTCCGAAATAGCCGTGTACAGTTGCTGATCACGAAGACTCTTGACTGGCACACCTCCATGGGTCACAGACAAAAAACACTAAGCAGATGAAGTGATAATAATGTCAGTCACGAGCACTACCCCGCGCAGTCTGTTTGAAACTCGAGGCAGGATGGTTCCGCTGGGAGCTTGAGCCACTCCTCAGGCATCTAATAACATAATATCTGGAGTCTAATGTCCCAAAACCATGATACGATTATGAGGAAGGGCTTCATAAATTTTGACCATCTGGTGTTCATTAACGTGTACTGCCATCGCACAGTACACAGACCTATACCACTTTGCCTCCATTGAAATGCAACCACCGCAGCTGGGATCGAAACTGCGACCTTCTGGTCAGCAACTGAGCACACTAACCACTACACCACCGCGGCGGACTTTCTCAGGCATCTAGTAGAGGAGGCGATGAGTACCTAAAAATGTATAAGCCACATTTATATTTGTATGGCTACATTGCGAAAATTAACCCGTAATATAGGCCAAAATGCTATTTTTTCCAACTCTGTCACAACATTGTGCCAATGTTCCTCCCTGACTTGCTCCCACAGTACTTTATCGTTTATTCTAAGGACCAAAAAAGCCTATCATGTGAATATATTACTTATTTTAAAATCTGCGCTTTTTCTACAAAATGTTAAACATGCAGCATTTAGCAATTTTTTGCCAATGCTAAAAATAATGAAAGTTAGAACAAAAATGAACAAACTATTAAACTCATGAAAGACCAGTGTCTTAAAGATAACGGCAAAAATTGTTTAGTGAAAATCGCTCGTACCAGTAACTTTATATAAGATATTTAGCATACCACAGTTTCACTTTTGTGACCAAAATTCAAGGTGCCCTCCAGGCAATGCAAGCTTTTTTCACAAAATATAATTCCCCAATAAGTACTTCTCACATTCACATATACTAGCACGATTTTTTTCAACATAATTGGAGATAGTCAACAGTTTAACTGTTTAACTGTTACACATAATATGTAATGACCCATATATATATACGGGTCATTTGTCATATATATATATATATATATATATATATATATATATATATATATATATATATATATGGGATATATATCCTAGCCTGCGACCCCTCAATGTCTACACTAAGTGAAGCAGAAAGGGGGAAGTGGGAAAAAATATTACTAGAAGCGTCCTTGCAACTGACTCGGGTCATTGCGGACCATTGTGAGCGTAAGGCCGCCGAACACAGTGTCACGGAGGCCACGCAGAAATTGGTATCTAATCTCGGAGAGCATGAGGCAAGAGAACTGGAAAGATATGAACTAAAGAATAGAGGCGAAATTTCAGTAGTAAAAGATAGAAAATTCAAGCGGGACTGCAGTAGCTCCACTGCTCTGCAACAGGAAAATAGGAATGAGGCCGTACAAGAACACCAGGGACCACCCGTACCACAACCTAACTTTGAGGAGAAAAATGGGAACTCAGAACCACAGTGCAATCCTAATCAAAACATCCTTACTCTCGAATATGACGCTGACACTCCCGTGCCACGTGATAGCCAAGAGCAGCCGAAAACTTATGAGGAAAATGTCCTCAATCTGTAAAACACAACACTCACACCCGCTCAGCTTCAACTTTTGTCGAGAGGCTTGACCTTTTGTCCATCATCCGGTAGATTCAATGAATATGAACTGTACCAAGACCTCGATAACTTTGCGCGTAATCTCCGCCTCCGTGAATACTTTCATGATCGCAAGGACTGTACGAACGAGAATAGAGTGATTGGTGGTGACAGATCATGGTGTCCGGGTGAGCAGAGGGACAAACACCTCGATATGTATATATCAGCAGTTCAAAAAGATATCATCAGAGCGTATGGAAAAAATAGGCCATTTCGAAACAACATATCAAAGTCAGAACGAAGGGCACTCGATGAACTACGAAAAAACACTGGAATTACTATCAAACCGGCTGATAAAGGAGGCTGCATAGTAATTCTAAATACGTCGGACTACTTAAAGGAAGGGGAACGACAGCTATCAGATACAAAATTCTACAAAGAACTTCCAACGGACCCGACTCCCGAATTTGAAAGGGAGATAAAAGTAACCCTAAACAATCTCCGCCGGGACGAGAAAATTACCGGCAAAATGTTAAAAGCAATGTTACCGGCCCACTCTGTTCCCGGTCGATTCTATTTGCTCCTCAAAATACACAAGGCAGGTAATCCGGGACGTCCGATAGTATCCAGTAACAGCACATCAACAGAAAATATATCAGAATTCACCAATTCCTTAATAAAAAACATCCCCCCAAATTTTCCCTATTACCTAAAGGACACAAACCACTTCATCTGCGAAACTTCAAGTCTCGACATCCCAGGCGGCAGTTTTCTGGTGACCATGGACGTCTGCTCACTGTACACCAACATACCCCACCATGACGGAATAGCGGCTATGGTTTCTGAATATGTAAAATCTGACTCATCAACTAGTGTAAGTGGCGAGGTACTGTTTACACTTCTTGAACTTGTACTAAATTATAACCATTTTGAGTTCAACGGCAAGCATTTCCTTCAGGTCAGTGGCACTGCAATGGGCACGAAAATGGCCCCAAACTTCGCGAGCACCTTTATGGCTTCACTTGAAATCCCATTCATTGAGGGACGCACCTTGAAACCTTTCTACTACAGAAGATACTTAGACGATATTTTTATGATATGGAACCATGATGAGGGAAGTCTTTTCCGCTTCATAGAGGATTTTAACAAATGCCACCCGTCAATAAAATTCACGCACAAAATTTCCAAAACTAGCATTAACTTTTTGGACGTTACTGTCACGGTCGAAAATGACCGCTTGTCAACAAACCTTTACAAAAAGCCTACAGACCGTCAAATGTACCTACATTTCAACAGCAGCCACCCAAAGCATTGCAAAACGGGCATTCCATATTCTCAGGCCTACCGGTACCGAAGAATATGCACCGATATGCGGGAATTTGACAGACACGCGGAACACCTAAAGCATTCCTTATTGAAACAAAATTATCCGGAAGACATTATTGACGATGCCATACTACGTGCTCGCAACGTGAACAGGAATGATATAATTAAGGGACCAAACAGAGTACCTAAAACGACTTCCCAAACGAACCTTGTACTAACTTACTCCTCATCAGCGCCACGAATCAACAACATACTTTCCCGCCATTTCAACATAATCAGGCAAAGCAAACGACTAACTTCTATTTTCGCGAAGCCACCTCACATGGTGTATCGCCGGGATAAAAATCTGAAGGACATTCTTGTCAGAGCAAAAACAAACACCCCCAAAATTCAATCAGGGTGCCATCCCTGCGGAAAATCTCGATGCAAGGTATGCCCACAGATGCTCACAACACGTGAATCCAAAGCGAACTTCTCGGATTTCAAATTCTGCATAACTGAAAGCCTTAATTGTGACTCCAGTAACGTAATATACATGCTACATTGCAACATCTGCGGACAAGAATATATCGGCCAAACAGACACGCCATTTCGGCTGCGGTTCAATAATCACCGGTACCACGCCACTTCACTGCCGAAGCTACCTTTATCTAGACATCTGCGCCTGCCAAACCACAGTTTTGAAAATATTAGCGTAACTCTTTTGCAGTCCGGTTTTTCAAACAGACGCGAGCGCGAACAGCGTGAGGCATATTTCATTTTCAAATTTCGTACATTAGTAGCCGGTATCAACGAGGACCCCGGAAAACTCAACTGCCTCCGAGAAGTAAGCCAGGAGAAAATTGGTGACAAAGATTGATAGCTGGAGACCATGCTTTTTTCTGACTGACTCGTACGTGTACACTGTCCTTTCTTTCTTTTTTTTTTTTCCACATGCACGTACAAAGTGTTTACGTTCGCCTACCACTTCATGACCGTTGAAGGGAAACGGACGAAGATTAAAGGTAAATAGCCGACCGACCCATTAACGAGAAACCTTTCCTTTACACACACCGCCCGCCGCCCGCCGAACGACCAATTACGGGGAAACCCCCTTCTTTAGGCACGCCGTCCCGGACCCTCCCGGCACCGCGGCGACAATCTTGGGTGGCCCGACACACGCCAAGAACTGAACAGCACGTGATATGAACCGTAGGTGGATGTAGACGGACAGTTGGCTTCGTTCTCAGTGTTGACAGTGGTTCTTCCTCTTTTTTACTTTCTTTCTTTTCTTTCTTTTTTCGTCTTTTTTCTCCCCTTTTTTGTTTTTTTTTCCTTTTTCCAGTTCCCTCTCACTCTCGCAAACGTCTTTCAAGGTGAGAGGGACGCGGCAGCAAGGAAGTTTGGAAGCTCATGTCAGTATAACTCATCCCCTGATGAAGGGAGGTCCCCTCCCGAAACTGTTGGGAAATAAATATATTTATCCTTGTTGACAACGCTCCCGTTGTGCCATATCCCATACCTTCACGAAGACTAACTGGCCCATTGAATTATTACTCCCACTATATATATATATATATATATATATATATATATATATATATGAGATCTAACAGACAGTAATGCCAAGGAATGTACAGGGGAATTTATTAGAACCAATGGAATGTAAATAAGAAGAAAGAAAAGTGGATGAAAAAATAACCAGCCGTGTAGGAATCGAACCTACGACCTTCGAATAACGCGTTCGATGCTCCAACCACTAAGCTACCACAGCGGCCTTCCCTCCATCCACTTTTTTGGGGTTTATATGTGAATTTAACAGTAGGAGTGACAATCAGCGCCATCTATAAGCCAAGCGACGAGTGTGAAAACACTCTTTTATGCGCATGTTTGGCGTCACGTAGACGTGAACTTATTATGAGCGGGCAGCTGATTAAGAGTCCACTTTTCTTTCATCTTATTTACATTCCATTGGTTTCAATAACTTCCCCTGTACATTCCTTGGCATTACTGTCTGTTAGATCACACACACACACACATATATATATATATATATATATTGAAGACCAATTGTTTTCTTGCAGGAGTAAAAATTTTTTTAAAGCCAATGTTTAACCAAAAAATGACCAAAAACCAATATAGTTTAAATTAGTTGTTCTTGGCCCTCGGACAGTAAATTGTCCCTTTTTATAAAATTGAAAATGGTCACCACAAATCGTCAAGTGTAATAGTTTGAATGCAACTTTAAACAAGGCACTTTAGCTATCTCATGCCAAGCTTTGAAAATTCATATGTGCTTCATAAGAATAGAACCAGCATAGGCACTGGCAATGAGCTACTGAGCAACATGAGGTGCTTTTTAACATCAGCTTAAAAGTTTCATAACTAATAATTAAAACATCTTTTAAAGGGACACTAAAGTCAAATAACAATTTACGTCAGAGTGCATCTGTTTGATTCATGTAAAAAACAATCGTCGGACGCTACTATGGGGAGGAGCTCGAGTGGTTCAAAAATTCAATTTTCGCATGGTTACACGGGACAGGTGGTGCCATCTAGCAGGGTACAGTTGAAGCCAAAAAACAGTCTGCAATCTCGAAGCCAATGGCAAAAAATTGATCAATGGCCGTTGTTGCTGCTGTGGCTCCCGTTGCTTTCGGTCTGCTGCTACTAGCGCAGTAATGTCGGGCAACGTTGTGCACGGCAACAGTGACGTGAATCAGTCCGGTCGGTCCGCTGCGTGAGGCAGGTAATTTGAAGTGCGCTAACCCGAAGCGGACCACTAAAACGTAATTTTATTTTCAAAATAGACCCTTCCTTGGCACAAAAGTAACACTAAAAGGTTTCTGGACCGCTATTTCAACAACCAATGTTAACTTAATAGTTGACTTTAGAGTCCCTTTAAAGTAGTATTGCTTTAAATGGCAAATCTTCAGTGGAGATTATGTCGAGACTTTTCAGAATATCCAGATAATTCCTATTCATAACAATAACTTCTGCAATTATTTTTGCAGGCTGCAAAGAGACTGCTTGGGATTTGAAAAAAGACCATGCAATTGGGCACTTACACGCGGTGACAGTAGTGCTCTCAAAAATTTTCCGAAAGACAAATAATGATGGCTTGAATGCAATTGCCTTGGCTTCCACTTTTGCAGAAATATCTGTTTTTTTTAATGTTCAATACAATTTGCCAGAGTGAGCAAAACGTACATAAGATTAACAGTTTACCAGATTACCTCCGGAGGTTCACTTACTCATCGTTCTCATCGTAGACATGCGAAAATTTTTTTTTTGCTTGAGGCCTACTTAGTCTTTCCGTATACATGCAACATTGAGCATTGGTGACGAATTTATTGTTACTTCATGCAAGCGCCTAGTCACGCAGTATGCTTTTAAAACTTCTGCACATTAAAGGTGCATCATAACTGAATTGAATTTTCAGATTCCATGCACTTTTTTTGCAGCTTTGAAAAATAAAACTACACGAGCTGTCAGAACTAAAATATATTATTTGAATGTTTGTCGTGTCGGGGTTCTTGACATTCTGCGGGGAGGTATTGCCGCTAACTGCGGAGCAAACTCGTGAAACATTTATTCTCATAACGTCACAGCTTACAACAAAATAAAACACCCCTTACTCATTATCCCTCGCCCTGGCTGGCCTTTGGTTTTCATCGCAAAGGCCATTTTGACTGGCACATCAACTACCGTTTGCACATCTGCAAGTGTTTGCTTGCAATTTTCCCTCCAGCAAAGCATTTCGAAAACCAAGCATGCAGGCACTTAATTTTCACTTCAGTAGTGCACTCCAAAAACCTTTGCTGAATATTTTTGCTATTTCTACAAGTTTGAAGAAATGAAAGGCCTTAATAATGCAGTTTACTAGCCTGCATCCTGCTTTGGAAGGGTTCGATTTTTCTTGAGTAAAGCAGACAGCATAGATTTTTGAGCTGCCACAAGATCTTTCACTGTCATGCAGGGGTGTATAGCTGCGGTATGCAGTTGTAAAGACGTGTGAAATATTTGTCCTCTATAATTGTGATGTTCTTGAAAGTGAACAAAAAGTTCTCATTGTGGAGCGTGGTGTGCTCTGGCAATATAGCAAAAGAAACATGGGCAGTTTTGCATTTTTCGGGAATGACAGTCCGGTGGGGTCAATGAGCATTTATGTTTAAACAGAATGCATATGCATACAGGCAAGATGACAGTTTATTGCGGCTGATTATACATTAAATGTTCTACAATGGTCTTCCCAACAACACTGAATTGCAGTCTGAGAGCCATCCATAACAACTCAGACAGGCAAGGATATCAGACCTTCACTTTGATGTTGTAACCATCAATTTTTGTATATAATACACATTGAAGACTATATCTAATTTGTACTATCGAGATAATATTATCATACATCTTCATTTTACTAATGTGTAAGCATTTTTTGAATAGATGTCTGACATAGTTTTATACTCCATTACATTTCTTTCATCTTTAAGTTTCTTGTAACAAAAACTCAAAACCTGCAGAGCCATCTGTGCATAAAGACATGAATCTTAAGAGGTAAAAAAAAGACAACTAACAAAGGGTACTGTTCAGCGTTTTAGTAGTTTAGCTTGTAGTGGCTTAAAGAGCCAGGGTTTGGATTGGAGATCTAGCACTCGTCCGATGAGTTTTTGGTGCGAGATTCGCTATGAAATTCACTATGCCACTCAGGAAAGCAACAAAAGGTTGTAAACATTTGAAGCACATGCATGTTTACTAAAAAGCTGGAAAGGAGTGGAGTGAAATGATGAGCAAAGTAGAAATAGAAGTGGGAAGTTCTTTGTTTCCTCTTTCAGTAAGTTGGTACTATCTGTAGAGGAACCCACAAACATATAAAGCAATCTTCAAACTTTTGAAAATTCCAGTGCCAACACACATTCACCCAAAGTGCCGTTTCCTGCGGCATGTTTCATGCATTCAGAGCCCTTGAACAAAACAGGATCTGCATTGCATAATATAATACTGGGCATGCTCGTTGCTTTAACTGCTTAGCATACAATTCCATGACACCCAAAAGATTAAGTGTGATTAGAATTTGACTTGAAAATTACACAAAACAAAGTGCTCATGTATACCACAGGTAGTGAGCTTCAGTATGCCCTACTTCAAATTTGTGTGGAACTCTTGACAAAGAATGCTTACACATTCTTGGGCAATTCACATGATGAATTGGTGCTCGTTCTGCCCATATTTTTTTTATTCAAAAGGAATTGTAGCAAGATATATAAAAAACAAATGCAACTTAAATGAAGGCTTCATAGCTGGGCTTTGTGCAAGATATGCTTGCTCAAGATAAGTATTCAACCTTAACATTGCCAAGTTGGGAAAATTATCATGAAGCACATGAAATAGATGTATCATTAGAACAATGCACATCTACTCACAATATCCCAGAAGTAGTTAGCCAGCCAATACACCACAGGATTGACACCGCTGACTATCTGCAGGTGCTTGGCTTTGGTATAGCGCTCATAGACCAGGAATAGTACAAAACTTGCTGGCACAAATGACATTGCAACAATGATGAAGATGGCAATCAGCACATCCGTTCCTTGTAAGCTGAAAGTAACAACGTACAGTCTACTTACTGAATCAGCACATGCAACCAACCAAGTTATGGAGTGTAGCACATTAAAACACAACTTGTCATGGTCAAGTAATCAGCAGATGACAAGAGTGATGAGGTATAAAAGCTAATTGACTCAATGTTTGAAAAACAACAGCATGTTGGAGGAAGAGGAGGAGAAGGTAGAGGAAGGAAAGGCAGGAAGGTTAACCAGGCGAGCGTCGGGATGAAAAGAGAGATATAGAAAGAAGAGAACATTAACAAAAAAAAAAAAAACAGAAAACATGTGAGCTTAAACTAGACTGCTGCATTCGATAGAAGTGGATGTCATCCTTGAATTTCGGGAGAGCCCTGGTTTGGTTTGGTGGACATATCATTCAGTGTAATACAAGTTTACGTAATGTATGTCGGCTCAGCTAGCATGGTAAAAGAGGTAATTTGACACACAAATGACATGTAAACATACACATGACAAATCGATATCAGTATAGCAAACTTCAATTTAACAAATGTTCTCCTTCAATGAAGTGTTTATTTTTTACAACTTCTTGCTCATTGGATGCTATGTATTTATAACCTCATCATATTGAAGCACATTTATCCCCAGTTTCAATAAAATGAAGTTTTCTTGCTGCCACAGAAAACTGAGATAGTATATGGTGGTTTGCCAGTGCACAATTTAAATGGCATACCGGGTGACAGAGGACGGCCTATGCATTGAAGCAGTGCCTTCTGTGGCATCGCCCAAGTTAGCTACGCACTGCCAGCTTCCTAGGGCATATGTTGGCAAGTGCAATGTCAGTCACTAGGAGCAACATGTGGCAGCTGTGTGCAAACTTGCTGCATTTCAGGTTATCATCTCACTTTAGTTTGATTTAAAAGTCAAGCTGTCTAGCTCTGACTGCATCTTATGAGCTTTAATGGTGCGATCACTGAATTTTGAAAGAGCGCTGGTTTGGTTTCGTGGACATATCATTCAGTGTCGTACAACTTTACGAAACAACCAGGTTATCTTTGCAAGTCACCAAAACGAACTGTGTGTGGCAGCTTTCTTCTACTACAGGCTACATAAAGGGATTATGAACCAGTTTTACAGTAATCATCGAATGACCTCAGTATCAAAGTTCGGGAGACTTTTACAGCTTTATGATTTGATTGCTGTAAAAATTCTTCGTATTCATCAAAAATGAGTGGAGTTACTGGGGTTTGTCCCAAACTTCAGGCCCTTTCACCACAAGTGCACTGAGAAGTACACAGGGACGGATGGCACAAAGACAATAAGTTATGCAAGCGTACATCATGCTCCTGAGCACGCGTGATGAAATTCAGTCACTTTCTTTCTCAGGGATTCCTGCATGCCAGTGTGACTCAGTGTGTAATGTTAGCCAACTATGGAGTGCAGTGCCAATGCAAGGCAGCGACCTGGGGCAAGAAGTGCATTTAATTGAAATGTCCTTCTTTATTAATGCCGGCTATTGGCTAACAGCATGCTATCTGCTGTTCCACATCAAACAGCCAGTGCTGGCAGCTTCAAAGAGGGTAGGCACAAGCCTCTGTATAAAAAGAGGGCCCCTAAAAAATGGAAACCGAACACTCTACTTGTAAACTCTCTTTGTTGTGCAACAACTGTAAGATTTGGCTGAGATGTTCACAGCAGTGTATGCTATTCACTGAAGCTCGAAAAGTGGCTCGTGGTCACTTTAAGCAGTATTCTTTAAAGGTTAATCTATGTATACAGGATGCCGTGAAAAAGATTTTATTATCAATCCATTCTCGCAGTTGCTGGCTCAAAGGTCCAAGAAAGTTTTTTTCTTTCTTTTATTGAGAACTCTTTTTAAACAGCCATATTTGGACATTTTTTAAGGCTCTTACTATGTAAATAAGCTATCAGTTGGTAATATACTTTGTTAAAACATCATACTTTATAATAGTCAAGTTTTGACAATATTGAACTATAACACGTGCTGTACTATATATACTGCACTAACCATTTTTTGCTATTTTTACAAGTAGACAAAGAAACAACAAACCCCATTCTTTTGAGGCCGGGTCAGCTTCTAAATGTTGGAAGCTATTCTTTGAATGAACCTTGACAGGAGATGCATCTTTTGCCATCTTACATTCAGTAAATCATCCCCTCCCTGTTTATGGCACGATATCAACTTCAGTAAGCTAGTTACTGTTCCACTCCATGAATACAATGCTGGACACTTTTTATGGCACCACTTACAACAATAATCGATTCTCACATTGGGATTTATTTACAATAAGTCTAAGATGTGCCAAGTCAATCCATAGAAATCGTATTACACAATTATATAAGCATATTTTCATACCTAAACTCTAAACAAGTTTGAAAATTTAAACTAAACAAGTTTAGCAAGTAGAGCATGTAGGTACAATGACATCACTGACGTAGCAATGAATATTGCTAAGGACCTTCAATAGTGCTCTAAGGACCTTCAATCTTTTTGCTGTGCAAGTTTTTCATATGCTTTACCAAACTTAAGACATCAACATACAAACAACCTCAGACCCAGGCTTTATTTTAAAACTAAAGACTGACTGACTGGTGTGATGCACAACTGCCTTTCATAATATTGATTTCCTCCTTGTGCTAGTAGGTAGGCTTGAGGTCATCCGCTGGGTAATGACCATATAAGTAAACGACAATAAACCAAAGCAAAGCATTGGAGAAATGAACTGTTTCCTTGAAATGAACTATCACAATAAGGGGGAATTAAGTCAATGATTTATATATATATATATTCTTGAGAAAACAAAATAAAGGTGAAAAAAAAAAAAGCTAGCTTCAGGAGAAGCTTAACCCAAAGTAAGTGCATGAAACATTGAAAGGTTGTTATTACTATATATATTGGTTTAGAGCACAGTTTAAAATAAAGTTAATTTAGGTTGCGCAGCAAAAATCTGTTCCTGCACTTTTTAACACCCTACATTTTTCTGCAGTTTAAAAACTCCCCCTTTTTTAGAATCTGAGCATGCATGCCAAATATACCAGCCACATTCCAAAAAGGAAATTCTTATATACAATTTGGCCCATTCAAAATGTCAAAAAAGACATCATCTGAAAGGCTTTGGGGCAGCTCTCAGCAAATCGTGCTGGCACAAGGTTGCTTTGAGGATCGGTGGCCAAAAGGACACTCAAAGAGGCTGGCTACCCGAAGGAAATGATTTTGGAAGGTGTTGAAAGGTTCATCAAGGAGATAAGTGCTAGAAAAAATTACAATGGTGCTTTAGGCTGGTCTCAGGTACAATGGTCAGTGGTCTGTGATTATATCCTACATGTATGTGATATCATGCCATCTAAAAATGGTGACTGCAAAGTGCATTGCAACCACAATCCTGTCCACACCGGACTTGCATGCATGCGCACAACAGTGAACTATTCGCACAAAAAAAGCACTTGCATTAAAAAGCACACAATGCACTTTGTAACACACAGGGGTGCTGTGGTCTGAATGATTGCACTTTCATGAGGTCAAAGCTAAATGCACTTAACAGATAGGAGCATCAATGATATGTTGAGACAGCACTGATTCAAGGCAAAGGCAACTGACTGAGTGTCTAGGCAGCTGGCAGTTGCTGTCATAGGTGCAAGTACAGCCTGCTATTTAACACTGTACTTGTTCATGACCCTTGTAAAAACAAAAAGTAGGATATTGTTGTATGAAGGTTAGTGTATAAGGGGTGAGGCAGATAACTGCATTAGTGCTCCTTCAGACCGTCCATTGGATACAGAGACAAGGAGTGAGATGGCCTACTTGCATCAGGTCTTGTGGTGATAAGCATGCACAATGAATTCATTTTTCTGATTACATTCCTTGCACTGTGCTCTAGATTAAATCATCACTTTTTAGTCCACCATCTTCTCTGTCTACCTGCTTCCTTCCATTAAGTTTAATGCTCATAATATTCCTTATAATATTCCTAATGCTACAAGCAATGGGACATGAATGCAAGAAAATGAGAGATTCACACAAGTACAAAATTCAGGCATGGCAATCGAACATTGGAAACAGCAATAACCAATATGCAGACATTTGCAACTCTTTTTGTTTCAGCAGCTTGCAAATAGACGCATCTATTGTTTTTAAAGTAAGCCAGAATAATCTTGCCAAAACAACAGCAACAGTAATGTCGCACTATTGTTAAATATCACTTCAGACTCTGCAATGATATGTTTGAAACAGTGTGCCCTTATAGGGTGATAGAGTATAAAAACGCAAGCTTTATTTCTAATATTACATATATTTCATTTTTATTTGCTTCCACAAGTCGCATTTCTCTACTTTTATGATAAAAACTGATTATTGTAACTAAACACGAAGTAGATTAAAATTGCTTCTAAATAGCACAAGGTGGCTACTAAAAACTAAAAAGAGCACATTGTCTAGAGCAGTGGTTCTGAAATGGAGGTTCATGGACCCTAGGGGGGTCGGTGAAGCCATTTCTATGATCCGCCAAACCCTTAATTGCTTTTTTTTTACATTTTTTAGATTTTTTTTTACAAAATGAAGTGATGTAGCACATTTTTAAAAATATTTTTGGTAGCAATAAAAGGCACCTATTTCACGCTCTAGTTGTGTCAATTTAGCTACATACCCCCCTCTACCTCCCCTTCGCTGTAAGGGGTCCTCCATCACTTTCACCAGTCCACAAGATGTCCCCGACACATCCATGACTAAGAACCACTGGTCTAGAGTCCCCTGGAAATTGTCACCTGGCTGCTCACCATTGCATTTTGCATGAGCAGTTCACTAAAGCCACATCCTCAAAATAACAATGACTGCCAACTCTCATGATGAAATACATCATTTTAAAACAACATATCTTTGCCGCATAGATGAGGTTCGACTTATACCTTGAAAATGCATTTTACCCAAGGTCCATTTTTGCACAACTTCTTGAGTTTAAACAACAGGCTATTGGTACTTCTGATAGTCAGATTAGAATCAAATTTTGCCAAGATGGTCCTTGACATGTGAAAGGTGCAAGTATCTCTTTTAAAACTTGATATTGCCTGTATAATTATTATGAACCTAAAGCAAGCAATCAGTGTGAGCTGAAGATTCCATGAATTCTCACATTACCATTCTTGTTGTCCATTAAAATGTCCTATATAGAGTTTCTTATTAGTTATTTGCATTCTACAAATAATGTGGAGCAACATGAGCCATTTATGGCTCAGAACCATAAAAGTTTAGGGGCATGAAAAGTTTGTCCAGAACGAACTATATCTTACACATTGTTATGGCACAAAATAACTGTACAACTTATTATAAAACTAATTGCATTTTGAAATCAGCATAGAAGCCTATATATAAAGTAAAATATTTCATTACCCTTGGCTACAGATTATCAAAACTTTTTTTTTCTTTCAAATCACATCTTCCTTTAAGAGAGAGCAGAGTTATGACTAGGATTACATTTTTTTTTAATGCTTTTCAGTGACAGTATAAAAGTCAGTAACAAAATGGAAGCAAGCGAAGAGACTTACATTTGATCCTTTGACAGCAGGAAAGATGTGTCCGTCATAGGATGGTTAACCACAGTAATTCCTACACAGAAAGTACAAGAATTCAGTAAATTGCTTGGTTCATTAATAAGAAAATATACTCTTATAGGACCTCTGACAGCAAAAAATTTGTTTTCGACTTTTACACCTTAAAGGGGCACTGATGTGACATAATAAATTTGTCAATATAAGGTATCGTGATTAACACTTTGTATCCAAGCATTCCCATATGTGGACACAACATATCGTTGTAGTGCAACCAGGCTAGTCACTACATGGCCTTGAAAATTAATTTGAAATGTTGATATTGGTTCACAATTTCATAAAAACATATATATGTGTCCACTTCAATGACAAAATGGCAGTACGTGCACACAAAAAAACTGTGCTTTTCTAATGTCAATTCCCGAGAGAGTATGCCTACATTTTTGTACAAGTTCATTAAAAAAAATAAGACTTTTTAAATAATTTGGCTTTTTTCGAGAAAATGAAGTATCTATATTGTTTCTGTGCCAGTTTTGTTGCACTGCGAACCATAAAAGTTTTGCAAGTTGAGTTGTTGCTGTAGCGTTGTGTTCATGTTTGTGGATGCTAGACATACCGAGTACGTGTAAGAAGCTGTCAGAACACCAAACGATACTAGGACCCGTTTCACTGCCAAGCAGCTCTACACAAAACATTACCTATATTATAGGGAAATAAAACTTCTGGAAGTTATGTTTATAAGTTATTTGCTTTGTTTAGGACCTCACTATGATTAAGTGATGAAGATATACACGCCATAATTGTCTAGTGGACTAGCGGAAGCGAATGTTCCGATTTTAAAAGCAGCGTTAATTAGTGCATTGAAGCAGAGCCATGAACAAACAAAGATCTCTTGAATAATGCTACTGCTGATGATGAAAGCATTTAGTTTGAAAGTAACTATGAACACTTTGGTAATGATGGTAAATGACAATAAAAATGTGAGGACCATGTTGAGGTAGAGTTGTGGATAAGCAAAGAAGCCTTGAAGGGTGATAATGTTGGCAATGATGAAAGCATTGAACATGAGGAATAAGGTGTTGATGATAGCGATAATTAATGATGATGATGATGAACATACTGAGTCAGAGTCATAAGCAAACGGCCACATTGTTTACGATGATGATGATGATGATATTATAAATGAACACGTTGAACTTATGAAGGTGGCAAATATGGCAAGTAGTGATGATTTTAATAGTTAATACGTTGAAAAAGAGTGGACGGCAGGCCAAATTTTTATCCATAATGAAGAAAGATGATGGGCCTAGTGTAACTGGTGTTCCAGCGTCCACATATGTAGATACTTGTTTTCTTCTAAAACTAAAGCTAAAATTTTCAGGTTTCTGGTTTATTCCCACTTTAGTATGTATTGTTATTAAATATATGCAAAAAAATAATTACTTACACAAGTGGATTGGCTGTGGGAAACATAGCATTAAAAAGCAGCATGAGCATTGGATTATATGTAAGTTCTGCATTAGAGCTAACACTACGATATGTAGAGCTCATTATGATAAAGATAAATGAGCACAGATCAAAACAAAAACTAACAACAACGAAGTTGTAATGTCAGTGATGGAGGCGACCTTTTGCTTTTTGGAGCACAGTCTGGAGCAGAAAAAATGCTGCTTTGGAGCAGCCTTAACTGTCTTCGGAGCAGAAAAGAATGCTATAGCTAAGGGTTGCTATTGGTGTATTCAGAGCAGATGCATGTTCCTAAAGACATATAAAGTCTAAAACATCACTTAAGCATCTAATGAATATATATATTTATTATTACACATGCCGTATGCTAGTATGCCGCTAGTATACAAGCCATATAGTAGCATCATTGGTGTAAATCATGGGGGGGGGGGGAGTCAAGGGAGTCCGTACTTTTGTGTTCAGGCTGGAGAGGACAGCCCTAGCAAGTGTGTCCCCCTTGAGATTTAGCTTTAGCACGTGATATAATTGAGTAAACAGTTAAGTATAGCACAATGAAGTTTTTAAAAGGCTTTTTATCTGTTACTGCATAGCTGTGTTAAATAGCTCTGAGCTGTGTGAACCTTTTTGTGAAAATCACAAAAAGGTGAATAAAAAGAGACTGAATAGAACAATGAAATTGCTCGAGCTTGGACTCGACGCTCATGTTTTTTTAAATTCTATTTGAAAGCATGATTTGATTCTTATATAAATAAAAATACAACCCATATTAAAAATACCGATTGGTCAGCGTGGCCTAATATGTGTCAACCCTTGTGATTTTTTCTAGATTTACACCACTGCGTAGCATACTAGAATGATAGCATACAGCTTGCTTTTGGTTTCGCTTAGGCTCATGGGATGGTTCCCAAGCTTCAACTTCATTCTCTTTAGCTTGCCAACACCAATTTGAAGCAGGCTTGGAGCAGTTACTACCAAATATTGCACTTTGGAGCAGCTTTTTTTTTTTTTTTCAAAGCAGTTTGGATGTTCAAGCCTTAAAGCTTCATTAGAGAAAAAGAGTGAAAAAAGCATGCCAGAGTTCTCCATCTGTGATAGAGAAAAAAAATAAAAGAGGAAAATGAAAAAAATAAAGGAATGAAGTAATAAAAAGGAAAACGAAAAAAAAAAGAAATGAAACGATGTCTTGAGAAGGTTCCAAAATAGAACCTCTAGCACAGAAGCCCAATACTGCAACAATTATGCCAGAGAAAAATGCATTTGACAAGGTGCCTTGCAAATATTTTGTGGACAAGTGAGTGAGCTGAGATGTTTGAAGCCTTTTGATTTCACCACAGATGAAGAAGACCCTCTAGCTTTACACAACATCTGCTTATCACGCCGCAATCACTTGCACAATGCTGCACTGGCATAAGCAACAGAAAACATGCTATCAAACTTCAGACTTACGTCTACGCATGCTTTGTTTAGTTAGTCCAGGTTACTTCACCAATAAAGAAACGTTATTTTTTTTTACTTCATGATCAATGAATGCAAAATATCTCACTATGAGACTATGTAAACTTACCATAAGTAGATGGGTGTCCATTTTCAGGTGGAAGGTTAGCCCTTAGGATGGCATTATTAATGCTATTGACATATGTGGGCATTGCATGGTATCCTTTATTGTTGTACCACACCTGATACAAAAGAGCCGTAAAAATTAAAAAAAAAATATTAAACCTTCACGCTTTTTTTAAGCAATCTTCATGCTCTTGCTAGAATTTCACTTAACTACATAGCGACAAACAAACATATATAAAGATGGGGAACAGGACTGCGTTAGCCCCAGCCTAGTAAAAACTGTTTTTCTGTCTTGTAAGACCACAGCACTTCTCTCCTGTTCTTTTTCCTTCAATCTTTAAATACACTTTGTAATATAAAGTGCCAATAATGATAATAATGTTTGGAGTTTAACATCCCAAATCCACGATATGATTATGAACGACGTCTTAGGGGAGGGCTCTGGAAATTTCAACTGCCTGGGGTCCTCTAACATGCACCTAAATCTAAGTACATGGGGCTCAAACATTTTCGCCTCCATCGAAAATGCAGCCACCGCAGCCAGGATTCGATCCCACGACCTTCATATTAGCAGTCGAGTGCCCTAAACACTAGACCACCATGGCAGGGATACAAAGTGCCAAGAGCCATGAATGTTGTTTAGGGGTTTGGGAAGAGCACACCGGGAACGTCGAGAAAGAGAAGAGACTTGAAGACCATATACTTACAAATGAAAGATAAAGCACGAAAACTGAAAACTGCCCTGTAAACATCAGATTTGTTACTCCCATTGGTAGCAAATATTAGATTAAGTCATTTCAGATGGCTACTTTCCTTTCAGTGAATTCCCAAATTCATGCTATTTCCTAATCACTTATTATATATAATTAAAAACTTCATGTATGTAGTTCTGCATGAGTGAGATAAAGGCTCAAATGCAGAGAAAACATACAATTACACGAAGACACTCAAATTATGTTAAAGGTATAATAATAATAATAATAATAATAATAATAATAATAATAATAATAATAATAATAATAATAATAATACACTCGAACCTCAATATAACAAATACAGATATAACAAAATATTGGTTATAATGAAGTAAATGAAAAATAGTCTTACAGTAGACACAGTGTTAGGAATAACCTATATCAAAAATTTTTGGATATAAAAAATTTGATTTCTCGTAAGATGCAACTTTGTTATAACAAGCTTTGAGTGTAATAATGATAATAATATCAGGGGCCTTATGTCCCAAAACCACGATAAATATTTTAGAGGTGGGGTAATATTTCAGCGAAAACTATATTTAATTTCAATAAAATTTAGGTAAGGTTTTTTTTTACACATATCTTCAAATACCACCTTATATTGAATAAAACTACCAAATGTCTTTTTTTACAGTTGTCTTCAAATACCAGCTTAGCTTGAATAAAACTGACGAAATATGTCCATTAAAAAATGTGTACACTGCCATCCTTCATAAAAGGAAACATGTGAGTAATATAGCTTCATAAATCGATAGCAAAGAAAGCACATTCTCTTTTGGCGGCATCTATTGCCAAACAAAAATAACGAATTATGGGTGGTAGACAATCACTGCTAAATTACGTTCCTTCTTCGCTCGTGCAATCGGTGATGCCTGCTGAATGTCATCCGCTGCCACTAAATTGAACGTGGTGCGCAAATCATGGTGTGAGCTGCAGGCATCGCCCAACATCGCTCATTGCATGAGCGCTGAGGGAACGTAATGTATCAGCGTCTGTCTACCAGCTATGACTCGTTATCTTGTTTGGCAATAGATGACACCAAAAGTGAATGTGTTTTTCTTAGCTCTCTGTTGATGGTGCTGTAGGCAGCTGCTGCAAAGCGCAGGCTACGTGCTAGCATGTTCCCTTTCACATAAGACGACTGCAATAAGGTGCAATAAGATGCTGCAATAAGGTGAAGCTGCACAAAACATCGTGGATAATGGAGTGCACAGTTTCCTTTTAAACTGATAAATATAGTGGTTATGTGGAAAGGCCTAGATGAGCAGTTATATTCAAGTTGTGGAAAGGCCTAGATGAGCAGTTATATTCAAGTACATTTACAAGCAGATATGCACAAACTTGACCACAAAGCCTATGACAGCTTCAATTTGTTAGCACTGATTCCGCACAACACCTCTTCATCACATGAACTGGTCCATAGCACTACTCTGGTGGCAGAGGCACTGATCAGAGCAGTTACAGGCAAAGGTCCAAAGCAGCGTAGCAGGCCTCAAGCTTAACGACGTGCAACATGCCACTTGGTGCCAAGATAGAGCATGAAGTATAAGTGACTTCTAAGAGACTAAGTTGTCAATAGCAATCTGCCAGTAGCCAGAATGAGTCAAGAGAAAAGTATCAGCACTGTGGAAACAAGAGTGTCATTATTGCAAGGTAAGGGGCACATATCCTTTTTTGTAACTTTGTTGCAGTGCCGATAAATGAAACAAAATTCACATTGGCAACCTTTATTTTTTTACCAACTCAACACGTGAAACCCTGCAGAACATGATGATTCAATATTGTTCTCAGCGAGCATCCTGTTAACTTCAGCATGAACACTCCATGCTCAGCTGGCGACACTTGATATGAATGTCAGTAATTGAGTATCGTGAGTACTTATGCGATATGTTACAGTAGCAGCTTGATCCAAAGGGCAGGTTAAAATATAAATAAAAATATTGTTGAAAAAAAGAAAACACAGTAACGATTGCAAGCATGCTTAAAAGATGGGTATGGTGGCACACTCATTTTCTTCAAGCCGGCCGTAGCACAAGCTGCACTCTGAAGGTAAAGTAGGGTCAGCATAACTGTTCTTTATTGTAACAGTTAATAGTTACGACTAGTAAATCATTTCCAAAGGCATTAATCTTCAGTTAATAGTTACGACTAGTAAATCATTTCCAAAGGCATTAATCTTTGCCAGAAGCATATCTCATGGCAGCGCTTATGTTTTCAAGCCAAAACTAACCACTGGCATGTAGACCCAATTTGATCTAATAAATAAAATGACATGAGGCACTGAGCTACCATGCATGAAAAGAACATTGCTGATAGCAGTCAAAAAGTATTCACAGTAAAGCCCTGATTATTGATAATGACACAAAATAACAGGTAGGTTAATGTAGATATGTAACTAATACCAGCTCAGCAGTTTATGAGGACAGAATGCACAGAAAAGAAGTCCAGGCCAAAAATGAGACTATGGGAGCAGTGGGCAAAGATGGTAAAATGAACAACAGCAAAGTAACAAGTAATATCGACGCATAGCCCACCTGCTCTACTGGAGGTGCTCGCTGTCAGTGGCATGGACAGCTGCAGTGGCGGTTACCCGAATATTTTTTAGTCATTCTTGACAGTCAATGTTTATCTCAGATACATTAGGTCAGTGTTAATGATAGTACAGAGAGAAACACACTCCACTTGTACCTAATTAAAGCTCATATGGGTGAGAAACATCAGTAGAGAATCTGGTGGCTTTGAATGCAATGCAAGTTCACCTCTAGGCATTATACCATGTAGTTTTCCAGCTAAAAGCATCTGTGGAAGCTTGTAGACCATAAGTGACAGAGCTGAGGTAAGCGAGACTGTCAACACAGGAGTGAAGTCAATTGCTAGTACAAGTAGCTCAATGCAGATTGCTCGGGGGCGGAGTAATCGGTGCACGCTGTACAGGGATGGAAAGAACCATGTGGATGGAAGTAGTCAGTATGTGAAATGCACAGATTATGATGGACTTCTGGGTTTACTGCCATAAGGCAAAAAAGGGGCCATGAGAAAAGCCACAACAGAGGATTGATTTATTCTGACCCCATAGAGTTATTTAGGATCTACAATAGAAAACACATCTTACTAAGTTTTTTTGCTTAAATCGACAATCACAATGAAGTTATGGCTGCTAAGAGGAAAATGTGTAGAACATGTGATATAGAAGCAAATCTTCCGAACATGTTACACCGTCAAGCCTAATAAGCTTTTTATAAAATAAAATAAATGTATTCAAAATGTTCATGAATTATAAAACCTGGATAGTAGGACATCATAAACATAATATAGTTCTATCTTGCATTTTCTCTGGTGATGCACTATTTTAATGTTAAAGCCTAAATAGGACCGACAAAATCGAACAAAAAAAAAAAAAAACCCTGTATTACCAACAGGCTTTAACGTGGACCATAATTTTATCTAGCAGACAAACATAAAAAAACATGACTGTCGATGCTTGAGTTGCAAGAAGTTACTCAAGGAAAGAAAAAACAAACAGAAGGCACTCTTTACTTTTGTTTAATATTTCCTCCCCCAACTTTTTGTGCAACAAGGGTCAACAGCAATACATAAATTAGCCTAACATCATACTTTGATCAAGGTTTATAAAGGTATTATGTTGGGCTAATAAAAGTATAGTAAGTATGATGTTAAGCATTACCTTGGCAACGTCTCTGACAGCAATTTTTCTAAAGAGTGCTGGTGCGTCTTCTCCAAAAGTCGAGGGTACATAGTCACGTGACAGACCAAAGGAAAATGCTCCATATCTGAAACAGCAAAAAAATAGCTTTCTTTCGAGTACAACATACTTCCTTTTGTATGAGGATATTAAGAAAATGTGTTTTATTAAAACTTTAGCTCAATCAAAGTACATGTTGAATGAATGCAAATACCTAAATGACAGTAAGCCATTCATTTTTAATTAGTAGGCAGTTCAGCTAATGAGGAACACTGAGCAAACAGAAATAAAAAAACAGACTAATAAAATTTAGAGGACATACTTATATCAAACTAAATATTGTTTATTATGATACTTCTCTTTTTCATTTTCTAGTATGCGTAGGAAATTCTACAAGGATATCAAAAAGGGAGTTAAGCTTAAAACCTTTGAGACCCCAGCTGCACTCCTAAATGATTTTGACCCACACTTTAAAGTTCGATACATCCTGTGTAATGTAAACATGTGTTTCTATAAACTTGGGCTTTCATAGAAAAACACAAAATAAGAGCAGTTCAAAAGAGGTTTAAGGTGCTAGAAATGATCAACTTAGTTCCCAGTGAGTAAATTTTTGATTAAACATAATAATATATACATAAATATATTAGGTAATTTTCTCAAGTTCTACATATCAAACAAGCAACAACCTGAAAATTTCTGAATTTGCAACCTGCATAGACACTGCATGGGCAAATTCACCTTTGCCAACATGAAATAACTGCTGCAAGAATCAAGTTGTTCAATTTATAGCTAGAAGCTTAGCCTTTTAATTCAAAGTTCCTAGTTAAAAAAGCACAGGGCCGTTATTAAAAACACTGCATAAAGCAATCACTTAGCTGAATTAGTAAAAGCTCATTATTAGGGGTGAATCGCGTTACAATGCCAAAATACATGTTAAGTGACCACTGGTTCGATGAATGAATAAAAAAATTAAAATAAAAAAGGGTCCCTTTTGCACAGTGGCAAAGCAATGAATGTGTCTGCAACCAACTGGAATGTAACACAAAGTAAGGCTAGCAGCTCACTCTTTTAGCATAGAACCTGGCATAACTGAACAAAACGCAGGCATAAGGAAACACGGCCACTGCAGCAAGCGAAACAGCCTTTTTGCTGTCCATGGCTTCAATGCAAACTCTGCGATAAGAACACAACACATCCCAAGTAACTACGGATATCCACCGGCTGTCCATTCTGAATACAAATGTTCGGCCATATGGAAATCCAACATGAATAGCCAATAAATGTACTGTGAAAATCCGTGTCCCGTGTGAGTGTTCTCCGGAGGTCTAAACTAGACCTTAATGTCCAATCGGGCATTAGGTTTTGAACGTTGACTGGCAGTCTATATAAGGACATGTCAAGGATATGCCCATTCGCTCATCAATTATAGTAAAATTAGAATGTAGTGAAAATATATAAAGATCTGCAGAATCCCGGGTAACAATATTGTAAAATTTCATTTAAAAGGTTACTATAAAATTCATTCAAATTTTGGCTCGCAAATTTGATCCCAGGGTGCCAAATAATATTGCTTCCCGAGGCAAAACGATCTGGTTTATTCAATATGTATATCATATGTCATAAGAAAAAATGTATTTAGTGTTATTATAATCGCATGTGAACTGACGAAAATGTGGATCGAGCGCGTCATAGCAGTCATCATGTAGGGAAACTTTCGTGCGCCAGCCTCGACAATTCTCAACAAGCGGTGAACCGCAGTTGCTCAGATTCCTCGAACGTACACGTTATGCTAGCCATGCCCCTCTGGATGTTTTGGGAGAAAATGCGTGCCATAGTGCCTATTGTCCTGAAACCTGCTTGACCAGCGGTGCGCAATGAGGGAAGGAGCGCACGAAAAAGGTTGTTCGTGTCGCGGCGCACGTATGTATGCTGAGCCAGTCTCCGAGGCTTCGAGCAGCAGAAAGCAGATTTTTTTTTTTTTCAAGTGCGCCCGTGTAGACATCAACAGCAACATACGAAGTTACGAAGGATGACTCTACTACAAGAGACAGCGAAACATGGCACGAGCCCACCACTGTTTTTGGCAGAGATTACCACGGCAAGCAGCAGCAAACCCTCTCACTCGCATGGCACAGATAAGGCCACGTGTTATATATACGTTTTTTACGTCTCATATCCGACATTTATCTATTCTTATCACGCGTTAACTATTGCCTATCATTTGTATAAGCCCTGCTAATACATGGCATGCTTCCAGTTCTTCATTTGCTCGCATATTCCTTGCTAGTAACCGATTTACGAGAACGTAGTCAGTGTCTCTGCACTTTCTTTAGAAGCGTGTGCAACACCCAATAGTGTTTCTCCTGTGGTTGTCCGTATACACCTATTGCGGTTACTAGAATAACATTGCCATAAACACGCACGAGTTGGGTCTGTGGCTAATAATTGAATCGACCCACAAAGAAGCAATTGCCGCCGCCTAAGAAGTCATTGCACTTGAAGGCAGAAGGGCATTGAATACTGAAATCTTTTAAGTAAGGCTACGTACACACTTTCACACATGCGGCTGCGGACTGTGAATTATGTGCTTTTCAGCCTTGATATATGTTGATAATAAAGGTTTAATTGTTCTTGAAAGTCCGCCTAGACTTCATCTTTTTTTTTTGAGAATTCAGCAGAAAATCTCTCGCGGAAAAAAGACGGGCCTCCGAGGCTGTGTGGGTACATTGTTCACATGAAAGGTTTTTTTTGTAATATGCACTAGCTATGTATACACAAACACTATATATATATATATATATATATATATATATATATATATTTCACTACACTATATATATATACATCCTTTGAAGGGCCTGTCAATGTCCATGTTGGCTGTCCTAGAGGGATGTCAAGTGAACATACAAATTTGTTACCTTTGTATATCTGATGTACGTCCATCGTACGTACAGTGTACATCTGTGGACATCTGGTAGATGTCCGGAATATCCAAAATGTACGCCCCATCATATGCCTACTGGATATACGTGGTTACTTGGGATGCTAGGCGTGGGCCATATGCTAATCCCTGCAAGCAACACAAGCACGGGCTACTATACTTGGCAGATTCTGCCAGAGCCATACAGCCCTTCATTTGGTGTCCTCCATGTGCCTTTTGCACAATGGAGATGTCCAGCAAGTTTCCTCCCTGCTTAAGCTACGCTTATCAGCAGCCCTTACATGTTTTCACTCGCACATAGAATGTACAACGCACAGTAAAATGCTATCGATTTGGACTTTTACCGAACCTCACAGCCACAGTGGTGACAAAAATGCACCTGGAGTGTCCATATAATTGTTACAACAAAAAAGCACAAAATTGATTGATATGTGGGGTTTAACGTCCCAAAACCACCATATGATTATGAGAGACGCCGTAGTGGAGGGCTCCGGAAATTTCGACCACCTGGGGTTCTTTACAAAAAAGCACAAAAAAAAATACAATTGAATTTAGTGTATCAAATAATACAAGTGGTCGAGCAATTGTCTATGAAAATGCAGCATGAGTGGCCCAATGCAAATCCCCATAAAAATAAACTGTTTAATAAATAGATATACACTTTTTCTCAAATAAGTGACCACCTACATACCTTCGAAGCCTGTACATATCAGTTGTGTACAAGTAGTACTCGTGCTCATTCTGGCTGCTTATGTCAAGAAGGATATCGCCAGTCAAAGCTCTGAACATTGGTGGATCTTGGAAGCCATAAGGTTCACAGACATAACCTGTTTTATCTGCTGAACAATGACAATATGGGTAGAAGCGTTCTTTCCCTTCTTTCACTGGCTTTGCTGGAAAGCAAAGAAAAAAACAAGATGAGTTTCATTTAAACAAGGTGCATTAATTCGAGAACATAGTTTTTCTAGCATAGCTCATGATGACCACCACCATCTGCACTTCACTGCAAGGAGGGTAGCTACAGCATAGGAACAAGAACACTTGAATGTTATTGTTAGAAAAAAATATTAATAGTGTTATAAAACAAAAAAAGTTTGAGCCCACACAGTAGTCAATACCAAGAAAATATTTGTAAATGGTACCTAACGCAATATATCAAAGGCTAACAAGATGCATACAAATTATACACCACTGATAGAGCTGTAATTTGTGAATAAGCTTTATACAGATCTCACACAAATAGTGCCATCAATTTTCATAGGCTGCAAATTAAAAAAATCCCATTTTTCCTTACCATCCAACTTTTTACAGAAATGAGGTATACAATGAACTCTCACTTCAGTAATCTTCAAAGAATGCAAGGAAATAGTACACTTAATGAAGTAATGAACCACCCCTAGGAAAAACGCATCCTGTCAATAGCAGAAGACACTGCCATGAACATCTCAGCCAAATCTCGCAGATGTGCAAAGCAAGGAAAGTTCACAAGTAGAGTGTAGAGTTGATCAAGAACGAATATTGGATCAGATGCAATTCTTGCCACGGAGGATAACCACATTTCGAAGCCTACTCTCTATAGACTGCTAACATTACCTAGTGAATCATAGTCGCAGACAGGAATCACAATGTAACTTTTTTGCTCTGAGACATCTGACCCTGTATAGCTTAAGCATGCTTGTCGTGATTAGAGATTAGAAGAAGTGCTGAAAGCACGTGACAAACGACTGTAACTTTGCTCGTTCATGACGAACGTGAGAAATTTTTGTGACAATAAATTTATGAGGTAATAAACTCCAATATTAGGGTCATTTGATAATTACTTAGGAAAGTGGTTCATGACCACTATGGCTGAAATTATAGTACACTAAGCTTAATCATCACTAGAACATGGAAACAGCGTCTAGAACAACCGACATTGTGTCAAAAGCATGAAATGTAATTTATGAAATAACGTACAACAGAATTTACAATGTGTCTCACAGTTACATCGTCACCAGTCTTATTTTGAAAAAAAAAAAAAAAAAAACTGAGTTTTCATGTTCACAGCGTCTGTGTTATTGCGCTCCAAGCACAACTTGTTAATGAGACGTGAAGTATTGGAACTTTGGAACTTTCAAAGCCATCCTACAGTCTCAACCGGTGTAATGGGATTTGAATCTGTATATGCCAACACTGCAGCTTGCAAAACTTCCTTACGCTGATTTTGTAAATAAACCTGGCTGCACAAATCAAGTTCCTTAACATTTACAATTCAAAAATCAATTTAATTGAAAATTTATGCATAAAATGCACAGAGGGATTTAAACATTAAACAAATTTTTTAAACATTCATTAAATCTACATTTGTAAAACTTCAGGGTTCACTGCGTACCTATTTTTGGTGGTAATATTTAGCTGTAATTAGTGTGCTTCAAGAGTTCTTGATTTTATGAATATTAGTGAGCTAATATGGCAAGTTGTGCGTTCTAGAGCACATTCTGGAGCAGACAAAAATGCTAGCTTAGAGCAACTAATGGTGTTTGCAGAGCAGATGACACAGTTGATTGATTGATATGTGGGGTTTAATGTCCCAAAACCACCATATGATTATGAGAGACGCCGTAGTGGAGGGCTCCGGAAATTTAGACCACCTGGGATTCTTTAACGTGCACCCAAATCTGAGAACACGGGCCTCCTTCATTTCCGCCTCCATCGGAAATGCAGCCGCCGCAGCCGGGATTCGAACCCGCGACCTTTTGTAGGTCATGGTTTGGTACGAAATCAACGTTCTTTGTGGGGCTGCATTAAAAGAGAAGGAGTGGGTATATTTTGCTAATAGAAACGAGGCTGGCACGTGTAGCACTTGAGTGTAGGTTCGTGATTACTTGAAATCAGGTGTCCAACCGTGAAATCAAACAATTGGCGTCTTTCAACACACGAAATTTTAGACTTGATGCGACATAGTTTATGTGTAATGCGCATAATTGAGGTGGTCCGAGCAGTAGTCGGCGAATTTTTGTGAAGATGTTTTCTTTTGTTAGAGCCCCCTTTTCGCATTCATTTTGTTGGCAACGCGTGTCTTTGGACGTTTCTTTTAACATATAAAAATTCAAATGGTTGTAAGTACTACGCATAGGATGTTTCATTTCATTGACACGCAAGGCTGCATGTTTAACACGTTTTGGGCAAGTGTGGCCCATGAAAAAGGTTGATTTGATTATAGTGCGGTATCGCTTATAGTGCAAATACTCGTGACTCCCGCGAATTACGTTATAAGTGGTCTGTACTGTATTTATCATGTGCTTAAGTATGAAGATGAACAACAGCACCAAGCTAAAGTTTCCCCTAAGAGGATTTTTTTAAAAAAAGTTTCACAGCTCTAATTTCATATTATACTAACTTACTACTGGGCTCACATTTTATAAATCATAAAAAAGCTAACTATACAAAAAGTTCATTAGAAAAGAAAAGTATGCTCACAAATGTTGACATGATGAAAGATATTTCCTGGTGATGTGGTAACATCCACAGGATCTCCAGTGGGGCTTTCAACTGTCGGAAGGGGTGGCACAAAGTTGTCCAAGGGGAGTCCTGGCACAAACACACTTCGGCACTCAGGCTCAAAGGCATCTAGCATATCCCAGTCAAGGGAGCGCTCTGAATAGTTAGCATTGGATGAAGGTACCAGGATGCTGCTGCTTCCATTGAGAGGCCATAGTAAGACACAAGTGGCACCAACACCAGATGGAAGTCGAAGGGTAGCAGCCAAATGCTGTGCGTCAGCATCAAGATTCCACCTGTGCAGATGAAATGTTCCAAATATACTTTTTGTCACCTTAGAGTAAGGCTGTTTCCTGTTTACTACCTGTTTCTATTAGTCACATTAGGCTTAAGAAATCCCAAAGGCTACTGCACTTCCAAAGTTTACCCTTTATTCCCCATGGAAAACAAAAAAGGCTCTGAAGGCTCTGAAACTATCATCATGGTTGCCACATGCTATTAATAAAAAAGTAATTATAAAAATGAGCTTTTCAGAGATGCATAATTCAAAACTACATTAATTATTTACAATGATGTCCAGAAGGCAGTGAAGGAAATAAACTTTTCATCAATAACGTTGCAAGGAAATAACAAAAAGCCATTCTTAATTTTCGTGCTTACAGGAGGTTTTCAGAAGCCTAGAGTGGGAGCAGTTAGGGATAAGAGTTAATGGAGAATACCTTAGTAACCTGCGCTTCGCCGATGACATTGCATTGCTGAGTAACTCAGGGGACGAATTGCAACTCATGATTACGGAGTTGAACAGGGAGAGCAGAAAGGTGGGTCTTAAAATTAATCTGCAGAAAACGAAAGTAATGTACAACAACCTCGGAAAGGAGCAGCGCTTCGAGATAGGTCATAGTGCACTTGAAGTTGTAAAAGACTATGTCTACTTAGGGCAGGTAATAACCGCAGAGCCGAACCACGAGATTGAAGTAACTAGAAGAATAAGAATGGGGTGGAGCACATTCGGCAAGCACTCTCAAATTATGACAGGTAGATTGCCACTATCCCTCAAGAGGAAGGTATATAACAGCTGTATCTTGCCAGTACTTAGCTACGGAGCAGAAACCTCGAGACTTACAAAGAGGGTTCAGCTTAAATTGAGGACGACGCAGCGAGCAATGGAAAGAAAAATGGTAGGTGTAACCTTAAGAGACAAGAAGACAGCAGAGTGGATTAGGGGACAAACGGGGGTTAAGAATATCATAGTTGAAATAAAGAAGAGGAAATGGACGTGGGCCGGGCATGTAGCGCGTAGACAGGATAACCGCTGGTCATTAAGGGTAACTAACTGGATTCCCAGAGAAGGGAAGCGGGTTAGGGGGAGACAGAAGGTTAGGTGGGAAGATGAGATTAAGAAGTTTGCGGGTATAAATTCCTGTGCTTGCAGCAGCAAGCACAGGATCGGGTTAACTGGCGGAACATGGGAGAGGCCTTTGTCCTGCAGTGGACGTAGTCAGGCTGATGATGATGATGATGATTCTTAACTTTAATTCTAGTTCAGCAATCTATAACCAGCCCTGCAAGACTGAAAAAAAAATCATTGGTCCTGAATGGTCAGGTGCTCTTTTTTTGTAAGTGAAGTGCACTTTTTGTAGTCCATGTTTTTAGCATGTTTACATATTTCGTTTTACTTCTGTCAGAATGGGTGCTACCCAAGTTTGCACTCATTCAATCATCGGGGATTGACAATCTTAACTCTGCATTAATTTTGTATCCAATGGGAGTATTCCTTGGTCAAAAAGGAAGCCCGATCACCAGATCAGATAGTGAAATGTGTTCATCGAAAACATCAAAAGAAGCACAGCCGATCTGGATCTCCATTGTCTTGGGCCATCAAGCACATCAAGTGCAGACTCCTGGGACCAGCAGTTAAAATTTCACACACTGGTATCTTGGTCTGCACAACCAATCACAATGAGCACGGAGTTCTAGGATAACGTGACAAAGTACATTGAGCGATGACTGCTAAGAATGACAACTAGAAATTTTGCACATCGCCGCCTCGACTCACACAATCAAGAACATCTTACGTGGTTTTATCACACCTGCAGCTAAACATTTCACAGATTGTCACCTTGGACTGCATGATGAAGCACATGATGCATGAACTAACTGCAACTACAGCTAGCAATTCTGCCCATTTTTGCTTCCTCGTACTGCATTAAAAGGAATGTAGTGTGTGGACTCTACGAAACCACTACTAGGCACTCATGAGATGCATCTTGGACTCCAAGACAAGGCATAATGTGCAGCAACCACCAGAGACCCCTGACCAAGCACTTTGCAAACAGATGAAATGCAGCGCAGGGCAGTGCTACCAACATCAACAGCAGTGACACTGACGGTCAATTTTCAAGTTCGATGAGGCATCTAGGCTTTCACCTTGAAAAAAAAAAAGGCCTAAAATCAAGAAAACCAGCATTATTCTGGGTTAACCTACGATGAAACAAATGCAATGAACATAAAACCAATCGGTTTCACTGTTTCATGCAATCATAATAGCATACTTAGAGAATTATATCCCTAATGAAGACCTGACCCACGACCATGGGAAAAATGAAAATATTTTTTAGTTTTTGTCACATGCTTAAAGGGATACTGAGTATCAATTGGAAAATATGGTGAAACCATCAAAATTCAACTCGAACAACGAAACTGTTCTGATAGAGTTTTTTTCATGTATTTTTGAACAGTTGGCTGTATTCTTCAAGGATTGTCATCATGTGATGGCTGCACTCCAGCATAATCCATGGTGTCAGAGTCACTGCCGCAGATGCAGGATACACATTTTCCTGTCCTGCTACTTCCCTTTCTCACCTCTTTTTCAGATCCCACTCTCCTCCGTCCACAAAGGCATAAAGACGTGCCCCTCTTTTTCTGGGCTTTACCCAACTTAGAAGCAATGTTCACTGTCTGTGCCGTTTAGTGGCTCTAAAAACTGCAGTGAGAGCTGAGTGATTTGAGAGATGTCGGCGATGGCAGGCAAGGCTTGCATGCCTGTTTCCGATGCATGAAGCGTCACGAAATGTCAACTCCTCGAGCGCCTCCAGATGTGGCAGTTTGTGAAAAATGCTTTAAATATATTATTTTTCTATAGCTTGTGCATAAAATGAAGGTTGTGCTTATTGATTTCAGCCCACAATCTTCCAATTTAGCACTAAACCTTGGCAGCAAAATTTTTGTTCAGTATCCCTTCAATCTTTTGAGTGTTGAAATTTTCCAAATACTTTCATAGATGGTCAAATTACATTAATATGGTTTAAATGTACAAAATATGCAAATTCATTATAAGAATGCAGGAACATTACTTTGGATTCAGTATCACTGAGAACTGCATAATGTTCAATAGTATTTCAGAGTGTCGAGAGTGTGGTAGTTCTTGTAACATGGGTTTGCGCATAGTGCCTTACCAGAGTCTGCACACATAAAATGCATGCCTGTTCTCTAGCATTAATGAGTTGTGTTGGTGCACACATACATCTTTTCTGCATGCAGTTTCCATGGGCTGTGTTAAAGCGGTAATTAAGGAGGACGATAGTACCTCGTGAGTGTCGGGGATAAACAAGCTAAGAGCAGCATAAATAAAGACGTAAATCAACTGCAAGAAAGAGCCAATAAAGATAAAAATCAAGTTCCACGTGCCTCTGTTTCGATAACGCGGCAAAACTGAAACCACGAAAGGGTGCTGCCATTTGGCATCACCACACTCGTTGTCATGACTACTGGTGACACTAACTTACGCTACCACGTTTGATGCACATATATACTCTATAAAGTGAACGGGAGGATAGCTGCCATAGTAGCTCAGTTGGTAGAGCCTCAGACACGTTATTCGATGGTCGGAGGTTCGGTCCCTGCCTATGGCAAGTTATCTTTTCGTCTACTTTCTTCACATTTACATGACAATTACTTTTAATAACATCACCTACACTTTCCAATCATGGTCTCTTCACACAAAAGTAAATAGGGCACTAAAATTTGGGGATTAGTATTGCCGGGTGGGATGACAGAATAACTTGCGAAATGTGGCAAAATTGGATATTTTCTGACAAAATGCAAGAAAAGGAAGATTTAGGTTAGATTTCATTGGAAAATTTAGGTTAGATCTCATTATTATTTATTAGAATGTAACACGTTTTTTTTTTTTGTCCAGATTCTTGCTACTTAAAGTCTATTCTCGTGTTACAATCGAGTATCGAATGAACTATTTTTTTCTTCCTTGACGCAATTAAATGTCACCCTTCACGTTACAATCATGGCCACTTTACAACAAAGTAAATAGGGCACTAAAATTTGGGAATTAGTATTGCCGGGTGGGATGACAGAATAACTTGCGAAATATGGCCAAATTGAATCATTTCTGACAAAATGCAAGAGAAGGAAGATTTAGATTAGATTTCATTGAATTTATTATACTAGCAGTACAATTATAGTAAGAAGGTATGAAACGCACCTAAAACAGAGAGGATCAAGCATACGAGATTTTGGACAGATGACGGTAGGCAGTAGAGTGTCTTATTAGCTAGGGTGTGGTTTTCATGCCAACTCGATTGAATGGGTTGGCCACATGATCATTATCACTTCCTCCCTCCCTTTCATTTCATGAGCTATGCCTCACATGACACGTATCTGCGAAAACTATGTTGAGCTTGTGTAAAAAAAAAGAATAATATACAAGAAAGCTAATGAGGTTTGTAAAAATTCTGTTTTCTAATGAATGAAGAAAAGTGTATATTTTAAGGACTCGCTTTCTTTGCTAGACACAAAATTAATGAGAACACACAATAATTCCAGGGAAAATATAGCAGATGGTATTATACTCTGTTTCACACATCATGTGCAATGTTGCCGAAGCTAGCGAGACTTTTGGAGTCTATGTGTTCGCAACAAAAAGTAGTTCGACGTTCTTACCAACAATAATTTAATTTTTCTTTCATTATTATGGCAAGAAATAATTGAACATATTGTCACGTGGTTGCTCAAGAAAGATGATGGCAGTTGTGCATGTGCCACGAAGGTTTACGAAATGGACTAAAAAGAAGAACTCGCTTGCGTGTTCTAATTAAAAGATCGACCTGCTTCTGGTGTCTCAATCTCTGCGGCGAGACCTCTGTTTTGACGTCGTGACATTGGTGGAGGTGCTGGAGCCTACAACCTAATGCAGGACAGTCTTGCTCGGACCCGTTCACCTAGTCCAGACACTCAGCCCCTCGCCACGACTAAGGTGCACCGGTTCAGTTGGCAGCTACTACGCCTAAGTCCGGAGTCCGCACCTGTTCCGCCTCTTACCAGCATGGCAGCTCCTACCACATCCACGGTCACCATTCTATCGCAGACCACTCTTCCCTCGCAGGTGACTGTTGAACATCCTCGGGTTCCTAAAGTTTTCCGTGGGGAAGAGTACGAGGATGTCGAGGACTGGCTCGAACGAGTCGCTGTATATAACCACTGAAGTGAACAGCACAAACTTGGCCGTGCATATTTCGCACTGGAAGATAGCGCTCGCACGTGATACGAGAACCGCGAGGCTACTTTCTAATTTTGGGAAGATTTCTGCCGAAAGCTCCTCGCCACATTTTTGAACTCGGACCGACGGGATCGCGCATAGCAACTGATTGAGGCTCGCGTGCAAAAACTTAACGAAACAGCAACCATGTACGCAGAGAGTATGATCCATCTGTTTCAACGAGCTGACCCTGACATGCCCAAGGCGAAGAAGGTGCGTCACCTAATGCAGGGTGTTAAGGAACCAGTGTTTGCGGGCCTCGTACGAATTCCACCTACAACAGTAGATGAATTCATAAGAGAGGCGACTGTCATCGAGCACGCACTGCAACGACGCCGACACTTTGACCGTCTGCCGAACCACATGGCAGTAAGTACTGCAGCTCAGAACACTGCCATCTGCGAAAGTTCCCTGCGACAAATGATTCGAAAAATACTGCGTGAGGAACTTCGGGTCCTCTGCGTTCCTTCTGTCGCATCTGTTGCCGAAATCGTCCGCCAGGAGTTGAGGCAAGCCGTTACACCACCCGCGCCAAGTCCTGAGCCAAATCCAGCGAGCTATGCTGATGCAGTCCGTCGTCCTCCACCGTTATTTGTGGCGACGCCCTTCCAGCCACGGCCCGCTGCCGTACCTTGGTGGCAACGGGATTCCATAACACGACCAGCAGTTCGCCAAACTGACTTATGGCACGTGGCCGACTGTCGACCTATTTGCTTCCGCTGTAGAGAACCAGGTCACATTGCCTGCTATTGCCGTCATGGCGATTCCTGGTTCAGGAACTTTTCTCTTCCCGCTTCTTTCCACTCTGAAGACCATTGCGCCCACGATGCCGATCAACTGTGGACTGGCCAAGCAACTACACTGCGCTGCTGGCGATCTCTATCCTGCGCGTCACCGTGACTTCCTTCAGAGCTACGCGGACCTTACTAGAGGCCGTTTGCCTAGCTCGCGCCGGGGAAACTAACTGCTGCGACCTCTGGGGGCAAGGTTGCCAATTGTCGAGACACCGAAAAGTTCCCCCTATCATCGCAAGAAAATATGATGACAACGACGACGAATACGATGACGAATACTAATGCCAATGAAGTTGTACGTGCTGGTCTTGGCGTTCTCATTTACGGACATCAGGTTACAGCACTAGTCGACACTGGCGCCGACTTCTCAATCATGCGATAAGAGCTCTCCGACCGCCTCAGAAAGGTCAAGACACCGTGGACAGGGCCGCACATAAGGAGTGCTGGTGGGCAGCTGATGACTCCCACGGGTAAATGCACCACACGACTTCGCATTGGGGATTATAGCTTTGTGGCCACTTTCGTCCTATTGCCAGACTGCTGCAAAGGGCTAATTTTGGGCATGGATTTTCTTCAAGATCATGGCACTGTTATCAACATCCCTCAACCTATGGTGACGTTTTGCGCGCATCCGTATGTCGACAACAGCAGCGACGAACTACGCGGCCGTTTGCGAATAGCCGACGATGTGACGCTCCCACCGAGATCCTGCTGCCTTGTGTCGGTGTCTAGTGGGTGGCCTAGCTATAAAGATGTGATAGCGGAGCACATAGTCGCTCTTTTGCTCATGCAAGGCATTTCCATCGCGAGAGGCATCCTGGCGCTTACTGGTGTACAGGCAGAAGTGCTCCGCACGAACTTCAACAACCAGCGCCGTCAAATCCAGAAGGGTACCGCAATTGCCTACTACGATGATATAGACCAAGCCGGGGATTGCTTTGCTTTGCAACCAGACGACGCGACTGTCCCTGCCTCGACAACTTTGCCGGTAGACATCTGCTCCACGCTACCGCCCCCTGATAGGAAGTGCCTGCTTGAACTTGTACACCGATTCGAAGACTGCTTTTCGTGTACCTCAAAGGTCCAGCAAACATCATTGACCAAGCACTGCATCATTACTGAAGACAACACGCGACCGATTCGGCAGAACCCCTACTGCGTGGCTCCGAAAGAACGCGAGGAGATTCAGAAGCAAGTACAGAAGATGCTCGCGGATGACGTCATACAAACTTCGAAAAGTCCTTGGGCGTCCCCCGTGATTTTAGTCAAGAAAAAAGACGGCAGCTAGCGCTTCTGTATTGATTATTGCAGGTTGAACCAAGTCACGAAGAAAGACGTCTATCCACTGCCTCGCATAGATCATTCACTTGATCGGCTTCGTCATGTGCGCTATTTCTCTTCAATGGACCTCCGAAGCGGCTACTGGCATATAGAGGTCGACGAGAGAGATCGTAAAAAAACGGCCTTTGTGACACCCGATAGCCTCTACGAATTTAAGATGCTTCCTTTTGGGTTGTGCTCGGCGCCAGCCACTTTTCAGCGTCTCATGGACACCGTACTATTAGGCCTGAAATGGCACGTACTATTAGGCCTGAAATGGCAAACATGCTTGGTCTATCTGGACGATGTTATTGTATTCTCAGCATCATTCGAGGAACATCTCAGCCGCCTATTCATCGTCCTCGAAGCCATACGCTCGGCCGCCCTTACTTTAAAACCGGAGAAATGTTTTCGTTTCAACGAACTCAGCTTCCTAGGCCATGTCGTCAGTCACGAGGGTGTTCAACCTGACCCGGCCAAAATAGACGCCGTAGCGCTATTCCCTGCACCACGTGACAAAAAGGCTGTGAGACGCTTCTTAGGGTTGTGCGCTTATTACCGGAGATTTATTGAGGACTTTTCGTCTATTGCGGCGCCACTGACACGACTTACATGTGAGAACGTCCCCTTCTTTTGGAGTGAACAGGAGCAAATGGCATTCAATCAACTACGACGACGCCTGCAAATACCTCCAGTCCTTGCGCACTTCGACCAGGACGCCCCTACAGTACTCCACACTGACGCCAGCAATGTAGGTCTGGGTGCCGTTCTGGTGCAGTGGCAAGAACGCTGTGAAAGAGTAATAGCCTACACCAGCAGAACTCTCTCTCGCACGGAGGAGAACTACTCGACTACTGAGAAGGAATGTCTCACCGTGGTGTGGGCAGTCATCAAATTTCATCCGTATTAGTATGGCCGCTCATTCAAGGTTGTTAGCGACCATCACTCTTTGTGCTGGCTCACCAACCTTAAAGATCCATCTGGCCGTTTGGCGCGCTGGAGCCTAAAGCTTCAAGAGCTCGACATGACCATCGTCTATAAATCTGGGAAGAGGCACACCGATGCCGATTGTCTCTCACGGACGCCAGTGGAAACTGTCACTTCCGATGACGAAAACATAGATGCGGAATTCTTGGGATTTTTTAGCACAGCCACGATTGCACAAGAGCAGCGCAGTGACCCTGAGCTCTTACCACTCATTGAATATTTAGATGGACGACGTAAAGACATGCCGCGGTTATTTGCTAGAGGACTGCCACCTTTTGCTTGCGAAACGATGTTCTCTATAAAAAAAACTTCTCACCAATCGGTAACCCGCACTTGCTCATTGTGCCTGCTTCTCTTCGAAGAGAAATTATGAAAGCGTGCCTTCATGAAGCAACTTCTGGTCATCTAGGCTACACTCGAACATTGTGCCGACTACGATGCAAGTACTGTTGGCCAAAGTTACCTGCTGCTGTTAACCATCACGTGCGAACTTGCACCGACTGCCAAAGACACAAAGCGCCTCTCAGCAAGCCAGCCGGTCTTTTACATCCAGTCGAATCACCAGTAAATTCACCCAGATTAGAATGGATTTCCTGGGTCCTTTTCCCACTTTCACAACAGGGAACAGATGGATTATTGTGGCCACTGATTATCTCTCCCATTATGCAGAGACTAAAGTTATGGAGTGCGGCACAGCAGCAGAAGCCGCTCAGTTCTTCATTGAAAACATCGTCCTTTGGCATGGCGCTCCAACAGCAGCGATCACAGACAGAGGACCTGCCTTCACTGCAGAGCTTTTGGAGTCGGTTCTCCGACTCAGCGGTACAGCTCACCGGAGAACAACTGCAGAGAAACGGACTGACGGAGCGCCTCAATAGGACCCTCACAGACATGATCAGCATGTACATTGACACCGAACATAAAAACTGGGATCAGATATTGCCATACATGACCTTTGCCTATAACACCGCTCGACAAGAAACCACTGGAATGATCTATGGTCTGGAAGTCATGACAACGCTGGACGCCATGTTGCCGCACGAGTGTGACGACATCTATGCAGACGCGGAATAATTAAGTCAGCGCGCCAAAGAAGCCAGACAGCTCGCACCCGTGCGCATCTGTTATCAGCAGCAGCAAGATGCACAACGCTATGACACCCAACACAAGTTTACTAGCTACACCCCAGGCGACAAAGTCTAGGTCTGGGTTCCGATACGTCGACGTGGACTGTCTGAAAAACTGCTAAGACGGTACTTTGGCCTATACAGCGTCACGCGACGCTTGAACGACGTGAACTATGAAGTCGTTCTCGACACTGATTGTAGTTCTAAGCGCCAAAAGTATTTACCCAAAGTCGTGCACGTCGTGCATATGAAACCATATTTATCGAGTTAATTAGCTCCCGGTCACCGTTTTGGTACGACCACTTTATACATCTGGTAGAGCACCTAAGGTGTGCATCGGGACGATGCCTCTTTCGGGGGGAGGCAAATGTCCCGTGCTTGCTCAAGAAAGACGATGGTAGTTGTGCATGTGCCACGAAGGTTTACGAAATGAACGAAAAAGAAGAACTCGCTAGCGCTTTCTAATTAAAAGATCGACTTGCTTCTGGTGTCTCAATCTCTGCGGCAAGACCTCTGTTTTGACGTGACTATATTATGTGCCTTACAAACAAAAACACCGTTGAACATCTGTTATTATGTCGCTGTATAGCTTAGTTTTCACATGACGTCACTTCAGTTTCACACAGGCACTTCAGTTTGGGTACATCACGATGGCGACCACCTGGACTTTTAGTGTCGGTGCAAGATAGGATACCACAGGGTCATTCGGTAAGTGTATTTTTTGTGCTCGTCCCGCTTTTTCCTGTTCGCCAGTCACGCCAAAGGGGAGGAGCACAAAGAAACCCGAGGGTGCACGGGCATGTCACGCAAGCGACCACGAAATGCGTGGAGTTATACATTTTGTTGGCCGAACTTCTTGCATAGCTTCCACAGCGTTGCACCTGATGTACGAAAAGGAGTATATAAGTAATTGTAATGTAAATGCAAAGAAATGATTGTGTAGGGAAACATTACTTGCCATGGGCAGGATTCATACCTGGGACCTTTGACTTTCTAATGAAAGTCATGTGACAAGTCATGCAAGTCTTTTGAAAATGGCATGTTCTAATGCAAGTCAAGTCATTTCATTACATTATTTCAAAAGGCCTCCAAGCGTACCTTAGGGCAACCTCACTGTCTTCCATGTGTGCATTTTCAATGCAGTTTCTTTATGACATATTAAGAGATTTTTTTCATATGCACAAAAGACCATAACATCTGTGCTCGAATGCCAATTCCAACATTGTCCTCTCAAACAGGCAACCAAAACGGTAGGTAATTAGCTGTTTCAGATTGAGACCACTCACTTTGGCCGGGCCTCATCTCGAAAGGCATAAGGAACCACATTGCCTCGTGGTTGAGTGTAGTTGTAATACCGGGATGGTGACAATGTCAAAGGTGGAGGGTCCTCGACATGAGGTGCTGTTAGGGCCACCGACATGGCAATGCTGACAAAAAAGGCCGGCAGCAAGATCTGTGAAAATAGGCCCTTCCAGTTGCGTCGGGTGCAGTAGTAGCGCTTAAGCAGGATGGCACTCAGCTGCTGCACCAGCAGTAACTTTCCTTCCACCCGGCGACCATTGCCCACCCAGCTGCCACCAGCTGTTGGCTCCTCCCCTGTGGACAAAGCCAACAAGGCATTCAGCACAGTACACAGATGTATGGAAAGAGCAGCGAAGTGTTGGACAGAACATTGCATAGGCACAGGTTGTGAGGGTGCTCACATCCCCTATAAAGTCATTTGCACCTTGTGGTACACACCTGTTTTATGCATAGGCAGCATTTAGGGTTCCCAACTATCGAGCGGCAGGTGGCGTTGTGCTCATGAGCATTTATTACCATCATCATCATGGTTAGCACGGTAGTGCCTGCAGTGACACCTGGCGGCACATGAGAGATGAGCAGTTCTCTTTGGCACATAGTGGTTGGCGCAAAGGTTGTCTTTTGGGGTGGGTTCACGGTGGCTGCCATCGCAGGTTGTCTGCCGTGGGCCCTCATGGTGACTCGAGCGTTTGCGCCGCCGCTTTGTGTTTGTTATGTTATTGAGTGTTGTAGAATATTGTGTAAGGTTGTTTTAGCATGTTGATCCCAACTGATGTATAGTATTTCAATTCGGCAGATGATATCGTCGTTCTAAAAAGTAATTGAATAAATGTGTTGTTTGGGTTGGTTCGACGTCTGCTGTGTCCATGTGTTCTGAGAGCGATGACCTCATTCCAAGACCCGAGAAAGTTCTATACTATACCATAATGTTCTGGCTTTATCACTTTTTGGATTCCCTAGCCCAATGATGATTGGGTGAAATAGTGAACCAGGGTGCCTCAATGTTTACCCAAGTGTTGTCAAGAATGCAATAAGCAATTGCTCGATTGCTTCACAGAACAAGGACATAAAGACAGACGATCAGTACAAAAGATAGTAGCAGCTTTGACTGTCTCTAGTATTGGTATTATGTATTTCACGCTGTTGTTATGCGAAATATGTGTACCAACTTGCCTAAGCAACCACTTTAGCTAAATTTACTTTGGTTGAATGCATAGTGTGTGGCCCCGCCGTGGTGGTCTAGTGGCTAAGGTACTCGGCTGCTGACCCGCAGGTCGCGGGTTCAAATCCCGGCTGCGGCGGCTGCATTTCCGATGGAGGCGGAAATGTTGTAGGCCCGTGTGCTCAGATTTGGGTGCACGTTAAAGAACCCCAGGTGGTCGAAATTTCCGGAGCCCTCCACTACGGCGTCTCTCATAATCATATGGTGGTTTTGGAACATTAAACCCCACATATCTATCTATCTATCTATCAGCATAGTGTGTGATAACAACCATGTGGCACAGTGCTTATATAATTTAGTTGTTTCAGCCTTTAAAGCCAATTTGAAACCTTTAGCACATTCATTAGCATTGTGATAATACCAGTGTCAGCTGTGCATAAGAGCCATTTTAGGTGCAAACTATCCGAGATAACAAAGCCATTAAAATGTTCATCGTTGTTTCTATAAAAAGGTAAATACAGATGATTTGCCACCCATGATGTGCTTACAGCAGCAAAAGTGCTGCAGCTCATCAAGGAACTTCCAGCGTACACCTATAAAGAGCCAGAGATAAGCTTGAATGACATCACAAGCACTCAGCAGTCCCTTTCAACCTCCTCTTATAAATGAAGGCCACCACTTAGATCTTCACTGTGGTGCCATTGGGTGCTTGAAGGTATACTAGGAAATTAGAATTTGTCACACTTATTACCACTTCCCCAACTACGACAATAATCAGGCACTACTCACAATACAACTGCAGGGCAAGTATTCCTTCACACCATGAGTGAATCATCACAAAAAAGCTTCCTCTCACCAGTTAATATTCTGCAAATTACAATATCACTGAGAATGAATGTCAAGCAGGTCACAATAATATGGCTGCGTAATTAAAGGTATGATGCTGGTCAGCCTGAAAATACTGGCTACACCCTCGCATTACCCCAAAACATGACAAAGTTCAAACAGGGCTTGGAAACTACAGTGCAAATGCTGATCTTGCCATCAAGAGACTTGGTCAAAAGCAAAATAAATAGAGAACTGAGGTTCAGAAGCGGGCGGCCAGCAATCAAATAGGCATCTAAGACCGAGGAAGAAGGAGCTTTCCTCATATATGAGAAAGTGACGGGTAGACTAGATGACCTTTGAAGTGCCACTTAAGGGTGTTTGCAAAGCCATGGAAGCAAGTTGCTGCAATAAAAACAACCAATGCATGCCAGTGTCAGCAGATGAAATTGTAGCTTCCTAGTATAAAGAGGCACCCCAAGCAGTATCCCTACTGAAGCCTGGCTCGAAGTTTCACGACCAGAGAACAAGCATCGGGGGACTATATACCAAGTAACCACTGATATATGCTGGCTGTACATTATGAATACAAATATCCGGTCATTTGTATATCCAACATGGATAGCCAATGGACTTACTATAAACATCCATGTCCCTTGTGGCCGTTTTCTAGATGTCTGAACTGGATGTCCGACCGGACTTTCAGTTATGAATGTTGGCTGGCTGTCCATATAAGGACATGCCAAGGATATGTGCATTTGCTCATCAATTATTCTAAAATTAGAATGTAGTGAAAAAAAATATATATATATCTGCAGAATCCGGGGTGACAATCTTATAAAATTTGATGAAGAATGGTACTATAAAATTCATTTAAATTTTGGCGCGTGCATTTGACACCAGGATGCCAAATATTTTTTATTGATATGTGAGGTTTAACGTCCCAAAACCACCATATGATTACGAGAGACGCCGTAGTGAAGAACTCCGAAAATGAAAATTTTGACCACCTGGGGTTCTTGAATGTGCTCCCAAATTTGAGCACATGGGCCTACAGCATTTCCGCCTCCATCGGAAATGCAGCCGCTACAGCCGGGATTCGATTTCGCGACCTGCGGGTCAGCAGCTGAGTACCTTAGCCACTAGACCACCGCGGCGGGGTGATGCCAAATATTTTTGCCTCCTGAGGCAAAACAATCTGGTTGATTTAATTGTATTACATGTAATACGAAACAATGTGTTTAGTATTATTATTATCGCATGTGAACTATGACAAAAATGAGAATAGAGCACGTCATTTTTCATGTAGGCGAAATTCTATCCGCCAGCCTCAACACTTCTCAACAAGCGGTGCACTGCAGTTGCTCAGATTTCTCGAACCTACACTTCATGCTAGTCGTGCCCCTCAGTATGTGTTGAGAGAAAATGCACACCTTTGTGCCTATTGTCCCAAAAGTTGCTTGACCAGCGGCGCGCACTGAGGGAAATAGCAGGGGAAAGGAGGGTGTTCGTGTCGCGACAGCCAGTCTCCCAGCGGCAAAAGGCCGATTTTTTTTTTCAAGTGCGCCCATGTGGACCAGCAACATGTGAAGTTACAAAGAATGACTTTTCTACATGAAACAGCAAAACGCGGCACGAGCCCTCCACTGTTTTCGACAGAGATTACCGCAGCAAGCAGCAGCGACCCCGCTCACTCCCACGGCAGAGATAAGGTCACGTGTTACATCCGTTCTTTACGTCTTATTGCACATTAGTCTATTCTTACCATGCGTTAACTATTGTCCATCCTTTGTATAAGCCCTGCTAATATGTGGCATAGATATATATATATATATTGTTACGGATGTGATGGGTTTATTTACACTGAAAATGCCAGCGCTCAACCGTCCCTGCCGAATCACCATCGCTCGAGAGCGTCCTATCTCCTCTTCTTTCTCGCTCTTTGATTCCGCATTACATTTTGCTCTGGGTAAGACGAAGCTCTACGAGCGAGTAGAAGCGATCGGTTGTTGCAGGGCTTCAATCGGGCAATGTGCACAATTTGCATCTTACGCGAACGCCGGTTCTGAGCTGTCACTTTCGCTACAGCATAAGTGACGTCACTCAAGCACTGAGTAATGACGAATGGTCCTGAGTACTTGGAAAGAAGCTTCTGGCAAAGCCTCTTCTTTCGAACGGGTGTCCACAGCCAGACGAAATCACCCGTAGCGAAAGTCACAGGCAGGTGTTTTGCGTTGTAACGGTCTTTCGCCCGAGCGTGGGCGTAGAGAGTGCGGAGCCGAGCAAGTCGACGAGCTTCTTCGACGCAACACAAAGTCTGCAAGACACTGGCGTTTTTGTTCATCGAAAGAGGAAGTAAGGTGTCAAGAAAACTTTGGGGATGACGAGAATAGAGGAGAAAGAAAGGCGTATAACCTGTGACCTCGTGTTTTGCGGTATTAAAGGCGTATGTAACAAAAGGTAATACAGCTTCCCTGTTCTTGTGATCCGCCGCAACGTACATTGAAAACATGTTGACGATGGTACGATTGGTGCGCTCAGTGAGGCCGTTGGTCTGAGAGTGGTATGGCGTAGAATGCCGATACTGGCACCCACAAAGCCGTAGCAACTCTTCAACAATGTCAGCGGTAAACTGCCGGCTGCGATCACTTATCACCACACGAGGGGCCCCGTGACAGAGTATAATCGAGTGCAGAAGAAACCATGACACATCAGATGATGTGGCTGAAGCAATCACCGTCGTTTTAGTATACCTTGTCAGGCAATCTATGCATACAATAATTCAGCTGCGGCTGGTGGTAGACTTGGGGAAAGGGCGCAGTAAATCTATGCCGACTTTTTCGAATGGTGATGTCGGTGGCTTAACCGGTTGCAGATGGCCGGCCAATGGCGTGATAGGTTGTTTGTGGCGTTGGCAGACAACACAACTTGCGACGTAGCGCTTGGTGGTCTTCCAGAGTCGAGGCAAGTAAAAACGTTGTCGGATACGCTAAAGCGTTCAGGCAAATCCAAGGTGCCCAGAAGTGATGTCATCGTGCATGACTTGGAATACCGCAAGACGCAGGCATTCTGGCACGACAAGGATTGATTGATTTGTGGGGTTTAACGTCCCAAATGGCACGGCAAGGAGTAGTGTGGAACCATGGCTGGAGTAATTCTTGCGATATAATAGGGCGTCATGAATCACAATTGGCGCGGCGCGTTTGGAGCTACGAGCCACATCGATCATTGGTTTCAGCGAAGGGTTACGCTGTTGCTCATGACGGAAGATGTCCAAATTTGGGAAGTTGGAGGAGACTGCACCAGGTAGTTATCGAAATCATCATCATCAGCATCCACAGTCGCAATTGAAAGACGAGATAAGCAGTCAGCGTCTGCGTGACATTGACCGCTCTTGTAGGACACAGAATAATTATATTCATGAAGACGTAAGGCGCAGCGAGCCAACCGACCAGCTGGGTCACGTAGTCCGACAAGCCAACAAAGCGAATGATGATCTGTGACGATCTTGAATTGCAGGCCGTACAAATAAAGTGTGAACTTTACAATGGCAAAAACAACTGCAAGACATTCCAGTTCGATGACCGTATATTTCCTCTCCGCCTTAGTCAAAGTACGACTTGCATACGCTACGACGTGCTGGCGGCTGTCGTGATACTGAACTAGCAGGGCACCAACACCGATACCACTAGCGTCTGTATGCAGTTCCGTTAGTGCCTCAAGGTCGAAATGGCGCAAGAGGGGCCCGGAACTAATCAAATACTTCAGCTGCTCGAAAGCAGCCTCGCACTCAACGGTCCATCAGAATAGGGCGTTTTTGTGGAGCAACTCTGTCAGAGGATGAGCAAGCTGGGCGAAGTCTTTGATGAACTGGCAAAAGTAAGAACACAGGCCCACGAAGCTACGGAGATCCTTCACAGACATTGGTTGCTTGAAGTCTCGGACAGCATTGACATTTTGCGGGTCAGGCCGTATATCGTCCCTGTCGACTAGATATCTTGAAGCTCACCAAAACGACACTTCTTCGCGTTTAAAATGAGACCAGCTTGTTTGAAGATACCTAGAACAACACTAAGCCGATGGTTGTGCTTGTGGAATGTCTTGCCAAAAATAATTACATCGTCGAGATAACGCATACATATTTTCCCTTTGAGACCGGGAAGGATGGAGTCCATGAATCGCTCGAAGGTAGCTGGGGCATTACATAAGCCACACGGCATAACGTTAAACTCAAATAACCCATCAGGAGTGACAAAAGCAGTCTACTCTCTGTCAGACTGATGCATTGGTATCTGCCAGTATCCAGACCTTAGGTAGACGGACAAAAAGTATGCGGCCAAGTGCAGGCAATCAACAGCATTATCAATGCGTGGTAGCGGATACACGTTTTTCTTTGTGACGCCGTTGAGATGGCAGTAGTCGACACAAAAGCGCCAAGAGTTGTCTTTCTTTTTTATCAATATAACAGGAGCTGCCCATGGACTGCTTGACTCTTGAATAACACCTTTCTGCAGCATGTCGTTGACCTGATCGGCAATCACTTTCCTTTCTGACGGGGATACCCGATAGGGTTTCTGACATATCGGTGTAGCATCTCCCGTGTTGATGCGGTGGTGCATACGAGATTCGGTCCACAAAGAACAATGCTTGTCTTGAGCGAAATCAAAGACTCCCGCATAGCGTGTAAGCACCTCCTCGAGGACATCCTGCTCTGAAAGAGTCAACGACTTATTGATCATGCGTTTCATCTTGGCTGAGTAGTTGGGTGCAGTCTGACTAATGGCTGGAGACTCTGAGACCATTCTGACGTCAACTGCGGCCTGCTCCTCAAACGTTCCCAAATTAAATCCGGCTGGTAGGACAACAGGCTCTGATGCTGCGTTGAGCGCCCACAAACAAGCATGTCCGCCGATGGCTGTAATGACAGACCATGGGACCAGCACAGTCTTCTTGATGGCATTTGTATGATCAGGCTCAACAAGTCCAGTGAAGGGTCCTGAGCGGACGTTAGAAAAGCATACGGGAACTAGCATTGCTGTCCGACCAGGGATCGTCGCATCTTTAGACAAGGAAAGCGCATCAATGGGGAGAGTTGGAAAATCGTCAACTATGGCAGCGGGCAACATATTTTGTAGAAGAATCTCTCCAGTTCCACAGTCAAGTGTAGCGCCGCATTCATGAAGCAGGTCTATCCCTAAAATTACGTCATGAGTTGCGCGAGCCAGTACAGTGAATTCAACACGGAAATTTTGTCCACCAATCGTGAGTACAACTGAGCAAATACCAACAGGGCATAACGCTTCGCCTCCGACTCCATGAAAAGTTTCTTTACATATCACGCAAACATTACTTTGTGGCCCAAGAAACAATGCTTGAAACAAAGACTCATAACTGATTTAGCAGCACCAGTGTCTACAAGAGCAAGAGTGTCTACACCGTATATACACACACGCATTTTCTTCATCAACATCACAGCAGAAGGAAGAATTGGCGAAACTGATTGTCCCGCGACCGCACCTCCATCGGCCGCACCAGCTAGTTTCCCAGCAGATGCGGAGAAGGCGACCGATAACGCGGAGACGGCGACCGGCGGGAACGTGTCGAAGGTAGCGTCAGGCTTCGCTCAGAGGCGGGCGACTCGCTGCGAAATTTGTTAGGCCATTGCTGTCGGGGACGGTGGTCGGCTGGGTGAGCGGTTCAGGTTTCGCGCATACAAGACGGGTACGTCAAAAAACGTGGCGGCACGGTCGTTTCGTGTGTACGAGCCCGGTACGTCGAAAGACGTGGTGGCGCAGGTGGCCGGCTAAGACAAAAGCGTAAAATATGCCCTGGGAGACCGCATGTGTAACAAACAGGGACTTGTCCGCTTACATTAACAGGAGCAGACGTGGCAGAAGTACGCGGAGACAGGTCATGCTCTGGAGGACATTTCGTGATGACGCATAGTAGTCTTCTGGTAAAGGCCTGGTTGAGGATGGTCGGAGGTCTGCAGCGGCACGTCGAGATGATGACATCCAGTGGTGGCCGTGATCCGTCGGGGAAAACGGAAGCCGCAGGGTAAAATCTGCTGTTTATGTGCGCTGTCGGTTTTCGACGTGGCGCTCTCGCATCCAGTAGAAAGGTGGTTTGGGGCACGGGGCGAACGAGCATTGGTGGTGAGCATCACCTGCTTGAATACGTACGAGCTCTTCTCGAACTACCCGACGTACGAGAAAGGAAATGTCTTAGCAGGCGGTGACGTCCATAATTGCAACAGTGGGAACACTGTCCAAGCGCCCGAACTTGTGTAAAATTGTCTGGGTCTTCAACGCCTCGAATGCGCGACACTGCTGCCTGAAAATAGAAGGAGTGTTCAAGTTCTCTTTTGTTATGAGAAAATCGTACACGTCCTCGTCGATGCCTTTTAACAAATGACCGACCTTGTCTTCGTCAGACATATTTGTGTTGACAATCCGGCAAAGCTTCAATACCTCTTCAATGCAGGTTGTGCACGTTTCGCTGGGCAACTGAGCCCTACGTGACAGCGTTTGCTCAGCTTTCTTTTTCATAGAACTCGTGTCCCCAAAGCAGGCCTTCAGTTCCTGAACAAATATATCCCAAGTGGTGAAGACATGTTCTTGGTTCTCAAACCAAAGCGAAGCGGTCCCGGCAAGGAAGAATACTACGTTCACGAGCTTCGCCGGCGCGTTCCAGTCGTAGTAGCGGCTCACTCTGTCGTAGTGTTTAGCCAAGCATCCACGTCTTCGTCAGTTTTACCTAAGAATATCCATGGTTCAGGCGCCCAGTAGTCTGGTTGTCGAAGTCGACGGCCACCTTGTGCCATGTCGGTGGCACTGGCGGATGCAGCAGCGCAGTACGTCAACGGGATGGCTGTGTCGTCGTTCATGCTGATGTTTTCCGGGGATAGGCCAGCTAAGCGTCTGCTTCTTCGAAGAACTTCTGCTGTGGGATCCAGGACGGCAAATTACCCAGCACCGCTTTACCAAAGCTGTTACAGATGTGATGGGTTTATTTACACTGTAAATGCCAGCGCTCAACCGTCCCTGCCGAATCAACATTGCTCGAGATCGTCCTACCTCCTCTTCTTTCTCGCTGTTTTAGTCCGCGTTGCTATATATATATATATATATATATATATATATATATATATATATATATATATAAATGAGATCTAACAGACAGTAATGCCAAGGAATGTACAGGGCAAGTTATTAGAACCAATGGAATGTAAATAAGAAGAAAGAAAAAAGGATGAAAAAATAACCAGCCGTGGACACACACACACACACACACACACACACACACACACACACACACACACACACACACACACATATATATATATATATATGTGTGACGCTATGATGAATGGGTGACGTGGCCTGGCTCATAAGCCATGTTGATTCTATTCTGCACTTCTTTTTCATCTGCTTCTACCAACCGTCGCTACCTTCTTACATCACATGATTCCCCCTCCCCCCGAAAGAATGCGCGAGCTACAATCTAGAAAGCATGAACAAATGGAGTCTTATAATAAAAAAATAATGCCAGAAAATGCAGTAGTTCCATGCCACACGGCGGTTCCATGCACTTGCACAATATGTTCACAGGAAAGGCAGTCCGGTGATATCTAGGAGACCTCAGGTGGGCGAGGTTGGCTGTTGCGTTCTGGAGAGCATAACCATGCCTTCAGCGTTAAAAATGATGATGGCACAACCTGGTTAGTATTGAGGAACGAACAAGGTTGGGTGTCCTTGTAGCGTTGGAAGGTCGGATGTCTCATGCGTTGGATTCTGAGTCGTGGCTGCGACAGACGCTTTGCTTCTAAAATGCGTGCTTCTTGACGGATTGTGACGGCGTGATGCCTGCGGGCTGGCGGTACGCAAGAAGTGCTTCCGCATCTTTCTTGGCGTTTTCCCGTGGTGTTGCGGTCTGTGTAACTGCAGGCGCAGGGAGCGTCTCCGGCGACTTTCCTCTGTGCGAGAAAATTTGACGTGTTGGAATATTTTTTGGGTTAGAGATCTTATTTTCCGTTGTTCTTCAATTGGTGAGTGTGCTTCCGTTGAATTTCGCGTTCGTCGATGCCTTCGTTGCAGTCTATTTTGTTGTCACATGAGGTTGCGCGCTTGGCTATGCTTGCTTTGCTGATGCTGCTCAGGAGATGGCTATAGTGGAGAGCCTTCCGGAATGCAGGTTCGTATCCTGTTGACTCGTGTGACGCTATGATGAATGGGTGACGTGGCCTGGCTCATACGCCATGTTGATTCTATTCTGCACTTCTTTCTCATCTGCTTCTACCAACCGTCGCTACCGGCGTACGGCACACACACAACACACACACACACACACACCACACACACACACACACACACACACACACACACACACACACACACACACACACACACACACCACACACACACACACACACACACACACACACACACACACACACACACCACACACCACACACACACACACACACACACACCCACACACACACACACACACACACACACACACACACACACACACACACACACACAACACACACACACACACACACACACACACACACCACACACACACACACACACACACACACCACACACACACACACACACACACACACACACACACACACACACACACACACACACACACACACACACACACACACACACACACACACACACACACACACACACACACACACACACACCACACACCACACACACACACACACACCACACACACACACACACACACACACACACACACACACACACAATATATTAAGGAAGTGTATACTTAAGGGCTCGTTTTTTCTGTGTTCGACACAATGAGATATAACAGGCAATAATGCCAAGGAAAGTATAAAGAAAGTTATTAGACCGGATCGTCCAGTAAATGTGAAGAAAGAAAAAAGTGGGTTAAAATATAACTGCCATGGGCAGGAACCGAACCTGTGACCTTCGAATAACATATTATATACGTGTGTGTGTATGTGTGTACTGTCCACTGTTAATGATATAAAAGCCATCACTCTTGTGCTTCAACTTTATGTTCAAATGTATAAAATCAATAACATAACGTATCAGAAAACTATTATTTAAAAATATATCAAAATTTCTATATATTGATGACTACTTGATTAAAAACCAAGTGAGATAGGATAACATTCTACTTATTAGAATTTTCAAATATTTACATAACTTAATAACAATACTTACTGAATTTTACTGACTTCTCATGTAACAGACTATTAAAAGTGAGAACTATTCTGAAACATACTGCTGATATATCAGTTCCAGTCACCCAGAGCTAACACTTTAGACAAATAACTTGTGCTAATCAACTTCCAATCATTCAATAAAAATGTCTCAGAGGCAATAATTTTATATTTTATAGCAAATAAATTTATTTCACTAAGGTAGCTTGTTTACTCCTCTTTCAAACAATCTGAGGTGTTGTACGGTATCACTACGGTCTCTTTCAGCAAACAAAATACTCCACCTACATATGGTAATGCACTGTCTACTTGTTTAATTACTGTTATTGTCACAATCAACCATCTAAATGAAAACACCCATTGCTAATTTGAAAGTTTCTCACTTGTCTAGACCTACAGCTGTGAATAGCATTAGGAGAATGCATTAAATAATGTAGAGAGAGAAAAAAAAGGTTAGAAGAAAATCCATTGTAGTTTACGGATAAGCATCGAGCTACAAACAAAAACAGCAGCAACATGACTCACACAGAAAAGGGCTAGCTTCTCAATAAATTTGCATGTCCATCACAGCATCAGCACGTGTCATCTAGAACTTCAGTGATGGGCATGATGTTTTAGTTGCACTTCTGTTATTTTGTTTACACGCCCTTCCACAGCTTGAGCATTTTTAATGGCTTGAACCAATGAGCACTTCATAAAAAAATATTTTTTTGTCATGCATACAAATGGCCTGTTTCAAAATAAAACTAAGTTGCAAGTTGGTTCTTATCCATATCAATTTTATTGTTACTGTTTTTCATGTCCACTGAGTGTTTATTAGTCATATAATACCAACTACATTGGTCTCAAGGTGAGCATACGAGTTCTTCTCAAATATTTACACCCAAATAAATATGAATATTTTTTTTATTGTTAAGCTATCTCTACATCCAAGGGTATTCAAGGGTAGACATCATATGAATCATGTGAATGGTACCCGCACCACCCCATCAATCACTCCGCAAACTTACCCGAGTTTGTATATCCATTCCACTGACTGGCCTCATCAACATCACCACCACTGGACCCTGACAATTCAGCAAGACTATACCCGAATTCTGTCAGTGGCTGTTTCTCCTCTGCACATGTGCTGCCTTCACCATGATTTGAAGAAATAACCTTTGGCTTCATCGGGGACTCATCGTAATCTGAAGCAAGCAAATCAACACAATGTACAATGAAATTCGTGATGGAGGACAAAAAGACCCCGAACTTTCTTTGCAATAAAGACACACTTAATAGGACATTCTTAAGAAGCCTTGGCAACATTTTTGGGTCTATAAATGATCAGTTTGTGTAAATAGTAGCACACATCCGAAAGTTTACAAGGATTGATTGATTGACTTGTGGGGTTTAACATCCCGAAATCACCATATGATTATGAGAGACACCGTAGTGGAGGGCTCCGGAAATTTCGACCACCTGGGGTTCTTTAACGTGCGCCGAAATCTGAGCACATGAGTCTACAGCATTTTCGCCTCCATCGAAAATGCAGCCGCTGCAGCCGGGATTCGATCCCGTAACCTGTAGGTCGAAAGTTTACAAGGACATACATAAGTGGCATACCAAACAACAAAGATTCTGCCACGCCGAAGTTTTAAAAGAGAAACCGATAAGTCAAATGTGTGCATCAAATACGTATATAAGTACATGAATTCAGAAAGTGAGGCAAGAAAAAGGGGAGTAATCATGTAAGAAAGGTAAATCAACTACAGTTAAAAACTTAATCTAATGAAACCCTATTTCATAAAGTTGCCGATCTAACGAAAAAATTTCCATTTTCCATCTAATACTTATACGACTCGGTGTTATCCTCTAACCGGAACTCACAAACCAGCTTGGTCAGCAAACTCGACTTCACGCTGTACAGTGCTTTTGCTTGCGCTTGTACACAAGCACTTGTGTTTGCATCCTTAATGTGTGTGTGCTTTTGTATCCTTCTGTGCACTGCTTCATCAAGAGATCATGGTTCACCAAGCAGCTCATCATTACATATTAAAGGGGCGCTATAACACTTTTTGAGCATGATCAGAAAACGTTGCCGATTGGCAGTAGAGGCTCCCGACAACACGCAAGCCAAGTATTATAGTGCAGCACACGGCCTGGAATTCACTATAAATTATCAAAATCAGCTAAAAATTACTTTTTCTTCTTTCAACGAATGACAGAAGACGCTTAAAAATCACTCGTAAAAAGCCCATTTATCAGCCACTGGCTGACTTGAACATGGTGTGCTCGGTCGTTACAGAGATCGCCCCGGGAGGCCACAACTTATTCACGCGTACGTACGCGATCGCACTGAAAAAGCAGCGCATGCAAAGAAAAAAAAAAGAAAAAGTGCTCAAGGTCACGAGGCGCCTGTGACATATTTTTTTTGCCTCTGCCATCCTTCCCTGCTTAGCTTCCAGCGCTTTCGTCATGACAAGAGAAGAAAGAATGCAATTTCAGCATGAAACAAATCTTTGTAGCTTCACTCGAACGGGACAGCTTATTAAAATTTTTGGAGGGTTGAATTTGTGAGGCAATAAGCTCTTCTAGTGAACTCATTCTATGGTTACTTGAGAAAGTGTTTCAGGGCCCTTCTAAGCAACAAATCTAACTTCGCTTGTGCTTGATGGATTCTGAACACTTTCCCGGTGCTCAATTTGTGGGGCAATAAACGCCCTTAATGAAGGCATTTGATGTTTAGTAGGAAATGTGTAGCAGGGCCTCTTTAGGAGCAAGAATAACTCATAGAAATGATTTATACAAAGAATGTATAATACTAGTACACCTGAATGAAACACTGGAAGATTTTATTTCTTGTACTTCTAATTGTTTGCTAAGTTTCTTTCATATGATAGAACAAAGCTACATTTTTTTTATATGGCATGTAATCATCTTATAAGGTAGTAAGAATAAATGAAAGCCTTGCATGACTTGCATAGCAAAACCACATATAGATAAGGTGGACATTACATCATTACTATGCCAGTAAAAGCTAAGTTGACAGCGCATATGCATGCCAAGATCTTGAGTACATGTTGCTCATTTCAAAGTATTAAATGGTTGGTGAATAGACCTTTATTCTGAAAAGTCCTTAATTCATCAATGTTAAATGTACAGCAAAGGCCACGTCTGTGTAGAGCGCGCGAGCAGCTAGTTATTGCTCTGTAGAGCGAAACCTTGAGGCAGTTTTGGGCTCTGATGTGGTGTGTCAGGAGCATGCATGGCCTAATAGTCATGCTGATCATGCTGGAGCCTGCAACTGCCACAAGGTTTGCTCTGCAGAGCAAAAACTGGCTGCTCATGTGCTTTACACGGATACGGCAGCCGCTGTACGTACTGTGCTAGCTACATCGGGGCAGATTATATACATAGCTTTATAAGGTGCGGCTGGAAGAACATTATGAGTCAACAAAAGAATAAAGCACATAAAAAAAGGCTCACCATTGGGTTAATATTCCTAGAACAAGAAGAACACAGGTATCAAGTGTACTCACTTTCAGAGTCAGACCGGCTAGCCTCCTCAGCCACTTTGAGAAAGACTTCTTCAAGAGTTGTGTTCTTGATGCCATAGCTGGACACGCCCAGGTCAGCCAAGCTGGACTCCAGCGCGGAGAAGAGCTTTTCGAAACTTCCCTTCCGCAATTCCAACAATGGCAAAATATAATGCAACTCATGCTGTGTTTCAGACACAAGCGCAGCTGTTTCAACATGATGGCGAATGAACAGCGTAACAGCCTTCTCGCAGCACTCTGTAATACAAGTTTGCATACTCTTAGTTACACAAAACGTATAAAATAATGCCTAGAACAACATAAAAAAAGTCATTTCGACACTTTTGGACAGCATTAAAAGAACTGATATAAGTATATTTCATGCTAACAATAAGAAAAAAGCACTTCGCAGTGGATATCAAGCATTTAGTAAAAGCTCATTACTATCGCATCAGTCAGATCTACTGTGTTCCTGTGATCCTTATGCGAATGAATGCAATGCACTACGCAAAACATTAAACTAGATAATAGACCTTCTTTCGAAGAGAAGATCCTCAGTTCATGGTTCTATCTGTCACAGGCCAAAAAAGCGATGCGGGCATCGCTAGGTTTCTTAAAGCCGACCGGACCAAGTGACCACTTATAAGCGTGCAATGGACAGGCGCACATGCACCCATATGGTGCTCTTTGACCTCTGGCGCACATGCACCCATATGATCTCCTCAATCCTTCCCCCAGTGCAGGGTAGCAAACAGGACGCACGTCTAGTTGACCTTCCTGCCTTTCATTTCTTCCCTTCCTCCTCCTCCTAGTACTAACTCATGACGAAAATAGTGAAACTTGCACGAATGCTCCGAAAGAAAACGCAGGACTGAACGCGGTAATTCCTTCTTCAGCTGCCAGCATGATAGTTGCTTCGTGGGTTCCACTTTCGATATGTAACACCAACGTATCTGAATGGAATGAAAACCAATACCAAATACCAAAAAAAATTTCGACAGAATTGAAAATGAAACCAAAACTTTAATTACTAGTTGGTTCTGGAGTGAAACGGAAAATTTTTTACTGTTTTTTTTTTGTTTATAGAGAAACTTAGCAATCCAAAACAACCAGTCTGATAACATAATCAACGATGCATATCTCAGGGTACAGTATTAGTGCACACATCAGGCAGAAATCCCAAAGCCAAGATATGTTGAAATTGAGCGAAGAACGAAAAAAGTGGTAACGATAGACGTCTATAAAGTCAAGTCCAGTTATACTGAAATGATTTATAGCAATATATCACATATAATGATGAACAACAATGGAACTGTCCACTCTTGCATGCTTTCTGTGATAAAATAAACTGCTTATAACGATGCTCCAGTGTCGTAATATCAGATATAGCCATCGAATACAGTGTCAGGGCTCACCAAAAATCACTCTCCGTGCCGATGGCACGTGCCGTTATGCATCCCGCAACCTGCATACACACTTAGAAAATCAGTCGACTGCACCTCCTATGAGAAAGCTAGAGGAAGTGGAGCTTTTCTTTTAAGCTTCCGAAGCAATTCCAAAAGAGGCCAGCGAAGAGCCCGTCGACGAAAAGATGCTGGAGTTGTGGTCGGTGCTTAACGAAGATGTGTCATGTCTGGACCACTTTCTTCATGTAGACAATGTTGTGGCACCATTTTAGTGCATCAGTGATGAGGCGATCGTTGTGTGTATACATGTTGCGGAGAGCAGTAAAAGCGGCGATTCCGACGACGTGGCTGAGCAGCCTGCCCAGGTACTCTCATTGCCAGAGGTCTAATAAATGATACAGTCTCTCTGGGACATGTTTGCGAAGGACCTCCCGCTCAGCTACTTGGAACACCTTGATGCCCTTAATAAGAAAGATGTGTGCAAGCTTCGTGTAAAAAATCAAAGCTGACATACTATGGCTTTTCTCAAACAAGTACATAGCTGCAATACCACGTATGCAAATAAAATGTTTTGATCTCTTTTTTGTCTTTCTTTTCTCAGCCAGCTTATAATTATTATTGGTTATAATGATAAAATTTTGTTGGCACTTAGACAACGTTATAAGTGAACTGCACTGTATTAATGCAAGTGGACTTTCATGTGCCTGTCAAGCAGGCCAGCGTTGACAGGGCGTTCTCGGTGCTGAAGTTCATTTTATCAAAACAGCTGTCTCACGCATCAGAACACAGTCAATGACATGCTGCTTCCGAGGTCACACTCCCCCCCTTCACAGCACTGGGCCTGCTGAAAAATTTGTGATTGACTTTAACGAAAACGAATACTGTGAATTCAAAGGTTAATGGTTTGCACTAGTTGACAGAAATTTGTGGTAGTTACATCCACTTTTGTGAAGAACATATGAGGAATGTGTCCCAGTTCCTTAAAGGTTAACTCCAGCATTTTTTGGATATTCATCGATTTCAATTGTCATGACACGTATCCCGAACGAGTACAGCCACTAGCGTGGGTCCAGTCCTAGCAAGCCGCAGGGCACGCGTTAACAGTCGCCGTGGCGAGAACACGATGCTGCTCAAGGTTGCAACACTTTATTGTCTGTGGCAACACCAAAACGCAGTACAGCCCGTTGCAAAGGCACCGCGGGAAAGCAAATGGGCTTATCCACGCCACGGGCGCAAAGTACTACACAGGGTGCCAGGAGCACATCTCCGTGGTAAAAGTGATTCACGGAGACACCGGGACCAAGGCCCGGTTGCTCGAGCGAGGGCAAAGACGCTCGCGTTGGCTTCGAACGGAGATGGGTCGGCGTAGCTTGGCCATGCACTAGGACACGTACCGCCCTTCGGTCGAGCGTACGCAAAGGGGCAACAAAAGGAGAGCATTTGCCTCGGGCGCGAGGCGCCATCAGCGGCGCGAGGCGCCATCAGCGGCGCGAGGCGCCATCAGCGAAGTCCAACGAGCCCCGAGCAACGGGAGTCGACGGACGGAAAAGGAAATGCGTGCTCACCGTAAGCTGTCCCGGAGAATCTCCGACCCACTCCTGACGCATGCCTGCAAAAACTCTCGGGAGACTTCGCGCGTGGCGCACACACTCAAGATCCGCTACCGGGTGAGAGGTGTTAAACGTCATTCTTCGCTTCCCCAGTGCGGCAGACAGCGGAGAAGGGGAGTGATGTTGGGACATGAGAACGGCAGAAAAAGGCGGCAAAGTCCGTGCAAAGGCAGCGGGCTGGCCTCGATTCGCATACAATAAAACTTTGAGCATGTGTTCTTGTCGGTACTGTGGTAATATGTGCCAAATTATACATTCGTAAGTAATTTAGTTTTTAAGAAAACAAATTTAAAAATTGGTAGTCGATTCTGGAATCACACTTGTAAATGTAGGCCACCCTGTGTATGTGACGTTAAGAGCCTAGTTTTTTTCAAAAAACCCGCCTCTTCTAGCAGACAGATGCAGCGTGCGCTTTCTTATACGAGGAGACGAGAAGGCGAGCAGAGTTCAGTTTTGTCAGCTGCAGACAGCGTGTTAGTCATTGTTGCCGTCAAGTCTTACAATATTGAGCAACAAGGAAATCAATTCGGGGCATGTCAGATGCATCACGGGCCGGCGGGTCGAAATCAAGAGGCAATGCTTCCATGCTCAGAAAGCAGCTGCAATCATCGCTGAACTTGTCACTGGTAAGTTCAAATGAGCTGGAACAGCTTGATTCCATGTCGGATGACATCGCCAACTTGCTTTTCACGCGCGCAGAAGAGGCGCGTGAGCTATGTTTACGCCCTTGCTACCCATGGTGGGGTGTAGCGGATTTCGTGATGTCATCGGTGACCGATTCTCGTGACGTCCTCTCATACCCACCATGGATGACGGAGCAGCTCCTGTTTCGGTTTCGACTCGTCGTTTACTACTTAATCAAAATTATTAACGAGTGCCTGGGCAGAATCAACCACCCTAGCTTTTGCAGGATTGTCAATACTATGTGAAAGCAGAATTATTTCAGTATGGTCAAAAATGCACCAGAGTTTCACTTTAACGAGGGCACAAATCACTATCACCACTAATCCAATGTTTTGATCATTACATTAATGTCAAATTTTTGCATACAAATAAAAACCATCATAAACGGTTACATTCTGGAACAGAAACGGAACACAACTTTTTGCGATGGAATGAAACTTAAACCAACACTAACATTTCGTTCCAACGCCCTGTGTATCATATTCACTGCTACAGGGGCCAATACTTTCAAAATGCACCACAGCAACTCTGGGCCTATGGGTGATCTTTTGTGCGAAGTATATTGTTACAATATAGGCCCAAGTTGAGCTTTAACACCAGCTTGGCTGGTCCGATGAATTTGGCTCGAGCATGTGCGCCAGGTAAGAACTGGGCCTTTGGCCGGGGCTAAGCCTTTTCACACCTATACTAGGAACACTACAAGGTTGTACAATTGGCTTTACCTGCAGCGGGGTCCCCAGAAATATGCCGAGGTGGCTGCTTCACCAAAGTAAGATGGTATCCCTTTCCGAGGTTGTTCTTAAGAAACAAAGATGTGCCGCAGCATCGCAACTGTCCATGAGAAATGACAGCAATACGGTCCCCCAATACATCTGCCTCATCCATGTGGTGAGTAGACAGCAGAATGGTCCTCTCTGTCAGGTGAAAAAGCACAGTAGTAAATACAAGAGAAATTGTATATGCCAAAGCTACAAGTTATGGGCACTGTGCCACTGTAAAGACTTGATTTGATTGAGATGTGGAGTTTCAACATCCCAAAACCACCAGACGAGTAAAGGCTCAACCAAGACACCAACTAAATATATACTGCACATGTTGGTACAGCATGTTGTATGGTGGAATGCACTGCATTGACAGGACACAACGAAGTGCCGCACACAGGAGCACACTAGCAACTATTGACCTACTCAGTAGCATAAATACAGGAAGGTAATGACATGAGGGGGGGAAATGATTAAAAGAGAATGAACAAACAGATCATTTACCAATACAAAACTAGCTTTGCCACACATTCAAGCAGCTGTGCTCCACTTCTTTTGCAGTGAGAACAACAGATAGCACTATTACACACATGCTTCCCGTGCTCACAATCTCGGTAGGTTCCATGGCTTTCCACATTATTGAGCAGCGATGTGTAGTATACACGTATACTGAAGGAGTATGGCCACTAGCATGGGTCCGGTCTTAGCGAGCCACAGGTCACGCGTTAACCGTGGCGAGAACACGGTAGTGCTCAAGGTCGCAACACTTTATTGTCTGCGGCAACACCAAAAACGGAGTACAGAATCCGTTGCAACGGGGGCAGCGAGAAAGCAAATGAGCTTATCCACGCCCCGGGCGACAAGTACTACACAGGGTGCCGCGAGCACGTCTCCATGGGCAAAGGTGATTCACGGGGACACCGGGACAAAGGGCCCCTGTTGCTCAAGCGAGGGCAAAGGCATTCGCGTTGGCTTCGGAGAGATACAGGTTGGCGTACCCTGGCCACGCACTAGGACACCACACCGCTCTTCGGCCTAGTGCTCGGAAGAGGGGCGACAAAACGTAATCATTTCCCACGGACGCAAGGTGCTGATGGTGAAGTCAGAATGAGCCCCAAACAAAGGGAGCCGACGGACGGAAAAGAAATGCGTGCTTACCCCTTGTCGTCCCGGAGAGGTTCTTTCTCACTCCCAAGGCGCGCGCGTGAAATGTCCCGAGCGCGCGCCTTAAGATTCAAAGGCCTTAAGGCCTTTGAATCTTAAGGTTCAAAGATGCGATATCTCAAATTACATGCATGTATTTTGTGAAATTTTCATCAATCAATCAGTTATTTTTTATAATTACATGACAGGTTAATTACAATACATAAAATATACAGATGAGAGTCCAATTAAGAAGCTTCAATGGGATCCTTAGAAATAGCCTGAAAATGAGTATGCCATAAATTTTGACAGCATAGAGCTTTTCAATACTAACAGCTACAAGTATGACAATTGCCTTGCTATCACACCATTTTTTTTTAAATCATGTACTATGCACTAAAAAAAAGCCACGGCATATGCATGAAATGCATGATGATGAGTGGGTGAAGCAGCAAGATTATTTGCTGCTACCATAAATTCCCCGTGACATGAACCACTCACGCATGTTAATGAGTGACCAAGCGGTGTACGGCTACATACAATGTTTATTGATCAGAAATAGTATGTTTTGTTGAATTGTGAATTTCGTTTTGCCGTTATTATTACTGCTTTGTGGTATCGGATGTAGCCTGAAGTTAGCAAAAATGAGGTCTGTGCACATTCCCCTGTTGGTTTGTTATTTCCAGTCATACGAAATGCTTCGCAGAGCATATCCAGACGTCTTATACTGCACAAGCCAGTCATTGCCCATGATCATCATGGCATATAGTGGGTACGCTGCATGTGCTGTGCAGTGATGGAAGAAAAAGAATGTGTGATCAGGAACCCACTTGTTTTTCAGTGTCATCGAGGGATGATGGCAGACATTGCTCAATGTTAAGGAGCTTTGCTCAAAAAACAAATAATGATCTTATTTCTAGCTCTGGTCGTCCCATGCCAACAATCTCCCACACACAGGATAGTTGCTATTTACAGGGTACACCAGCTACCTCTAGCGGGAGTTTAAAGATGTACCGACGCACTCTATTACGAATGACCAAATGTATGTTGTTGACTATTGCATTGAGTAAGTCACCTTACTTGTTTTCTGCTTCATTACACAATTAGGCATGTTTAACCAAATTTTGGGGCAACGAAGCTAGGCAAGAAATGCCACTGAGAAAGCTGTAGATTGGTTTGCAGAATGTCTGCTTAGAAAGTTTCTAATTTCCAATCTGCTAAGTATTAGTGTTTTTCAGCTTGCTACAAATATTAGCAAAATAGAAAAATATATGTGACATGCATGCTCAAGCGCTTATGTCTGCCGTTATTGCAGTGCTCCCTGGCATTCCACATGCTAACAACCATAGCATATCATCAGGTGTGCTGCCTTGAAGGAGCAGTGGTGATAATGGTGGCTGTGTGGTGATGCACATTTTGCTAGCAGCAACACAAGCGATTACTGCTGCATCTGCTTATTGCTGTTATTAACCACTGTGAAGGAAACTTATAGTTTGCACATAGAACATTAGGTAGCCCTATATACCGACGTGCAGAGGTGCGCAAGTGAGCATGTCACATGGTATTTTCTTCCATTTGATGGGCATTTGTAATAAGCAGAAAAACGATAATATTGCCACGTTCCTTCCACAAGTTTTGTTATCACCCCGTTACACTGTACGTAATTCTCAGTGCAAACTGCATATGCACTGTTCGAGAAGCTTCGGAACTACAGTAGATCATTTCTTTAAAATCACACCCACTTCGTGAGCAATACAGATTATTCTGATTGATTGATTGATATATGGGGTTTAACGTCCCAAAACCACTATATGATTATGAGAGACGCCGTAGTGGAGGACTCCAGAAATTTAGACCACCTGGTGTTCTTTAACGTGCACCCAAATCTGAGCACACGGGCCTACAACATTTCCGCCTCCATCGGAAATGCAGCCGCCGCAGCCGGGATTCGAACCCGCGCCCTGCGGGTCAGCAGCCGAGTACCTTAGCCACTAGACCACCGCGGCGGGGCAATACAGATTATTCTGGAACCTACGTTGCTGCTAGTGATAACGCCAGAATATTAGATGGAAAGTATATAAATGCAGACACACTTCGCCCCTTGTCAGTTGATTGCCAGCCGACGCTCTGATCACGCTACCAGCGCCCGTGTGTTGCTGTAATCTGTCCTTCAGTTTCCTGGCCACAGGATCGGCCCAAATAGAGAGCTTTATCTTCGACCTGCAGTGTGCCCTCTTCAGCTACGTCATAGCAGAGGTGCTGCTTCTGTGATGTTCTAGACGCCCCCGTCAAGCCGCGAACCCAGCCCTAGTGATAAAGAAGATGCTGACGCCAACGCCGAACAGCGAGCAAGCCGCAGGCAGAGGGGACTGCAGCCAGAGTACGGGCCCCTTCCCCAAAAAAAAAAAACATGCAGCCCCGGATCACGACATCAACAGAAGCAACGATGACAACCCCCGCACAGCCTTCCCCAATCGTTCTCTGGCAGCCTAAGGAGCCACCAACCTATCGTGGATTGCCAATCGAGGACGCGGAAATCTGGCTCAAAGCATTCGATCGAGTCGCCGCATTCAACACCTGGACAAGCGAAGATAAGCTTCGTCACGTTTATTTCGCTTTACAAGATGCCACTTGTACATGGTTCGAGAACCAGGAGTGAACTGTGACAAGCTGGGAAATATTCCGCACCAGGTTCCTCGTTACATTCACTAGCGTCATTCGCAAGGAGAGGGTCGAAGTGGTGCTCGAAATCTGTTCCCTGCTTGCAAACGAGAACATCACGCTCTTTGCCGAAGAGATGACCAAACTATTCTGCCACGCTGACCCTGAAATGCCTGAAGATAAGAAATTTAGTTTTTTTATGCGAGGAGTAAAAAGCAGGAGCTGTTCACGGGTCTGATTCGGAACCGACTAAGCACTGTCGAAGAATTCATCTCCGAAGCAACGACGATTAAAAAAACGCTGGAGATGCGCACACGACAATTCAATCGCCACTCAATGCCACGTATGCAGAAGTTCAACTACTCTACTCTGACGACCTCCGCGAAACCATCCGAGCAATTGTGCGGGAAGAGCTGCGCAAGCTGTTACCTTCGGCGTAGCCTCTAGTGGATTTGATCACCGACAGTGCGCGAGAAGTAGTTCGGCAATGACTTCGAATTTCTCAAGCACCACTGCCCGAGTGGGAAGCTATGAGCTACGCCACTGCAGTGCACCGCAACGCTCCTCCCCGCCCACGTCAGGGTGCTGCCCCACCGCAGTTCTGCCGTCAGACACCACCACCATCATCGACGCCCTATCAGCCTCCAATAGGCCATCGCTACGCGCCAAGAAAAATCGACGTTTGGCACACCTCTGACAACCACCCGCTCAGCTATCACTGCGGGGAGGCCCGCCTCACCTACCGCCATTACCAGTATCGACTGATGGGTCTGCAGGGTTTCGACGTTAACGCACTGTGTCCAGAATGGGGTGAACAAACACATGACATCGTCGACTACCTCACAGCAGCACAGCGAGCACCTCGACGACCTTACCATTCGCCGTCAACTGGCCGGTACGCCTCACCGTACCGCAGGAATGCCAGCCCTGCTCGGGGCCGATCTCCAAGCCCTTACCAGGAAAACTAAGGGCAGCAACCGATGGAGGTGTGCTTGCTGTACGACGAACTACCTAAGATCGTCCGCCGCCACAGCCGACAATGCGACGGCGTTTCAAGAACCTGCCACACCCCGAAGGCAGCTCCAACGTCGACACTTCACGGCCATCAAAAGACCTGACTATGCAACATCGAAGCAGCGGTACAAACCATTGTAGCCGTGATCCAATGCCCCGACCCAACTGCATCGCCAGGCGACGAACTAGCGACCTCAATGTCCTCATCAATGGCCAGCGCGTCACAGCTCTTGTCGACACCGGAGCCGACTACTCCGTTATGAGTGGGTCGTTTGCCGCCAAGTTGAAGAAAGTAAGGACCGCCTGGGAAGGTCCCAAAACACGTACCGCTGGAGGTCACCTAATTACGCCGGCAGAAGTTGGCCCAGCAAGAGTCACCCTCAATAACCGAACATATCCCGTGAGCTTTGTAATTTAACAACATTGCTACAGGAATGTGATACATGAGATGGACTTCCTCAGTCACCACAGCGATAAACATGCGTTTGTTCATGCAGATAGCGGGATATCTTCAAGTTTGCGCGGCATCGAACGCTCCAGCTGTTATCGCTCCGTGTGCGCCTACTGATTGCGGCCACTGCCATGAAGACTACACTGGACATGACTTGCCTTGGCAACCCTCCTGGACCATGACTCCCCTGCACAAGTTCAGCTCATCACCTACGACATCACCATTTCCTCTGGATATAAACGGACGCCAACGGCCCGCGCCTTCCATTGGGCGTGCGAACAGCATCGTTCGACGTTTGCTTTACAACATGCGTTTGTTCATGCAGGTCAGTAATAACACTTTGTTGTTTGCTAAGAAATCTAGCAATGCCTGTCTTTTGCTGTTCCCACACCCAAGAGTGCTACTCGTTTTACTTGTGCAAATCATTTGATGTTTGTGCTCAGCTGCTTTTGCAATCAGGAAACGTAGAGTTAAACCCTGGTACTTCTACTGGTGCTTCTGGCGTTGTTAAGCGGTCTAAAGACAATGCTAGCGAAGAGGCAATACAGAAGAAACTGAATGATGTGTTAACCCTACTACAGAGCATTAACTCGCGCACAGCTAGGATGGAAACGGAACAGTAACGTTTAATTACGTCTATTGCTGAATCAAAAGAAGCTCAGAAAACTATGAAAAGCAACATAGCCAATATTAATATAAGGCTGTCCGCTGTTGAAACTAGGATGCCTACCACTGACACCGCTGCTGGCCTTAACAAAACCTGCTGGCCTTACGAGAACTCGCGGATAACCTAGCTTGTGAAAATGACAAATTGCGACTTGGTCAATCACAGCTGGAGGACAGGCAACGAAGAGACAATTTATTGTTCTTCGGTGTACACGACAGTTTATCGGAAACTTGGGAGGCCACAGAATAAAAGCTGTTAAACATGACTTTTAGCTGCTTTACTCCAGTGCTTACAAAGGACGCGCTAGAACGTGCTCATAGAATCCGTGCATTCTCGGAGGAAAAATGCCGTCCGGTAATAGTGAAATTTCGTTCCTTTAAAACGAAGCAGCTGATTCTATACCAGTCAGTGAAGCTCAGGGATAAAGGTATCGCCGTAAGGGAAGATTTTTCTTTAAAAACGCGCCAAGCCAGGAAAAAGCTGCTTCAATTTGCAAAGAATCAGGGCTCGCATCACAAACTGAGGTACAACAAACTGTACATTAACAGTCAGTGCTAAAGCTACAGCGCAGCTCATGATCATGTTTTTATAAAAAATAATCTTCGGGGACAGACATCGCGTCGCGATATCGATGATTCTAGTATCCCTGACTTGTCACATACTGAGCATACTGATCGCTCTGCTCGTCCGCTGGTCCAGAGTCAGCAGTTACCCCGCATGTCGCTGTTCTATACCGCATCCTGCGCTGTAGGATTGCGCGAGGGGCAGTGGTTCAGCGCCTACTACCGCAAATTCTGTCTCTTTTTACAAATATTAGAAGTTTATTACCAAAGCGCGATGAACTTGACTCTATAATCGATTCCTGTGATGCTGATGTTGTTTTGTTGACTGAAACATGGCTTTCTTCTAAGGTAACGAGTATAGAATTGTTTGATCGCAAAAGGAAGTTCAACCTATTCCGCTTGGACAGAGCCAAAGATGTGGCGGTGGTGTTTTGATAGCTGTTGCAGATAATTTTGTTGCGTCACCCATTAATTCCCCAAGTAACCTGGAACTAGTCTGGGTTGAGCTTTGCGAACGTTTTAAGAAGTTGATCTTGGGCATATCTTACCGTCCCCCGTCTTCGTGTCCCACTTTTGTTGATGAACTGCAAGACGCGCTTAACATGATCACTGTGCATTTTCCCAACACTCCTATCCTCTTGGCTGAGGATTTCAACTACCCCTCGATTGTGTGGAATAATGCATCACCTTATCTTAGTCCTTTCTCGACTGAGTCTAACAAGTTTTTGATGAATTGTATGGACTTCAACCTGTCACAACTTGTCTCTGAACCTCCTCGAACTACTTCAGCCACGTCCAGCACTTTTGATCACAATCTAACTAACGTACCGCATCTTATCTCTTCACTCGTGTATCTACCTAGCCTCAGTGATCATTCGTTACTCCATTTTGATCTTGAAACTCCTGTCTGTAACCACATCAATCAGACAAAACACATTAGAGACTATAAACGTGCTGACTACAATGCGATAAATCGTGAGCAAGCTTTTTTTTCTCGATGATTACTTGCAGAAGTTTTCACTGCGTTCTGTGGACACTAATTGGGAATTGTTTAAGGGCATTGTTGAGCATCTTATTGACACTTTTATGCCGCTTAAATCCTTGAGGTGTGAGAGGGAGTCACCTTGGTTTAATGAGCATTTGAAAAGACTGTCCAATAAAAAGAAACGTTTGTTTCGCTCTGCAAAGGTGATGAATTCCGAGGTGCGATGGGAATCCTATTTTTTCGTGGCTGCTGAGTACAAAGCCGCATTAAAAAGCGCCAAGGACACGTTCAACAACCACACTTTGGCTGCTATGCTGATTAACAATCCTAAAGAATTTTGGAATGTAATAAACAAGAAATACACCACCACACCGTTAGTTACATCTACTGATGATGTTGCAGTCCCGTCACACGAATGTGCTTCTGTTCTCAACAATGTTTTTGCGGTGGCTTTTTCTAACAATGTTTCTTGCGATGATTTTAACTACCCTGTTTTTGAAGTTCCTCCTATGGACCCAGTTATATTTGACGTATCCGGCATTCATAAGATTATAGAAAATCTTAAAATTTCTTCTTCTTGTGGCATTGACAACATTAATTCCAAATTCTTGATTAATATAAAGTTGTATTGTTCCATAATTTTTAATAAACTGTTTGAACAATCCCTTGAAACAGGTTGTATTCCCAATAATTGGAAAGTTGGGAGGGTGATTCCTCTGCACAAGTCTGGAAATACACATTGCCCTGACAAGTTTCGTCCCATTTCTCTCACTAGTATACCTTGTAAAATCATGGAGCACGTCATATACTCTCATCTCGTCTCTTTCTTAGAATCGAATTCTTTTTTCACTATAGCCCAGCATGGATTCAGTAAGTCATTTTCATGTGAAACCCAACTCATATGTTTCACGCATGAACTTCATTGCATCCTCGACAACGGATGTCAAACAGACTGTATATATTTGGATTTTTCGAAAGCTTTTGACAAAGTCTCGCGTGAACTTCTATTTCTTAAACTATGTAATCTTAACATTGACCCTAATATACTTGCATGGTTGATCTGTTTTCTTTCAAACTGCTCACAATTCGTAACAGCAAACAACTTTGACTCATATCCTTTACCTGTCCGTTCTGGTGTACCTCAGGGGTCCGTTCTCGGGCCCCTTTTGTTTCTAATCTATATAAATGACTTACCGACTAATATTTCTTCTTCAATTATTCTTTTTGCAGATGATTGTGTTATTTATTGCGAAATTAACGACAATAACGATGTCTCTTGCCTTCAATCCGACATTAACAAGGTCATAGACTGGTGCAACACTTGGAACTTGAAACTAAACATTAATAAGTGTAAGCACATGCACATTTCTCAAAATTCTAGCCCAGCTTCCACTTACCACATAAACAATGTATTTCTTGAAACTGTGCTTTCTTATAAGTACCTAGGTGTTCACATTTCCTCTAACCTGTCTTGGAAAACTCATATTCATTATATCATAAATAACGCCAACCCCATGCTTGGTTATATTCGCAGAAACTTCTCTCATTCATCCAGTTCAATAAAACTATTACTTTATAAAACAATGGTTTGCTCAAAATTAGAGTATTCTGTATCTGTCTGAAGCCCTGGCATTGAATCACTCATTTCCGATTGGGAAGCTGGCAGAACCGTGCCTGCCGTTTCATACTCTCCAACTATCACCGAACAAGCAGCGTAACCGCTATGAAATTAGTTTGTCCCTCCCTGAGGGTAAATAAATAAATAAATAAATAAATAAATAAATAAATATTATTGACCTGTGGTCTAGGTCAATAGCACTAGCCACAGAAAAAGCACTGCAGCTGCACACGCCATCAGATAGGCACGCCTTAAATGTGTTGGAAGACCACATCACCATTCCACCTCGCTCCAGCGTCAGAATTTTCGTCGGCACTCAAGAATCAAAAGACATGCAAGGCATCGTTGAAGGCGACGAGCACCTGTTCAACAGCCTTAAAATTTGCGTCGCTAGAGGAATAGCCAAGCTGCGAGGAGGGAATGCAAATGCTTAAAATTTGCGTCGCTAGAGGAATAGCCAAGCTGCGAGGAGGGAATGCAAGAGTGATTCCCACAAACTTCACCAATGAGTACAAGCACGTGAGCAAAGGCATGATGCTTGCTTACATCGAAGAGATATTGGAAGCCAGCAATGCTTTCGCCCTCACAGATTCTGTCGAATTTACTCCAATGACTGAAACCATTCAACCAGCTTTCGAAATTATTCTGAGCCATACGATGCATAAACAAGAACAGCTCAGAAACCTGGTCCTGAAATACAAGAACTGTTTTTCGTCGTCGTCAAAAATACAACAGACCCCTGTCGCGAAACATCAAATCGTAACAGAAGAAAGTGCCAGGCCACTTCGTCAGAGCCCGTACAGATTTTTGACGCGAGAACGCGACACCATAAAGAAACAAGTGGACGAAATACTGCGAAATGACATCATCCAGCCGTCAAAGAGTGCATGTGTGTCACCGGTGGTATTAGTGAAAAATAAGGACAGAACTCTACGCTACTGCGTTGACTATCGCCGCCTGAACAAAATCATAAAGAAGGATGTGTACGTTCTTCCACGGATAGACAGCGCCCTAGATCGACTCCATAATGTGAGGTACTTTTCTTCGATGTACCTCAAGACCAGCTGTTGGCAAATCCAAGCCGACCAAAGAGATCGAGAAAAGACTGCCTTCATAACACCAGATGGCCTATTTGAGTTCAAGGTCATGCCCTTTGGCCTTTGCTTAGCACCTGCTTTGCCCAGCACCTGCAAAGAGTCATGGTATCCATGACTCTTTGCTCAGCACCTGCCAAAGAGTCATGGATACCATCCTGGCTGGCTTGAAGTGGCATACTTGCCTTGTTTACTTGGACGTCATCGTTGCATTTTACTCGAGCTTCAATGAACACCTCCAGCACCTTGAATCTGTACTTAAAGCAATTAGGAGCTCTGGACTCGCCCTAAAGTCAGAGAAATGCCGATTCGTGTACAAGAAGCTCCTGTTTTTGGGTCATGTGATCAGCAAGACGGGAGTGTGCCTCGACCCGCAGAAAACAGCTGCCATCGCCCCCTTTCCGCCACCTACCGGCAAGAAGGCCGTGCACCGATTTCTTGGTTTGTGCGCCTATTACAGATGCTTCATCAAGGACTTTTCACAAATCACCGAGCTACTAATGCAGCTCACGAAGACCAACGTCAATTTGAAGTGGGGAACGGCCCAAATTGAAGCATTTCAGAAACTGAAACAATGCCTGCAGACCCCTCCGATACTTGCGCATTTCAACGAATACGCCGATACGGAGATTCGCAAAGACGCAAGCAGTGTAGGCCTCGGCACTGTTCTAGTGCAGAAGATTAGCGGAGACGAAAGGGTTATCAATTATGCTAGCCGGTCGCTATCAGAGGAAGAATGCAACTATTCCACAACAGAAAAAAGAGTGCCTTGCCATCATCTGGACTACATCCAAGTTTCGCCCTACCTCTTTGGCAGGCCTTTCAAAGTTGTGAGTGACCACCATGCCCACTATTAGCTAGCTAACTTGAAGAACCCTTCAGATCACCTTGCACGATGGAGTCTGCGACTTTAGAAATTCGACATTACTTAACTCCAGACTAAAGCACTTTGACGCCGACTGCCTCTCCCGTACCCCCTTTGACCCACCACCACAGAATGACGACATTGACTACTTCTTAGGAACCTTAAGCATCAATGACTTTGCCAAACAACAGAGAGTCGACCCTGAAATCAAGGGCCCAGTGGAATACCTCGAGGGCAAAGCTTATGCCGTTTCAAAGGCATTCAAGCGAGGACGGTCATCATTTTCCTTGCGAACGGCATTCTCGTCAAAAAAAAACTTCTCGCCACATCGAGCCAACTACCTCATAGTAGTAGTACCTTCGGCGTTACGTCCAGAAGTTCTGGAGGCTCTGCATGATGACCCGACGGCTGGACACCTTGGGTTTTTCGTACGCTGGCGAAGATACAAGAAAAGTACTACTGGCCCTGCCTCACTGCCGACGTAACCCCCTATGTAAACACCTGCCAAAACTGTCAGCAACACAAGACACCGCTGACAAGGCCAACAGGCTTTTTCCGGCCGATTGAACCACCTCGCCAACTGTTCGAACAAATTGGGATGGACCTATTGGGGCAGTTTCCGACGTCCAATACCGGAAACAAATGAATCATCGTAGCTACTGATTACCTAACCCGCTACACTGAAACAAAGGCCCTCCAATAAGATAGTGCCGAAGAGGTAGCCAAATTCTTCGTTGAGAACATTCTCTTTGTCATGGCACCCCAGAGGTTCTCATCACCAATAGAGGTACGGCCTTTACTGTTGATTTAACTCAGGTGATCTTGAGACATAGCCAGACAAGCCATTGCCGCACTACCGCCTACCACACACAGACAAATTGTCTCATCGAGCGGCTAAACAAGACAATCGCCAACTTGCTGGCTATTTTTTTTTTATTAAATGTATACGAGGAGTGGTTGGTGCCAATGGGTGGCGCCTGCTACTCCTCTTGCACAAAAATCGACATTGCGTATTTTGTAGCAAACACAAGGCTATACATATGTACATAGCACTTGCTTATGCAATGAGTCCACGTTTTTCAATACTAAGTGTCCACACCACACAGAAATGTGTCCACACTGCATAGAAATGTGTCCACACCACACAGAGTTTGTAAAAACACAAGTAATCACGCCAATTTAAGTGTTCACACAAAACATGAAAGTTCAGTAAAATGTCTAAGGTGATCTTGTCGCTTAAGTACTGAACTGTTTTCAGAAAGGTTTTCCCAAAAATATCGTTGTGAAAAACGAAAATATTGTTTTGAAACATACCGGTTAACGGTGACAATAATACAGTTTTTTTTGTTTCGTACTTTTGAGTTATTTCAGATTCCTTCAGAAATTGAACGATTGCACGCGCTGCAGTAGTTTGTAGCTTTTCTTTGGCCGTGGACCCAAGATTTTTGCAATTGATGGAGGTTGCTTCTCCAAACAATTTAGTCTTTGTTAAAGTTTCTATCGAGGCACGTCATAATTTTTTACAATGTAGAAGAATGCGCTTCACATCTTTTTGAAATTCTCCACATGAGCAGGTATGACTGCTAGGTTTCCTTATGTGCGTCGGACGCCGAACACAGGACGTGGGACGTCATCCTTCCATATGTGACCATCGCATACAACACGGCTGTGCAGGAGACGACGCGGATGCTGTCGTACAAGTTGGTCTACGGAAAGAACCCGGCAACGACGCTCGACACAATGTTTCCCAATGTTGCTGACGAAAAAAACCTCGACGTCACCCTCTATCTTCAGCCCGCTGAAGAAGCTCGGCAACTTTCCTGCCTGCGCATCACAAATCAGCAAAGACGACCGACCGTCGCCAGTAAAATCTTCGACGATGCTTCGTGGAATACCAGCCCGGTGAACATGTTTGAGTATGCATGCCAATACATCGACGTGGACTCGGTAAAAAACTTCTGCGACGATACTTCAGATCATACAGGGCAGTACGATGTCTCGGGCCACTAGACTAGGAGGTTGTTCCCGATGGCATCACGAACTCTCAACAGCGCCGATCGCGACCTAAAGTCGTCCATGTCGCGTGCCTCAAGTCAGTTCATGCACGTTAATGCACTGAAAGATTGTATCGCGTTGTTAAATTTCTGTATCGTAATTTATTGGTGATAATTTCCTGCATTATTATTTTACTTTCATCTTCTGTTAAAGCATCGGGATGATGCCTATTTTAGAAGGGGGCAATGCCACGTCCCTTCCACAAGTTTTGTTACCCCGTTACACTGTACGTTATTCTCAGCACAAACCGCACATGCACTGTTCGAGAAGCTTCGGGACTGTAGTAGGTCATTTCATTTTAAGATTACGCCCACTTTGTGAGCGATACAGATTATTCTGGAACCTATGTCGCCGCTAGCGATAACGTTAGAATGTTCGATGGCGTGCGTATAAATACCGACAAGGCCTCGCCATTTGGTATTGAGACCATCAAAAGGGACCCCATGGGGACTCCCACACGTCTCTCCTGTCACCACGCTGCAGTCAATAGAACAAGTTAGGATAATGTCATAGTGCCATTTTTCTTTTGCCACGTTTGTTCCAGCAGTCTATATTTCTTGGTGGCTGCTCGCAAGTTCGTGGCTATGGCACATGCATTCATAGTTTTGTGTTTGGCGACACTGTTATCTCGTTTCCTGTCCGAAAGAACTTCCTGGTGTGGACGGACCATGCTGAAGTGTGTCACAGTTCTGTGCCCTGACGTAGTCGAGAGCTACACCTGCTGGGTTGTGACAGTTGCACCCGAAGGTTTGTCATTTTTGGAGCTCTCTCAAACCAAAACTGAAACTGGTCGATAATGAGGAGCCTGTATTTCATTATCTGTTGTGTGCTACAGCAAATAATGTGCAGTCTTATGGCTAACATGCCCCCAGTAAAACATTGCAACAAAAAAACGGCAGGCCAAAACTTTTGTGTCAGTACCCCTTTATCTTGTATTCTACAAACATGTCTGCCCCAGAGCAATTTTAATGAGTCACTGTGCATGTGATGTATCGAATTCTGTGTCATTATAATCAAATTACAAAGCTTTCTGACACAAAAAACACTTGCAGAATCAACTGCAGTTGACATCTACGTAATATCAAGCATTGTCGAAACTGTTATGGTGCACATCAAGCTGAAGGAACCCATGCATATATGCAATAAAATCAAAATACAATAAGCGCCTCGGCATTTCTTGACCGCTCCAGTTTGGCGAATTACATTAGGCTGCATCCAAGTAAGGCCCCCTTGGCTATGGAATTGTCTGCAGAATTAGTGCTCCAACTAGAGAAGGCTGAACATACATATAGGGCAGCACTAAATTGGACTTTATTTGTAAGAATCACAAACCAGGTGCATCAAACCAGGAGCTCCAGGAGAGGAGGCATACCCCTCAATACAAGAATTGTACTCTAGATGATGTAAATACTTTGCACCAACGATATTCAGGTACTGCTGATTGCTTTGCTGCATACTTGTTCAAGGAATAGAGTCTACAAACAGTTTATCTGTAGATAAAAATCAGATAGGGATAAACATAAATCATGAGCGTACACTGCTCAGTGAATGTGGTTTCTTACGAATGACCATACTTTTAGCTAGCAGACAGACAGCCTTGCAAAATAGCCCAATATACATAAATTTTATAAGACAGAGTATTAAAACCTACATTCCTTCCCTGTACTTACATGCCTGTATGAGAATGTTATGCAAAAGGAGGCAATATGCTCATAAAGTCTCTATTATCACCTCAGGCAGAACCTGATTATAACATAAGTAACCAACGCGAAAGGCAGAGAAGACAGGGCTTTTTGTGTTTGCCAAGCAATGGAGACTGTGCGAGCAAAGCTACAGCTCGTTAGAATATTTTCCCATTCAAATGCATATTTATACGAACATCAAGAGAGAATATCACCTACCTTTTTTGTACTTCAGAATGAGGTCCCATATGGCACGACGAGAGTAAGGGTCCACACCTGCCGTTGGCTCATCCAAGATTACTACACGTGAGCCCCCAACAAAGGCAATAGCCACTGACAGCTTACGCTTCATGCCACCTGACAGGCAGTCAACTTTGCTGAAGCGCTTTAGGGGCAATCCAAGATCCTGGATAATCCTGCATATTTATTTAAGTAATTTACTTATTTATTTATACCGTACCCATAGTGCCTCATGACATTACAGCATGGTGGGGGGGGAGCAAAGAAAAATAAAATTCAAAGCATAAGGTGTGCTAGCAAGCTTTGCAGCATCAAGGGAACATACATATATACAAGAAGATCTTTAATATAACACTAAAGTGCATCATACTGATCCATTAAGGCATACACGTGCAAACATCAATAAACAGTACAAAATTACAAGTATACATATAACTAAGTACACAAGTATACATATAACTAACTTAAAAAGGAAGTTTATTAATAGTATTCAAAGCATAATTACATAAACAATAATGAAGATTAAAAAATTACAAGTACTCAAGCATTCAGTAGTGATCACTAGCAATAACATGAGTGAACAGTAGGGTAACTGTGATACAGGAAGAATTATTTTATTTCTACAAAAAATAAGTCATTACACGATATATATGTGACAGACTGGTTCAATCTACTCCAGGCCTGTATTGTTCTAGGAAACAAAGACATGCTAAATGAGTTCTCTCAGCAGCACTAGCATGTCTCTCAGAAATCCGAAACTGTAGGGTGCCCACAAACTGTAATCACAAGGGCACTCCCGTCATGCATCAAGATATGTTGCATGACAGTGATGGAAGAAACGAATCTTAACTACTTCCTTCATGCCCTAAATAATGCACCTTTAACATCATCATGTACCAGCATTACAAACTGAACTTTTTCAAGAATTAAAAAAATACCCGAGGGCTTTACATGAATGGTGCTCAGTCCAATTTCATGGACTGTTTTCATGATAAAAATGAAGGTTCTTTTTATATCGTGAACAAATAATTATTGAAGCAAAAGTCTCCTTGCCTACTGTCCTGTGGTTTTATCTGGTTCAACTGATTGCTCAATAGCTGGGAGACAGATGTCACCCCCACCCCCCCAACACCGACACACACATAAAAAAAAAGAGCACATCTGATGGCAGAATTTAAAAGAAGCATATTATCCATGGCAAAATTTAAAAGAAGCATATCATCCTGATGACCATAGCTGATAGATGACCATATCTATTCATATGACCATAGCTTCCAGCCCAAAAGTGACTTATTGCAAATTGTGGAAGCTTCCTTGATTGACAAAAACCTATCAAGTAAGGAACAGTGGCGTCACTTAATGTGAACTTCAGATTTTTCTTGCATTGCTTGGTTGGCACCACAAGTGGTGGCTGCAAAACACAACCATAAAATGTGCTCACTGCACATGGTGTCATCTTAGCTGGCTCAGCGAAAGACCAATGTGCACAAGATAGTGGTGTCACATGTATATGGAGTTGGGAGGATTCTGCTTCACCTGAATGGCATCGCTTACGAGCAGATGAAAAACACAAACATGAAAAGTCAAAGAAAGAGATAGTGGGTAACCTAAGAGGCCACTCTGCCCATAGTGGCATCGTCACATTGGATGTAATTTTGTAATTGAGCAAACATGCAACACAGACAGAAGAAGCATGATGGTTGAGTTGGACTGTTTCTGTCTTCCCTGACTTGCATCTCAAGCACAAGCTCTCAGATTTTTAGTGTTTTGTGAAGATGCATTTGTGGCACCTAAATGTTAGCAGCTTTGGTCAGTGATGACACTATGGCACATTCTTCAAGGCTTGCTGTACTGTTTGAGAATGGTTGAAAGATACATTCATATCATAGTGAACATCTCTCAACGTAAAATGCTCTTTCATCTTTCCAGCTCACGTAAGCTGAGCCAGTTCACACAGTGTGTAGGACCTGTGTGATGTTTTTATTAAGTTAAGATTGCCAACTTTTAATTAATGTATTCAGATAATAAGGAGTAAGTGCAAAAGCTGTTGAGAATGTATAGATGTGATCAGTCGCAGCCTTTAAAAAAACTCAGGCCTCACAAACTCTCTTATTAGCATAAAGAAACATAATTCTAATGAGACATTTAAAAACACACAAACAGAGAAAGAAAGCATAGAACAAAAAAATGTTGAACTTCTTAGTTGAGATTCATCATGAAAGATGGTAAGGTGTACAGATGTGGACAGAAGAAAAAAAAAACACAAATGCCGACTACCAATCGAAAGGGTGCACTGTGGTGGAAATAAATTAGACACAATTATTTGCAGAGGCTCAAACATGGTAGCGCCACCTGTCAATAAGGCAGACGTGCATGTCTACATGAGACAGAACTGTTCAGGCATTTAATTTCTTCATTACGCAAGTCAATCAAAGGCTGGCTCTCGCATGAACTACCAATCCTGTTGCTATGCCAAGCTTCAGCCACTAGATGCATTTGTTTATTCTTGTACCTCCATAAAACTGTGCATTTACGAAATTTTAGTGTGGATTCACAAGCTTGGCAATGCAAGCAAAGATTAGATGTTTATTGTTTGGATAGGGGCATTTTATGCTTCATTAATCTCTGATTAAAACAATGGCCTGTGTGCCTCAAGTAGAAGCAGCTACAGCTGAAAGAAACTTCATACTAACACTATAGTGGCAGTACGTAAATCTGTTGGTGCATTTTACACAACAAATGTCTGTCCCCCTTTTGTCTTTAATCTACTCAAACTTTCTCTGCACGGTGGGACGTACCTTACCTAGTTTATTGAAAGCCATAAAAACAACTTTAACCCCGTATCTACTTCCCAGCCTACGCAATAAAAAATAGATGTATAGAACACCTCCACATCTTGATTTTTTTTATTATTGCTTTCTGCAACCATGTTTGGACCTGATGAAATGTTGGACTTCAAGAAGCATTCAGCGGCAGTTGCTACCACAATGTGACGAAAACCTATTACGAATATATGTGTAAATCTGTGCACTAAAGCTCATGTTGTTTTGTGCACACAACTTAACGAGAAAGGACGAAATGCATAATAATTCTTTTTTTTTCTGCAATTCTAGAATAACTGCATGAAAAGCTTAGCAACAGTTTCAAAAACATAGTGGAGTACTTGTGTGCTTGATTTACAAGTGCAGCTACCATATCTAAGCATGTGCAGTAAGTTATGTCGCTACATTCTTTTACACCATAGTGCATCATTTCAGTTGATAGTCAGCATTTGTGTTATCTGGTTCTCTTCTCTTGTGAATTTGTCTGCACAGCTTACCTTTTTTTTTTTTTTTCAGAAGAAAACATCACGTGACAGTGCGTCTGCACGTCGTAGTTTGCAGAATTCGAAAAATGTAACCTTGTAAAATCAAGGTCTACATTATTAAACTGCCATCTAGACGTGCCCTTTTGTGAAACTCAGCATCATTTGCATACATCTTTGTTTTTTTTTATCAAATGTGAAGTCGTGAATGAATTTATAAAATGCACTGTGTGTGGAATGAAAATCATTACATTTGTGATCACTGCTGTTATTGGTGCCAAGATATTAAAAATTTCATGACACCTCTTTCTTCAGCAGAAAAAAGAACCACAAGATAGGTAGCTTGCTTCTAACCTGTAAATTTTCAACAAGTTCAATAACTGTTGTGCCGATGCCTTATATTAATTAGTGAAGCTATCAAATGCTAAATTATTAAAATAATTAGTTGTTCAACATAAATAAGGTACTCATTACTAGCATGAGCAATGCTTATAAATATGCAATGGGTTTGTGCAATGCCCCATGCTATTTTTCTACTCTTGGTGACCTTTAGTTAGGATGATGGTATAAGACTTTAGTGAGAGCAATCATGAGGCACAATCACCCAGACATGGTACCAGCAGCCTGTGAGCATCAGTACACTGAATGTAGTGGCTATTCATTAGCAGGATGGTACCAGTTAAGTAGGAAAAAGGTTTCATTTCTCACTGATATAGCAACTAGCCATCTGCGAGAAATCCAAATGCACTGACAGAAAGGTGCATATTGCCACCCGTTCCATTTCCCAAGTTTGGTTATCGTCCCAAAACACTACACAATTCTCAGCGCAAATCGCGCCTGCAGTTTTCGAGAAGCTTCCTGACTGTAGTAGATTCATTTCGATAAGATCACGCCCACTCTGCAAACGGTACAGATTATTCTGGAACCTACGCGACTGCCAGCGATAATGCTAGAACATTCGACGGCAAGAGTATAAATGCCAAGGCGCTTCGCCGCTTGTCAGTAGTTTATCGAAGGCCGACGCTCCGTTCGCTGCTATCAGTCCAAGACTGTTACTGTAATCGGACTTTCAATTTACCGGGCACAGGTTCGCCCAAATAAACAGTTAAATTCCAACGCAAAGTCTCCTGTCTTCGGCCACGTCACGACCCCGTGACTATATCTAACTCGGCATACCTGACCAGTTGTTGTGAATACTATGTAAAACTTTGGTCCATTTTTCTTTCTCTGGAAGCGACCCACTCATAAAACATGCTTCAGCCCTATCAGATTTGCCATGAAGCCTCAGTTGCGATGCTAATTACTCATTTGCAATGAAAGGGCACTACCCACACAAACTGACAGCACCGTCTTATTAGATCGCATTTCTACACTGTATTCACCAGTCTCAGTTGAAACAAATTGCTGTTGGGATATCAATAGAAGAGTGACCTTCTGTGTAACACTTCCAACTATTATTGAGTTCAACTGCATTATAGTCCAATGGCAGTTGAAAGTGCCCATGCAACAGAAGTATAACATCAACATGCGGCCTACAGTGTCTGCAATGTGATACACTTTGTTCAGTGCACTCAGTGTTGAAACCCAATTTCAGTAATCAGTTAAGTAAATATTGATCCAAATTATGAAATTCTACTTGGAAGATAAAACCTTCAAGGACAAACATTGACTAAATCCATAAGGACATCATCCACATTTTGACATGTGCATTCATCGATGAATCTTTCTGCTACTATACTTAGCAACGCAAAACACAAAGCTAGGTGACCAAATTTGTACTTGCTTTTCTGTCTCATCTCTGATGTTGCTGTCAGGAGTATGTTTTAAGCGGGCATAAAACCACAAGTGTTCTTCCACAGTTAACCTGGAAAAAAAATGAATTTATTAGTGAAACTATTTCTGTTATTTATGTTCATAACTGTCCCTCTTTCCCTCTTCTATATAAACAATGCTAGTACCAAACCATCAGGCAATCTGCTTGCAGATTCTGAGAAATGCACACCATATTATTGAACATAAGCCCTTCCAATGTATTGACACACTTGCTTCACTTAATAGCACAACTGTTTATGCTCAGCATTGATCTGTGACTAATGAACAGAAATGACCATCATCGTAAACTGGCACATGCTCTCATTAACTTCATTTCCTTTATCCCCTTCTGCTTTGGTCCCAGGTCACGTGTGCCGATTTGTACATTTATTATTTTTATAATTATTAAAGCTGTAACGAAAAGCAGAGTGTCTTCAGCTCATTGGTGCAGTTTGAATCAGGCTGTCACTATCTGATCAACACCAGCATCCATATGTCTGCAGCTGTACCTTCACCCCTGTAGATACCACTGCATAACCTGTGTTTACACCTATCATTAATCATTCCCAGATACATTTATTTTGTCCACATACTTCTTGGCATCTGCAGATTATCAGCACACTACAGAACTAAATGTGAACAGCCGGTATCATTGTGGCACCTTGAGGTGCGGAGGAGAGCCATCTGCTTCCTTCTACATGTCCCTATCATCCGCTTTGACAGCACAACGGTGTGCTGCTGAAGTTGATTTCGGAGGCCACACAGAAAAAGGTGCATCATCATCATCATCATCAGCCTGTCTACGTCCACTGCAGGACAAAGGCCTCTCCCATGTTCCGCCAGTTAACCCGGTCCTGTGCTTGCTGTTGCCAATTTATACCCGCAAACTTCTTAATCTCATCTGCCCACCTAACCTTCTGTCTCCCCCTACCCCGCTTCCCTTCTCTGGGAATCCAGTTGGTGACCCTTAATGACCAGCGGTTATCCTGTCTACGTGCTACATGCCCGGCCCATGTCCATTTCCTCTTCTTTATTGCAGCTATGATATCCTTAACTCCCGTTTGTCCCCTAATCCACTCTGCTCTCTTCATGTCTCTTAAGGTTACACCTACCATTTTTCTTTCCATTGCTCGCTGCGTCGTCCTCAATTTAAGTTGAACCCTCTTTGTGAGTCTCCAGGTTTCTGCTCCGTAGCTAAGTACCGGCAAGATACAGCTGTTATATACCTTCCTCTTGAGGGACAGTGGCAATCTACTTGTCATAATTTGAGAGTGCCTGCCGAATGTGCTCCACCCCATTCTTATTCTTCTAGTTACTTCAATCTCGTGGTTAGGCTCTGCGGTTATTACCTGCCCTAAGTAGACATAGTCTTTTACAACTTCAAGTGCACTATTACCTATCGCAAAGCGCTGCTCCTTTCCGAGGTTGTTGTACATTACTTTTGTTTTCTGCAGATTAATTTTAAGACCCACCTTTCTGCTCTCTTTGTCTAACTCTGTAATCATGAGTTGCAATTCGTCCCCTGAGTTACTCAGCAATGCAATGTCATCGGCGAAGCGCAGGTTACTGAGGTACTCTCCATTAACTCTTATCCCTAACTGTTCCCATTCTAGGCTTCTGAAAACGTCCTGTAAGCATGCAGTGAATAGCATTGGGGAGATTGTGTCCCCCTGCCTTACACCTTTCTTTATTGGTATTCTGTTGCTTTTTTTATGAAGCACTATGGTAGCAGTTGATCCCCTGTAGATTTCTTCCAGAATGTTTATATATATTTCATCTACGCCCTGATTCCGCAGTGTCTGCATGACGGCTGATATTTCTACTGAATCAAACGCCTTCTCGTAATCTATGAAGGCTATGTATAGTGGTTGGTTATACTCTGAGCATTTCTCTATTACCTGATTGATAGTATGAATGTGGTCAATTGTTGAGTAGCCTGTTCTAAATCCTGCTATACGCCACTATAACCCAATGCGCCTAGACCAAGGTAGGCTATTTGCACAGGGTTAACCCTAGCCGCCAGGAAGTTTGGAAGTAAACGGAAGAGAGTAGAAGACAGGACAGATAAATAGTAAGAGATAAAGACGAAGATGTAGGGAGAGAGAGATAGGAAAAGGCGACTGCCGATTCCCCTGGGTGGGTCAGCGCAGGGGTGCCGTCTACGTGAAGCCGGGGCCAAAGGGGTGTGTTGCCTCTGCCGGGGGGCCTTAACGGTCCAATCACCCAGCGTCGGCTCAACCCCCAGGATCCCCTTTTCCTCGGACACGGCAAAGCCACGCACGGCTAGGCGTGGGAGGGAGTCGAAACTCCCCCACGGATTGAGTTGCACCAAAAAGGTGCAACTCAATCCAATAAGTGCATTTACATCACCGACGACGGCTGCGCAAGTGAGTTAAAAAGAACAAACAGCTCTGAGAAAGGAGGGTAGTATTTGATTGCCGATCGCTGCCTTGATACAAGGTACGTCAATTAATTTACGGTGCGAATGATCTGATGATGATGTAGCCTAAAAGCTGACAAAACTTGAAAAAACTGTTCAGGAGACTCCTTAAGGGGAGACACAGGTATGAGAGGCCGAATTTCCAAAAAACCGATTTTTTGAAGTATTTTTTTTCATGATCATTAAGGTCTGAGGAAGCTGTTCCTAAAATATTATAGCCCTGTAATGCGTATTTGTTGAGTTATTGGGTCGCAAAGTCAGTTTAATGACCATTTTCGCTTCCGAAACCACCTCAAAAACGGTCGTATTCAACGCTGCAGCGCGCGAGAACCGCACCAAGTAGCGCGGCCATTTTGGTCTCATTTTAAAGACGCATTTTTATATTATCTGTTCCTAGCAGAAGAACGTTTTTCGTCTAGCAACAACGCAGCTATCGCGCATAATGAAAAACTGAATACTCGCACATCATTGGTGCGTTTTTGTCACGTGGGGCAGTTCCCGGTTTCCGATTGGACGCGAAGGGATTCGTCTGCTAGACAGCGGCGTGCAAGACGCCATTTCGCGTAGAGGCCTAACAATGGTTGTGCATTCGGTGCAATGGCAGGCGGTCATCGGAAGTTTCGGAGTTCTGATGCGTTCGGAAAAAGGCGAAAACGGCGTCCGAGAGCCTGCACCTTATCACCAGCAAGACCTTCTGCCGCCGAGAACTCGGAAGAAGCAGGCAGTGCCAGCGCTATCACCGCCGCGGCACCTGCGATCGTGGACGCGATAGCCGCGTCCCAAGATCACACGAGAGCTGTGCGCGTCGACACTACCCTGGTTTCCGACGCTGAAAAAGTGGCCATCGAGTGTCGTGCGAGCGATGTTCTGCAAGATCTTTCATCGAAGTCTGCCACAAAACGCAAGTGGTCTTTTTTTGCGAGACTCGGATGGAGCCGCAATGCCTGGTACGCCGTTCACCCTCGTTAGCTTAGAGTTGGTCAACGAACTTCTTCAGTGTATGAAGTGCGGTGTGTGTGGCGGGCCTGGCAGAATCTCCAAGGAAGACCGCGAATATGGCATAGCCGCGAAACTTGTTCTCACATGTGACGAGTGCGGTAAACTGAGGACCGTATGGAGCTCGCTGAGAGCAGGGGGGGGGACGCAGCACACGGCCCCTTCGAAATTAACGTGCTCGCTGTTCGCGCGGCAATCAGCACAGGAAACGGGCAAACTGCGCTCAATAATATTTTTTTCGCCCTAAATATTTCACGGAGAGGCCTGCACAGCAAGACATACCAGGATTATGTGAACCCTGCCGCGCAGAAGGCTGCCGCGCGCGTTATTGATGACTGCGCAAGCACCGTGAAAATGGTGTATTCCGAACTCAACTATGGAAATCCTGGAAATATCGCCGTTTCCTTTGATGGGACTTGGCTGACCAGGGGCCATTCAGCCCATATTTGTGTAAGGACCGTGATTGAACTATTCACGGGTTATGTGCTCGACTTCGTCGTCCTATCGAACTTTTGTTTGGGCTGCCAGCTAGGGCCAACCCAAGGTATGCTGAGTGGCTAGCTGGTCACACTTGCCAAAAGAATACCTCCAGTAAGCCAGGACAAATGGAGGTGGAAGCAGCACAAATTTTATTTGGCCGCTCATTGGAGAGACATGGGCTCCGCTACACAACCATGTTGTGTGATGGAGACAGCCGGGCCTTCAACAGTCTGCAGGAGGCACAGGTATATGGCTTCGTGCCAATAGAAAAAGAGGACTGTGTCAACCATGTGCATAAGCGCATGGGCACAGCACTTCGAAACCTCCTGCAAAAACAAAGAGCCGAAGGAAAGCCAAGCCTTGGCGGCAAGGGCAAACTGACAGGCAAGCTGGTCACAAAGCTCACGTCATATTATGGATGGGCTTTACAAAGCAATCAAGGAAGCATTGAGGCCATGAATAAGGCTGTCTGGGCAAGCTTTTATCACGTAGCATCTACTGATGCAAGCCCTCAGCACTCTCACTGCCCAACTGGTGAAGAGTCATGGTGGAAGTACAATAAGGCTGTTGCAAAGCAGGAGACTCCTCCGAATCATCGCTACAACCTGCCGGAGTATGTGGTTGATGCCTTGCGGCCTATTTACACGCACCTCTCTGACAAGAATTTGCTGGAGCGTTGTCAGCAAGGCAAAACACAGAACCCAAACGAGAGCCTGCACTCCGTCATCTGGTCGCTCGTGTCCAAAAACAAACACGCGTCGCTTTTCACCGTTGAAGCTGCTGTGGCCGAAGCTGTCGCAAGGTTCAACGCTGGCAAAGAGAGAGCAGATGCCGCCATATTGAAGGAGCTGCACCTGCAGCAGAGTGTTGTGGCCGCTGAAAGATGTTCAGAAAAGGACAGTCGCCGACGAGTGGCATCGGAGAAGAAGCATGAGCATGCTGAAAACTTCAAGCATGCCATGAAAAGAAAGTGCACCAAAGAGAATGATGATGACTACATTCCTGGTGGCTTCTAACATGGTTAATACAGCGATTCACACCTTTTCTTGTTAAATATAAGTGCTCAGCATGTTCCTAAACTTCTTTTCTCGTTCTCTCAAAACAACATTTTTCATCACACCCTAAGCCATTGCCCACAGTATCTTTTGATGTAGCAGTCAGATTTTGATAATTCTTGCAGCATTCGAAAGCTTATACATTGATTAGTGCAAGAAAACCAAAAAAAATGTAATATTTTTATTTACAATAGTGATTTAATCAGCAACAAACTTAAACAACGGTTTCAGATTTCTAATGAGTATACTTGTTAAGGCCATAACTCTGATACCAATGAAAATAAAAATGAAATTATGGTTTTGTTGCACTCCCTGGCCTTCATGGAATGCTGTCATATCAAATTTGTAGCAATATTTTATGAGGAAGATGTCAAAAGGCTGGGCAGAATGCAAGTTTATGTAACAGTAAATATTAAAAATTTTAAAAGTGATGGCAAAAAACTAATTGCATATGTGTTTTCAGCTGTGAAAAATACATATTGTATTAAAATTTCAGCTGGAAATACTGAAAATTAAAAAAAAATTTTCAGACCAGTGTCTCCCCTTAAGGAAGGGATGTGTCTAGGGGTGATTCAAGGAATGTGTCCAGTGGTGATTCGCTGCGAATCACCACTGCCGTAGCAAAAATATTGTGAAGAGGCTTTTGGCTACATTTGTCCTAGTTCCTTTCCTATAGTGCTTTTGTTCCACAATTTGCTTTTCTTGTGCAAGATGGTGCCTACTAAAAGACATTATGTTGCAGGGCAAAATTCCGATATAAAGAGTAAGAGGTCGACCTTCGTACTACTCTCAGAATTTTAATGCTTTCATTTTTCGAGTTTAGCATTATAGTATCATGTCCCCTTTTTATTGAAAGACAATATATCTTAAATAGAAGGCAATTGAAATAAACATATATTAGGTGCCGATTGATTGACCTGAAATGACGAGGCATAAAATAAGTTTAGAAGAAGAGCTGACACATTTTTTGAAGACCTTCAATAGATTCAAATAAAAAAAACGCTGTCGACAGTCTTGAATGGTGAATTTTTTGCCTGGAAGGGCCACTCGTTCCACGAGTCTAGTCATTGCCATTATGATCATGCAACAAAGGATGACACTGACAGATGCAAAATGATTTAGACTTCTGTTACAAGCCAATTAAAGCCCGAATTAAATATTCCACTCTATAACAGCGAAATCCAAATGTTACTCCTGAATACCGATAATAGTGGCCCATACACATTTTAGCCGCAAGATATATTTGAAGTATTCTCGTGACATGAGCACACACCATGTTGTCAAGTAGCAAAAAACTGTTTTTCTCAGTTGCACTTAACGTGAGCTTGGGTCTTTCAGAGTGATGAGAACCTGTAAAAATGTACAACAATAACCTTCAAGAGGCAGAACTTAGTATTTTACCACAACAGAAGGGTCAGGAGTTGGCATACTATTACCTTACAAGACATAGGACCGAAAGTAAGGGTGTGCGAACATTAAATTTCAAATAACAAATCAAATAGCATTCTATTTGATTAAGTATTCACATCGAATAGCACACATTCAAATCTCGAATATTTTTTTATAGTTTTTGAATAATCACTAAGGACAAAAACACTCAAAGAAATTAGAGTGAGAAAAGCGAGGGGTAACTTTCCTTATTTTTATCATGGAATTTCCTAGAAGATTGATTCCCATGTACTTATGGCCCTATCGACAGCATATCGATGATAGAATGAAAGCATTTTGCTGAAAACTTCAGTGTCACTGAAGCAACAGAGTCAGTAGTCAACTAAACTGATAATGATGTTAACTCATAAAAATTACCTAATATTTAAATTAGAGCTGTGCAAATAGCAATATTTTGGGTGCAAAGCAAATTTGAATATATAAGTGCAAGTGAAAATCGAATTGTATATTTTTGAAATATTTCTCAAGTATTTCAAGAATACTTTTCAAATACATCGAAGAGAAATTGCAAAAAAAAAGTTGGAGAGGATTGCCACGCATAATCTAATGAGATACCCATATTAAAGTGTTCCTTTTGGCTAGGCTGATAAAGCACTGGTGCGGTGGTGTTTCATAGTTGTCTTATCAAGAATAAAGCAATGCAGAGGCCAAATTGGACTTATGCACATTATTTGGTGCCACTAATTAAAGCATTGTCGACAGCACTGTACATGTTAAAGGTAAAGGTGCTGTTTTCTCAGATGCTTCTCCTCCTCTTTCAACTTCTGCAGAAGACCAACTGATGTGGCAGACAAGGCTGCGCTCCATTAGGGTCTGGAGTTCCAAATCTGCTTCATAGACATAGTTATATAAGAACATCTGAAATTTTGCGCGCTAAATATCTTCGACATCCGATTTTTTTAGACTTTCTGCCTGAATTTCAGGTCTAAAATGGCCTCAGTTGAGCCCTTATCTCTGCTGCATTTGTCACCTCTATAATGGAACCAGCGTTTTTTTTTTTTAATACATTTGTGACCGTAGCACAAACTAAAAAGCAGCTTTGCCGCAATACAATAATATAATGGTGTGACGCATACTAAAAAATCTGAAAGCGTCATTGTTGATCGGATGTTGACCATATCTATCTGTGGAAAGTTCGGATCGTTGGGATAGCAAACACTACTGTAAAATATCTAAAATTTTGAATATTGGCACACCCCTAATTTATTTATCTATATTATTTAAAAGCTGTTGACAAAGTACCACCTTGAATAATATAGGCACTGCTATGTTTATCCCTGCAGTTAGAGAATATTTTAAAGGCTTTAGTTGCTGCCCAGTTTAGATAATTGTAGTATTTTTTGTCAGTTGAAAGTAATTATAAGATTTTTTGCTAAAGCTTGTGAATATTAGTTTCAAATAAAATGTAGTGGGATTCTTGAGCTCTTTTCGAAATAGTCACCTTATCCTTTGAAATGTGTTGTCTTCAAATAGAAATAATATACTATACTATTGAATCAAATACATTGAATATAAATCAAATACTATTCAAATAGCATTTGATTCAGTGTCATCGCTATGACATTAAGTTTTGAAATTTACTATTCACAAAACCCTAGACAAAAGCCCCAAAAAGAAGTGAAGTGTTACAGGTATCTTTGTCATAAGACTTAATGTGGCAAAGACAACAAATATGCCACAAGAGTAGGAGTTTATAATTCAAAATGGTGTACCCTTCCAGCTGCTGTCAAGGTTAATAATTTAGCAAATTTATTCTGTAAATGCTTTCATTAAATGTACAGCAATCGTTGCTGCACAGATTAACAAAATACCACAACAATTTAAAAAAGGGGTAAACAGGCAGGGTACTGTGCTGATTTCTCAGAGCTGAACAAACTTGCCAGTTCATGTTAGCAAACTTCGAGAATATGGCATACGTTGTGTGTTTACTTGTAGCTGTTTGTTTCTCTCTATGCTATCAAGTCTACAAACTATATAAACCAAAATGTAAGGTATTAATCTTATGTATACTTAAAAAACGAACTGAATGTTAACATTTTAACCTCTGTTATAACATACTAATAAGGTAGAATTAATCAAACAATACCAGCACGATATAACTTAATGCTAGCACCAGTTTCACTTACTCGTCAAACAACACATTGTGTTGTGGACACATGCCCATACTCTGTCGAATCACATCCATTTCTGTGCGAATGTCGTGTCCATATATTGTTGCATATCCAGAAGTTGGGGGGAAAAGCCCTGTAAGAATTGACCTGATGAAAAGAAAACATAGCAACCGATAAGCCTTTATTGTATTGCAAAAATAAATCAACTCACAAAATAGAGACTTAAATTTGTCTTTTTTGAGAGTGAACAGTAGTTTGAAAGAGTACAGTCCCATGAAATACATAATAAATTATGATTGTATATTTATTTTATGAATGAACGTAACTTTCATATATGATAAAGAATGCATAAAGCTGCATTTGTAAAATGAAAGCATTCTTTACAGCAATTATTTTTCCTTAAAAAAGAAAATGTAACCTATAAGCTAATATTCATAGTATTATGCAAAGGAGCTATTACCCAACAATTATCATACACACCCAAACCTCCTTATAGGGTAATTTCATGCTAAATATCCCAACCCTCACCAAAAACCGATTTCTGGCAAATAGTTTAAGAAAATTACGCACATATATACATTAGTTCTAAAGCATTTTTATAAGATATATTAAATGGCAAAAAATTTCTGCACTGTGAAAACCCTTTGAAATACACAAAATGGTGGAAAACCAGGAACGAAAAGAATTCCCTATAAATTGACCGTTTCGTGCATTCTTTCAATACTTGCTTTTTTGCGTTTTTAGAGCAACATGCTTGTATTGTAACACAGTTCTTCATTATAGCTTCAAAATTTTCACTCTTAACAGTATACACTAAACTAAAGAAATTGTAGTGTTTTCGAGAATTATTCTACAAAACATGACAATCGATAGAATGCATAAATTACTTCTGTCAAACTCTCCATAAAACATACTATTCATAAATATTTTTGTTTTGCTGGTGTGTGACGCATAGACTCCAAATAAAATCTTGAACTTGGCAAGAACATTACTCTGGTCTAAGTTGAGACGTCTGTAGCACCCTAAGGTGTGTCTAAGAAAAAATTAAGAGAAAAGCGCATAGGATTGAGAATCACAGCGACTTAGTTCACAGAAAGTTTATTTGAAGTGATTTTTGTTTTAGCAGAGAAAAACATTTTTAAAGTCTAATCCAACCATTGCATTGCTTTGCTATAGGGGCAATATGAGCCAACTGAATTCACAGCATAAAAAGAGTGGTAGTGCACTGACAACACATGGTTCAAAGTTTTCCTTGTAAGTACTCTCGAGTACTCTATTTTGTATACCACTCATCGAGATAATAATACACAGAGGTAGAGTATGACAATGTGAATAAATTAATTATTCTTATTTAGCATAAATTTAAATATTGAATTATGCTGTAGCCAGTGATGTGATTTTTGCACAAAAAGAAGAAATTCTTGGGCTCAAAACGCAGATGCAGTTAGTATATGTGTTCATTTTGAGCCAAGAAAATTAATACTTATGAAGATGGTCCTGGAACACAGCCTGTCAAGAGACCCGTCGAACATTGTAGTGCTCTCTTAATGTTATTGGCTGCCCTCATACATAGCACATTGCTGTTAAGTCAAGACGCATGGTTATGCAGAAGGTTCAATTGATTCTATGTGTAATGTATCTTGCCCTCTCTTTCCCACTAGTCCAAGGAACTGGCAAAAACAAGTTGCGTCTACATATGTAGACACTGCACCTCAAGGGGCTATATCCAAAAACTCATTATACACACATACTCGTAACACTGTACTTATGACAGAGCTATTTTTCACTTGCTTCGTTATAACAAATATTTGTTATATCCGTGTTTGATATATCGAGGTTTTTTGAGTGTAAATACATAATTTACAATGTAAACCATTCCAGTCACACTCAAAACTTTCATAACAAAAATGACAAGTGCAACTCTTTGATACATCAGCCAAAGTGCATATTGCAGGAGTACCTACATTGTAGTAGTTTTTCCAGCTCCATTATGTCCCAGAAAGGAAGTTATCTGTCCTTCATACAAATTTAGGCTGAGCTTGTTTACAGCAAGTTTCTTGCCATCTTTGTAAATCTGGAAAAATTAAAATAATTAAACACAGTTAAGCCTCTTATAACCAACTTAAATTTAATCGAATTCTCGATACAAGAAAGTGTTTCACATTTAATAATTCCATGTGTATAAAACATCATGTACTTTCAACTATAACCACAACATAAAAAAATATGTTAACATTCTATTTCATTATCATAACAAAGTTTTGCAGCTGCTACAAAGAAAGAATGAGACAATAATTAAGTTGGAGTTACTTCTGGTGCCAGCAATAAAATCGTAGCTAATTCATGCTGTTATCCCAAACACATTTTTAAAATCACGCAAGGCATTAAAGGAGAGTGGCTGCCAAGGAGGCATAGTCCTTTATGTGGCAGTAGATGGAGGGCAAGGATGCACCTAAACAGTGCTCTCCTCTTCACCGTTAAAGCAGGAGAGAACACCATGCGAACCCACCAGCCCATCGTGTTATGCACTCTGCGCAGCCATGAAGTTCCCCATTTTGTGCTGCGAGTGTCTCGTGTCAGCACCCGATTTGATGTTTTGATTGTCACCATGTGGCAAGGAACAAGCATTAGTATTATACACAATGACCTGCCACTTATCTCGCAAGCGATCTCGATCATGAAGGAAGCAGAAGTCACTGAGAAAGCTAGAACTATCTTGCAAGAAATCTCTGTTGGTGAGAAAAAGGATGCCGCCGCTTGTTTAGGGTCATCACTGAGATTGCTCTCTATGGTCTCAAAGTCAAATTAAGCTATCCTTTACTCAATGAAAAAAAGAATATATTTTCAGCAAGAGCAATTGAAGCTCACAAGAACTTTTACTACTGTGCTGACGTTTATTCGAGCAGAGAAGTCGCAACAAGGTCGCGACGAAAAATGGGCGTACGGCAAGTCTGGCAAAAGCGGCCCAAGCTCTCGCGCAAGCAGAGCACGGGGTTTTTCGTTATCTTCCGAAGGCGCATACACGTTGGTACGTATGCTCCTACAATACCCCCGGGGTGAAGGGTAGCCATCCTGGCGACTCATGGAGTAGGCACAATGAGGGGGTCGTAGTAGGGCTTGGGACGGTCGACGTGTACGGTCTCGCGTCCTCGACGGCGCAAATCTGGTGATTGTGTTAGTGACTTGATGATGTAATTCACCGGGGAGGTCGCGTCAATGACACGGTACGGACCATGGCACCGGGCCAGAAGTTTAGAAGACAGGCCAGGAACGTGCGGGGGCACCCAAAGCCACACAAGGAAGCCAGCACGAAACGTAGGAGCTATGTGATGAGCGTCGTCGTGTCGAGTCTTTTGTAGACCTTGAGCCTCACTTGTCAGAGACCGAGCCAACTGACGGCAGTCTTCAGCGTATCTGGCTACTTTCGAAAGCGGGGAGCACTCAGATGCATCAGGGCGGTACGGGAGTATAGTGTCGAGTGGGTAGGAAGATTCGCGGCCGTACAATAGAAAGAACGGGGAAAAACCGGTAGTCGCTTGTGTCGCGGTGTTATAAGCGAAGGTAACAAAAGGCAATACAGCGTCCCAGTTAGTGTGGTCAGAGGAGGTGTACATCCTCAGCATGTCGCCAAGTGTGCGGTTGAACCGCTCAGTGAGACCATTTGTCTGTAAATGGTATGCGGTAGATTTCCGGTGGATGATGTTGCATCCAGCGAGGATAGCTTGGATGACCTCCGACAGGAACACTCGACCCCTATCCCTGAGTGATTCCCGCGGAGCACCATGGCGTAGAATGAAGCTGCGGAGAATGAAGAGTGCAACTTCGTGGGCGGTCGCTGCCGGTAGAGCTGCAGTCTCAGCGTAGCGTGTCAGATGATCGACGCCGACAATAATCCACCGGTTTCCAGAGCTACTATATGGGAGGGGGCCATAGAGGTCAATACCCAAACGGTTGAATGGGCGAGCCAGGCACGGGAGCAGCTGTAACATGCCAGTAAGGTGCCGCGGAGGTGTATTGTTTTGTTAGCAAGTGGTGCAAGACTGAACGTATTTCTGCACAAAGCGATGCATTCCTCGCCAGTAATATCGTTGGAGCAGCCTTTTGTAGGTTTTCAGGACACCTGCGTGAGCACTTTGGGGATCTGCATGGAAATTCATGCAGATGTCAGAGCGCATATGAGTTGGGACAGCAAGGAGCCACTTCCGACAACCAGGCATGTAGTTGCGGCGATACAGAATGTTGTCTCGTAAGGAAAAGTGGGCTGCTTGCCGGCGTAGCGCTCTCGTGGAAGGGACAGCAGACGGATTGGTAAGGTAGTCGACTAACAAGACAAGGTATGGGTCTTTACGCTGCTCCGAAAGCATGTCAGTGGTGTCGAGTGGTGACAAGGTGGTAAAAAGGGGTGACAGAGAAGCCACATCTGGTGTTAATGGCGATCGAGAAAGTGCATCGGCGTCCGCATGCTTGCGACCGGAACGATATACGACACAGATGTCGTATTCCTGCAATCAAAGTGCCCAACGCCCCAGACGTCTGGACGGGTCTTTCAAGGTGGACAGCCAACATAGAGCGTGGTGGTCTGTGACCCCATCGAAAGGACGGCTGTAAAGGTACGGGCAAAACTTCGTAAGCGCCCAGATTATGGCCAAACACTCCTTCTCTGTCACAGAGTAATTCAATTCAGCCTTCTTGAGAGCGCGACTTGCATAAGCGACTACGTATTCGGTTTGGGTGCCTTTACGTTGTGCCAAAACTGTGCCAAGACCAACGCCACTTGCATCAGTGTGAATTTCTGTGGCAGCAGTGGGGTCGTAGTGGCGAAGAATAGGTGGTGAGGTCAGCAGGCGGCGCAGCTGGCGAAATGCGTCGTCACATGCAGGTGACCATGCAGATATACCTTTGCTGTTGGAAAGCAGACTAGTCAGAACTGCGATGATGGACGCGAAGTTGCGCACGAAGCGACGAAAGAGCAAAGACCAACAAAACTTCTTAGGGCTTTCAGTGATATGGGCATTGGGAAGTCAGCGACAGCTCGAAGCTTATCGGGATCCGGAAGAACACCGTCTCTTGTGATGACGTGTCCCAAGATGGTTAGTTTTCGGACTGCGAAGTGGCACTTCTTGGTGTTAAGTTGTAGGCCTGCAGAAGTTAGACACGTCAGAATCTCGTAGAGACGACGAAGTTGTGTCGGGAAATCAGCTGAAAAGACTACGATGTCATCTAGGTAACACAAGTGTTGCGCCTTTGGGTAGCGTGGTGCGGACTCGGGCCATCCGAGTCCCCGGAGAGGACGAGTAGAGAAGCCGGAGAAGGAGAAAAATGTTTATATACAGTATTTACATGGTAGCGTGGTACAACATGAAAAGAGAATCACCCACGAGCGCCTCTGCGCTAGCGTTTTTATACATCGTCCGCCTTCCCAAGATCCCTTGCAAGGAAAATTATGCGCAGGATACTCCAATGAGATCGTCGTCTTCCTCTCCGTCCCCGAAGAGGGAAAGCCAAACACCGCCTCCCTCTGAACCTAGGAAAGGGGCAAGGCATGCCCAGTTCGCTGTTTGGTGAGGGAGACCCCACGCGCCAGCGTGGCACCACAGTGAGATGACGTGGAATCCCATGCGCAAAGTCGCTCCTTGATGCCGCCAGGTTGACTCAAGCAATGCAGAATACCCCGTACAGCTGCTGGGTCGACGCTGCTTCGGAGTGTTGCTCTCGGCTGCTGACAAAAGCTTGGCCAACGACTTTTGTGTCAAGAGGAGCCGGCGACGTGGTTTTTCCCGATTGTCCGCGTCCGTCGCCGTCCCGGTGCAGGGTTGACTCATCAACAGCTGCCAGGTGCCAGCAGGCCGCGAAGACCACGTGGAACTTGGGCGAGGCACAACAGCACCCCCGCCGCCAGATGATACATCGGGAGGTCGAGTTGTTCCATGCAGCTCGGCCGGATCGATGTCGGCGACGTTCCGGCAAGGCTCTTGCTTTCTCGAAGGGCCTGGTCAAACTGGAATGCTCCACGAGCTGGCCTCTGCGCACCGCTTCGGTGAAAAGTGGGTGACAAGCTCCAAGAAACGACCTTTGTCAGCCACACACAATGCGACAAGCACCGCGTGCACGCCACTCTCATCGCCAGGCTTCAGATTTTACAAAGCAAACATCTTATCTTAATAACTTAAGCTCAAGGAAACAATGTGCATACCAATCGGGACAAGTGTCCAGTAACTCTTTCATACGTAATTCCATTTGGAATCGAGATAACATTATAATCAAGCTAAACAAGCAAACTGTAGAGCTCGGGACAACGAGGGAGTCAGTGAAAATTTCTCTACGCCCTCACTGTAACACATTGGAATAAAAAAAAAAGTACACATAAACTAGGTAAAGGTAAACAAAAAATCAAACAAACCTTCCGCGTCTTTTGACGAGTCAAAACGCTCGACTTAGGGCGTCTGCATTTGTATGAAGGCCACCTCTCTTGTAGCGCACCTCGAAATTGTGCTGCTGCAGTGCTATGCTCCATCTGAGCAAACGACCATTCTTAGGTGACATTTGGTGTAACCAGGTTAGTGGAGAGTGATCAGTTTCTATAATAAACTTAGAGCCAGCAACATAGCAGCCTAGTTTTTGTACGGCCCAAACAATGCAAGCACATTCTTTTTCCGAAGTGCTATAAGCCTCTTCCCTGCTGCTCAATTTGCGACTCAAATACAAAACCGGCCGCTCCTCTCCACTCTGGTCCGTCTGACATAGCACTGCTCCTAAACCGCGTTCGCTTGCATCACACTGAATAGTGAAAGGTTTTGCAAAATCCGGTGCCCTCAAGACGGGTTTCTCACTCAATGCGTGCTTCAGCTTCTGAAAAGCGTCTTCCTTCTTAGAGTCCCATTGAATGTTCACAGGTTCGGTCTTGCGTAAACTATCTGTCAAAGGGCTGGCAATCTCGGAGTAATTCGGGACGTAATGCTGATAGTAACCTGTGAGGCCGAGGAATGCTCTCATCTCGGTCTTAGTGCTGGGACGACGATAACCGACCACCGCGGCTACCTTGAGTTCGGACGGTCGACGACGCCCATTTCCTACAATGTGCCCTAAATAGCTTACTTCAGCACAGCCCAAATGACATTTCTCTCTCTTTACCGTAAGACCTGCATTTTTGATCCGTTCCAAAACCATCCGAAGGTGTTCAACATGGTCTTCCCATTTGTCCGAAAATATCGCCACATCGTCTAGGTAAGGCAGCGCAAATTTCTCGAGCCCGTGGAGAACCTTATCCATCAGGCGGCTGAAACAATACGGCGCGTTCTTGAGCCCAAAGCTCATCATCAAAGGACGAAAAGTGCCCAGGGGTGAGATAAAAGCAGCGTATCGACTCGCGCGCTCTGTCAAAGGGACCTGCCAATACCCCCTAACAAGGTCTAACGTAGAAATGTATTTCGCCTTAGACACTGTCTCTACCCTCTCTTCAATGTTAGGAATAGGGTAAGTCTGGTCGACTGTTACAGAGTTCAAGCGGCGATAGTCCACGCATGGCCTTGGATCACGGCCCAGAATCTCAACCAAAATCAAAGGCGAGGTGAAATCACTGTCTGCTTCGATGATAACACCTAGGTCGATCATGCGGCGAATTTCGGCCTCTAGTATCTCTCTCTGTCTAGGTGACACCCGATACGGCTTACAGCTGATCGGCTTGTTAACCGTCAGCTCAATGTCGTGCTTAATCACCTCCGTTTTGCCTGGCTTCTCGGAGAAAACGGTAGCGAATTCCTGTACTAAAAGCTCTAAATCTTCCTTTTGAGCCTTACTTAGGGTGTTCCCTGTGTCTACCCTATCTGACAATGTGCTGCTGACCGTGCCATCGGAAAGACAAAGGATTTCCGCGCCCTCATCCTCCGGAACATTGAGTGCAAGGTTTACTACTGCTTTTCGTCGCATGTAGGGTTTCATTAGGTTACTGTGATACACTTTGGGGCATTTCCGGCCCCACTTTACCTCGTAGTTGGTGTCTGAAAGCACTGACATCACTGTCGCTGGTCCCTCCCATTGTACGTCCAGCTTGTTTTTTCTTGAAGGGCACAACAGCATCACCTCATCGCCCACTCTAAAGACTCGCTTTCGAGCTGACTTATCGTAACGGGCCTTGGAAAGCGCCTGTGCTGCGCGCATGTTGCTCTCCACCACTTCGCGTGTAGTCCCCAGTCGCCCCAATAAATCCAGTACATAGGAAACCACATTAGGGTCCTCCCCATATCCAGTCCATGACTCTCGTATCAAGTGCAGCGGACCTCTCAAGTTCCTGCCGTAGACAAGTTCAGCCGGGCTAAAACCCGTACTCTCGTGTGGGGCCGACCTCAGAGAAAACATCGCAGCTGGTATACACCCCTCCCAGTCACTTTTATGCTCAAAGCACAAAGCTCGCAAAACGCGTTTCATGACCGAGTGCATGCGTTCCACAGGGTTCGACTGTGGATGGTGAATAGAGCTATGCGCTATTTTTATCCCGCAGCGTTCTAGGAATGTAGTCGTAAGGCAGCTTGTGAACACACTTCCGTTGTCACACTGTATCTCCGAGGGAAAACCCACCCGAGAAAAAATAGACAACAATGCGTCCACCACGCATACTGAACTCAACTCTTTCAGTGCGATTGCCTCCGGGAACTTGGTGGCAACGCACAGCGCGGTCAGGACGTACCGATATCCTGATTTAGATGGAGGCAGAGGCCCCACGATGTCAATCACGAGCCGACGGAAGGGTTCTGTGATTATTGGCACTAGTTTCATTGGTGCCTTCCATTTGTCTGTTGATTTTCCTATCCGCTGACAAGTGTCGCATTCACGGACAAACATCTCTACATCCTTCCAGCACCCGGGCCAGTAGAACTCCTGAGCCAGCTTAGCTTTCGTTTTCTTTATACCTAAGTGGCCCGCCCATGCGTTGCTGTGGGCCAGGTCGAGAATGTTCCGCCGGTATTTTAGTGGAACTACCACTTGGTTGTAGACCCGCCCTTTAGCGTTCTCATACCTGCGATGCAACACCTCGTTTTGGGTGTAGAACGAAACGTTCTTCCTAGAGTTACCTTCCTTATGTATGGCATCTAGCAGCATAGAGAGTGCGAGATCCGCCTTTTGATCGACCACTAGCGTTGCACGGTCGGTTCTGGCTAGCTGACACCAACTAGTGGACGCGGGTGTTAACACCGAGCCTGTCACCAAGTCCTCGTTTTCGGGCGTTAGAGATATTTCCTCGCTGTTGTCGACCATAGCCCCAGTTTCCGTCTCGACAACTCGCATGGCAGACTCATTTTCCGTCGCAACTACCTCAGGTTTTCCTACACTGCCCCCGGACGTCTGCTCCCCAGAGGGTGAGCTGCTCAGCTGTTGCGTCAGCTCGCGCGCCTTCGAACGGGTAAGGGCCATGCAAGCTATTTCGGTGGCAAATGATTTTCCACGTGTTTTTAACATTTCCTCAGACTTATTTGAAAATAGGTAAGGGAAGTGCTCCGGAAGGTTGGCTGAAATTGCTGCTTCCGTACACAATTGGCCGAAAGGGCCCTCGATTACAACCCTCGCTATCGGTAGGCAGACGCTTTGTTTTTCTGCCACTTGCCGAATCCAGGCACACTCTCCTATATAGTCTTCGGAAGATACGCAACTTGGATGCGCTACATCCATTGTGGCCGCCGAGTCCCTCAATACCCTACACATTCGGCCGTTCACTGAGAGTGTCCTCATGTAAGGCTTCAACAGCTTTAAGCTATCCTCTGACTCCTGAATTGTGGCAAATGCCATGTGCTTCTTACAGCTCCTGGCCATGTGGCCCTTTTCTCCGCAGCTGTAGCAAACAACTGGCTTCCGCGCTTCTAACGCATGCGCTATGTCACCAGGCGCCTTTGAACCTGATGAAGGTGCCGCCTTAGTCCCCTCACTGTCCTTTCCCTGCTGACTGTCTAATAACTTGGAATTCTCGGGTTTCCAGTTATTTCTTGCAAACCTCTTGCGTCCCTGGTTTCCCGACCAGCTTTCTACCTTTTCACTTTTTTCCGAAGTTCGTGGTGTACTGCGGAGACTACGGCGTGAGCAGTAATCTTCGGCGAGTTCTGCTGCCCTGTTCATGTCTACGTCTTTCATCCTATCCTGCACCCAAAGCCTTACCTCCTCGGGAATTCCCCGGTAAAACTGCTCAAGTACCATCAACTCAATGACCTTGTCAGGGTTGCCATAGACTTGCGCGCTTTTGAGCCACTCTTCAAAGTTGGCTCTAATTTGGTAGGCATAGTCTGAATGAGATTCGTTGCCCCTCTTAGAGTGCCTGAACCGCAGGCGGAAAGCCTCTGTCGATAGGCGATATTTTCGTAGCAATGCAGCCTTTACCCTGTCATACACCTCGGAGTCCTCTTTATTCATTCTTGCGATAACATCGGATACTTCGCCTGGTAGTACGCATATCAGTTTTTGTGGCCAAGTCTCCCTACTAAACCCTGCATTTTCGCATGCTCGCTCAAAATGCACGAGGTATAATGCAATGTCGTCACCCGCCTTGAAGGTGTGGATTAGATCCTTTATCTTTGATTCTCCACCCCCTGAATTTCGATTTCCCACGGACATACGAAGCTCAAGTTCTTTCAGACGGATTTCATGTTCTTTATTCTCGCGATCCCTCCTTATTTCCTCCTCTCTCTGTTCACGGGCTAAGCGCTCACGCTCCTCTTTCTTTGCCAAAATGGTTTCTCTGGCCTCAATGGCCTCTTCTAAACTCACTTCCTCTTTTCCCAAGTGCTCCAAAATTTGTTGTTTTCTTTTAACCGAGCCGACCGAAATATTCAGCTCCTGACAAATTTCGAGGAGTTCTTGGACCTTAAACTTCTCCATCTTAGATATGCACACCGTTTCTCTTCTAAGGTAATTTTGCCCACGAGCCACCCAATTCTTGGTCTGTGAATCAAAATTTACCAAAATCACCCTACCACGTTACCGACCATCTGCGCTAACGAGTCTGGCGAAAAGAAGAGCAAACACGCGGCACTCACCACTTCGATGCAGCCGACGCAGGCGAATCCCATAAGCTGCCAGCCACTGTTGCGCCTTTGGGTAGCGTGGTGCGGACTCGGGCCATCCGAGTCCCCGGAGAGGACGAGTAGAGAAGCCGGAGAAGGAGAAAAATGTTTATATACAGTATTTACATGGTAGCGTGGTACAACATGAAAAGAGAATCACCCACGAGCGCCTCTGCGCTAGCGTTTTTATACATCGTCCGCCTTCCCAAGATCCCTTGCAAGGAAAATTATGCGCAGGATACTCCAATGAGATCGTCGTCTTCCTCTCCGTCCCCGAAGAGGGAAAGCCAAACACCGCCTCCCTCTGAACCTAGGAAAGGGGCAAGGCATGCCCAGTTCGCTGTTTGGTGAGGGAGACCCCACGCGCCAGCGTGGCACCACAGTGAGATGACGTGGAATCCCATGCGCAAAGTCGCTCCTTGATGCCGCCAGGTTGACTCAAGCAATGCAGAATACCCCGTACAGCTGCTGGGTCGACGCTGCTTCGGAGTGTTGCTCTCGGCTGCTGACAAAAGCTTGGCCAACGACTTTTGTGTCAAGAGGAGCCGGCGACGTGGTTTTTCCCGATTGTCCGCGTCCGTCGCCGTCCCGGTGCAGGGTTGACTCATCAACAGCTGCCAGGTGCCAGCAGGCCGCGAAGACCACGTGGAACTTGGGCGAGGCACAACACAAGCAAGTTTTCCACTTGTGGGCACGCAATATGATATCTATCATGCGCTCAAATGTCGCAGGCGCATTGCAGAGCCCAAATGGCATGACTTTGAACTCATATAGGCCATCCGGCCTTACAAAGGCTGATTGATTGATTTGTGGGGTTTAACGTCCCAAAACCAGGCCTTACAAAGGCTGTTTTAGGGCGATCACATTCAGCCATTGGCACCTGCCAATACCCAGAACGCAGATCCAAGGATGTAAAGTACTCGGCGCCTTGTAAACAGTCAAGAGCATCATCTATTCGTGGTAGCGGGTAGTTATCTTTCTTTGTAATCTTGTTTAAGTGGCGATAGTCCACGCAAAATCGAATGGTGCCATCTTTTTTCTTTACCAGAACCACGGGTAACGACCAAGCGCTCTGAGAAGGCTGTATGACTCCATGCTTAAGCACGTCATCTACTTGCTCCGTAATGACGCGGCGCTCTTCGGCAGAAATGCGGCAAGGACGCTGTCGCAGAGGCGAATGGGAGCAGGTGTCAATAGTGTGAGTGACAGTCATGGTGCGGCCCAAAGCAGGTTTCTGAAAGTCGAAAGAAGAGCGAAACTTGTTAAGGAGAGCAACAAGTTGGCTGCGATGCGAGGGAGGAAGGTCTGCGTCAATAGCATTGTCGAAAGCTGGCGAGCTTGATGGCTCAGACGCATGAGTGATTGCGGCAATGTGACATGGTGTTTCATCGGGAAGAATAATAGCACCGATAAGGTCTACAGGTTGTACGTATCCTAAGGTTTCACCACGGAGTAAGCCAATGAGGTAGTTGCACTGGTTGGTAACCAGCATTACGGTTAAACCAGACGTTATTGTAAGAACGGCAAATGGGAGCATGATGCCCTTGCGTTCAGTAAAAACAAGAGCTGGCGTAAACACCACCGTGGCGTCAGGTTGCGCCACACATGAAAGGCTAATAGAGACTGAAGCTTCCGGAGGCAAGGTGATGTCGTCGTCAGCGATGAGCTTGCAGAGCAGAGGTGAATGGTCGGGCGATGAAAATTCACAAATTTGTACTAGGGACACTTCCGCACGGCAACAATCGAGGATAGCTTCATGACGTGATAAGAAATCCCAACCCCGAATAAGGTCGTGAGAGCAAGATGGTAGTACGAAAAATTGGACGATGTACAAAACGTCTTGGATGACGACGCGTGCCGTACACACAGCCGAGGGATGAATGCGTTGCGCGCTAGCCGTGTACAGCACGATGCCACAGAGAGATGTGGTCACTTTCTTCAGTTTGCGACAAAATTTTGCGTTCATCACAGAAACGGCGGCCCCAGTATCAATTAACGCTTGTGTGGCGACTCCCTCAACATTGACATCAACAACATTTTGCGGCGAAAATGGAGGCCTTGATAATTGCGCAGAAGTTGCAGTTCTTGCCTCTGGAACTGCACTGATTAGTTTCCTTCCTCAGGAGGTGGTCTACGACGCATAGAAGATGGCGATCGGCGACGAGGAGATGGGAAACGAGAAGTTGATGGGCGACGATCTGAGTCAGAGTGCCTCTGTTCGTATGCAGGCGTGGTGGCCTGCTGCGACGCATAGGTACGAGTTCCAAAGGAGGCGTACGCAGGTGTGGGACGGCGGCGGCAGTAGCGTGCAATGTGGCCAGCGATGCCACACGCGAAGCAGATAGGACGGTTGTCATGGGTGCGCCACTCATTAGATGGACGGAAAAACGAAGTGAGGGCCTGTAAACTGGAGGCGTTGCCGGAGGAGGTGGAGCCGATAAGGATACTGGATGCGGTGGGGGCCGCGCAACCACAGCGGTGGGGGCTAACTACAGCTGCGTAGCTGAGAGGTGAAGATGGCGCAGGTGGTGCGTAGCTGACAGCTGAGAGATTAGATGCTGCTGAAGTGCATGCGTAAGGGGCCTGCACTGTAGGGAGGACATCGCAAATTTCAGTGCGTATGGCCTGCTGCAGTGTCGAAGGCAGACTTGCGGTGGGCACGTCGCTATGCGGCAGCAGGGAGAGCTGTCGGGCAACTTCCTCCGTGTTGAAATCTTTGATCTGGTTGGACAGACTTCCTTGGCGAACGTTGGCATTTGCGAGTGCGACAGTTGAGATCGAATCCGGTGGTGAGACACTCTGTCGGGCGATGGAACGCTGACGGTGTAATTCATCGAAGCTCTGGCACAGGCTTACGAGGATTGCCACCGAGGTCGGGCTTTTCGCTAGCAACATCTGGAATGCGCCATCCTCAATGCACTTGAGAATCTGCCAAATTTTCTGTTCTTCAGGCATAGATGGATTAACACACCTGCAGAGGTCGAGCACATCCTCAATGTAACTAGTAAACGTCTTGCCAGGCTGCTGTGCTCGGTGGCGTAGACGCAGGTCAGCGCAGAGCTTGCGGACCAACCAGTGCGGCTTGCAACCAGTGCGGCTTGCAGACCAGAAAGGACGCAACGTCTTTTGCAGTGGTAGCAGGCAGCGCAGATGTTTCAGTGTAGCGCGTCAAATGATCGACGGCGATAATAGTCCACCGGCTGCCTCTAAGAGTGTTGGGTAGAGGACCATAAATATCAATTCCGACGCAGTCGAATGGTTTCACTGGGCAGGTTAAGGGTTGCAAAGGGCCAGCAGTGCTGTGAGAAGGCGTGTTGCAGCATTGACACGTGGTACATGACCGAACATACTGGCGAACGTGCCGATACATGCCACGCCAGTAGTATCTTAGACGAAGGCGAGAGTAAGTCTTAAATACTCTAGCGTGGCCACACTGGGGGTCATCGTGAAAGGCAGCGCAGATGTCCGAACGCAAATAATGAGGGATGACAAGGAGCCACCTACAGCCGTCCGTCACGTAATTGCGGCGATACAACAAGCCTTCACGGACAGCAAAGTGTCTTGCTTGACGAGAGAGGGAGCGTGAAGTCATTTCTGACGAACTGTGAGAGAGGACGTCGAGCAAAGAATTGATCCAAGGATCCTTGCGCTGTTCGGATGGCATGTCAGTGATGCTCAACGATGACGAATCGCAAATGGCCGTTGATAAGCAGGCAAGGTTAGGAGGCAGTGGAGAACGGGATAGTGCATCAACGTCTGAATGTCTGCGCCCTGAGCGATAAACAACACGGATATCGTATTCCTGAAGGCGTAAAGCCCAACGCGCGAGGCGGCCAGTAAGATCTTTCATGGACGCTAATCAGCATAAGGCATGGTGATCTGTGACATCAAACTGGCGTCCGTAAAGGTAAGTGCGAAATTTTCCTATAGCCCAAATGATAGCCAAGCACTCCTTTTCCGTGACGAAATAGTTGGACTCTGCCTTCGTTAGGGTACGGCTGGCATAGGCGACAACGCACTCGTCGCAGCCATCCTTGCGTTGAGCGAGAATGGCCCTGAGGCCGACACCGCTTGCATCCGTGTGAATTTCAGTGGGTGCATTGGGATTGAAGTGGCGGAGAACTGGCGGAGACGTGAGTAGCCGGGGCAGCGCCGTGAATGTGTCATCGCAGTGGGAATTCCAGCCAGAGAGGTCCGCGCTACTGGAGAGAAGCTGAGTCAGAGGGGCAATTATAGAGGCAAAGTTGCGAATGAAACGCCAAAAATAGGAACACAAGCCTACGAAACTACGAAGCTCCTTTAGGGTAGTAAGCTTGGGGTACTCGGCAACAGCACGCAGTTTAGCAGGGTCTGGCGATATTCCTTCTTTTGAAACGACGTGGCCGAGAATTGTGAGTTTGCGGGCGCCAAAACGACATTTCTTGAAGTTAAGTTGCAACCCAGCTGCCGTAAGGCACTGGAGAACTTGTTCCACCAGACTTGTACAATATATATATATATATATATATATATGAGAGAAAGAAAGAGAAATCTGCAGGAGCTAGTTGGGCAACCCGCCTCCTCCAGGAAAGTGAAAGTTCTCCGTCTATGCTGCCCTGTTTTTAGAATATTTCATGAAGTGCCTCATTTGTAAAAAAAAAAAACTGAAACAGTGTTGCACTTCATATCTCCAGATTATGCAAAAATGTATGAGTGCTTTTCTTTTCACATGCACTGCTTGTAGAATGGTTTCATTGTGTAAAGGGCGACCGAGATAAATGATTCCCTGCTGGTCGTTAATACCCTCAAAGCTGCAACCTGAAACTTGCCAATTTCCCAGACGGGCACATCTGTCACTTACTATACTTCGCATAAAAGGCCAAACTTCTGTTCTATCAAGCATCTTCATCTTTTTTTAGCCACAATGAACAATGATTATCGCAAGCTGGACAAACAATGCAACAGAATAGAGGGATAGTTTTAGTCAGTCTACATAATGTTAGCTTAATTTTCCTTATTCAGTCAAGCTTTGACTCTCAAAAGTTAATTGAAGTCGACATTCATTTTTCGAATTTAACTATTCAAGAACTTAATATTCAGCTTGTTTCATGTATCTGAGCGTCTATACTGTACTACCTTAAAGTTCGAGGCTATGAATATTGTACCTAACAGAACTGAGGTTATCAATGCGCAATTTAATCAGCATCAATTGTTGACCTTACAAAGGAATATGACAGAAATTCAAGCTGAAGTTCTTAAGTTAAATGTTACCTTTACTAGGTTGTCAATGCAGACACCAAGTGGTAGCTCTGATGGGTCTGGCTCAAAAAAGCCAGCATCAGCTGAAACCATAAGCAAATTTCAGTGGTTAGACAACAGTATAATGAATAGTCAATAAACATTTCACTAAACACAGACATGTGTTAGTGCCTCATAAGCTTAGTAAGCTTAAGGCAATTTGTTCACATAGTGAATAAATTGCCATAAGCTCACTAAGTTTACAACAAAGTCTGGCTTTGGTGGGAGGCTTTTTTACAAAATATTCAAGGAAAAGAGGCTCGTCCGCTATGAAGCCATCTCATTAGAGGAAAGAAAAATGCACGCCACTTCTGAGCTTTGATCAATGTCAAAGACAGGTTTGACATAGACAAAGACAGTGCTCATAACACAAGTACCTGTTCGACCTTCCATTGCACAAGCTTGCTCTTCTTCAGTCACAGACAAGTGGGCCGCATGCTTCCGCAATAACTTCCGCCAGAAGTACCGCAAAGAGCCATATTCAAGGTCATGTCTGCCACCACCAAACCAGTAGCTGTGGGTCAATGGGAAATACCATGGTCTAGGGAGACCATATGAGCCTAGGAGACAATATGTAGAAGCAATTATAATTCAGCAATGCAAGTATACAGGTATTTTTACAATTCTCAGGTTGCAAAGCATATGTTGGCCTGTATTTTAGAGTTACACAAGAGTATTTATTTTTATCTATTTATTTTTTTCAAGGCCTAATCACAAATGTAAGCATTCATTAAAATACACTGAGATACAGCATAACAGGCAACCAAATGTGAACCTTTCAAAAAATTAATTTGAGTGCAAACACACAACACATTCACAAACACACACACCCAGGCATCAAACACGCACAGTGTTCTAAGGCATGTGAACCTGCACATGCCATAGGAAGTACAAAACGCAATCGGGACCTATAATTGCTTAAAGCCTGATCAGAAAGCAGAAGAAATCGAGGGACCCTTTAGCTTTGCATTTAACAGTTAAACATGATGATATCCACACACAACCATGCACATGCACGTGCCCACATGCACTCTATCGCCTTCCCAATTACTAGCCTGCCTTCAATTCTTGCTGGAGACAAACTCTGCTCCAAGGAAAGCCACAGTGAAGGTCCCCTCTGGCTCTTATTTTTATTTGCATCTACCTGAATTCTCTCTCACGGCCAACGCAGCTTTTTTTTTTTTTTCGCTCCCAACATAAGACACTGATGCCACTGACACTAGAACTTATGCGGAACAAACTCTTTAGCACTGTCAAATTAAAACAGAATTGACTGTTTCAAGTTATATTGATGTACATGTTAATCGACACTTCCTATACCTTCTTTTTCAGCAAGAGCGTACCCAAATTGCACTACAGTCAATTTACACAGACCTGCCAGGTTGACTAAATCCTTGTAAATTAACACATTTATAAAGTGCAGATAATGTATTTAAACTTGTAGCTTAAATGCATCTAATTCATGTGACAACTTTTACAGTAGCCTGAAGAATTTGTTCACACCATTTACTAACTTGCTCACTTCACTTAAGTTCACTCACACCCTCTGGTTCAACTCACTCACTCACTCATAATTTTATTTTTCAGATGGTAAAACCTGAGCCTCTTACCTGGGTGCACATTCTCAATGTACCAGACGAGCAAAGAATAGATGAAGGCATCGATTAGCATCATAAGAGCGACATGGGCCAGGCTAAATGTATCATCTTCAAGGGGCGAAATGCCTATGTTGGCCCACTGCACTCCAACTCCGACCTCCTCATAGAAGGCAAAATATTTGGCACCCAAGCCAAATGCTGTAGTAGAAAGCAGGGACTGCAAAAAACAAAACAAAAAAATCACCAAATAATGCTAGCTGAATAAAGAAGGGCAAAGACTCTCCTCTGTCAAATTCAACGCCAAAAAATTTTTACGAGTTCAGTTGAAGATACAAAAAATACCTACTTATAAGCAACATGATGAAGATGCCTAAACATGCAATTCCAATAACCAGTTGACTTAATAGAAGATAACTAAACACTTGCTTAGGTAGGCCCAATTTTATGTGACTTCGTTATGCAGGCAGAAAACAGTGGGAGTTGCACATTGTTTTGCTGGAAAGAAATCCGCTGCAGACAAAAAAAACTTTTCAAAAACGAAAATCTTTTATGAATTTTGTTTACTTCACGGACTTCTGCTTAAGTGATTTTCCACACGTGGTTGCTCCTAGGTATAATACCAAACCAGACGTTTTTTCTACTTGCAAAGCTTTGTTTCTAAGGAAACCAAATAAGCTTTTTTTAATTTTAGTTTCATTTTGTAGCTACTATCAAGGAATAATTTCTTTCATTATTTAACACAGCCTGTACAAATTACTGTTCTCTACAAGCGACTATGGAGCTTCTAACACTAGTTTAATGATGCTCAACTAGGCCTGCTTTTTAACCGATGAAAGTTAACCAAGCATGATTGAGTGCAGAAAAAGTAGTGAATGTTCGAAGTCTGCTACTTTCAAAAACCTCGTAGAATGAAGAAAAACCACTTGCACAGGCCTGCTACAACAGTATGAACGAATGTTTTTTTGTATGAATAATGATGCATGCATATTCTCATTCATGAAGCTTATAGAGAAACAGCTTTGCTGCATAGCATACATATTATCTATACTAGCATTTTTTCTGCAAAACTGTGGGTTAAAAGTGCATTCCTGCACCTCAATTTCTACTGGCTCATTAGCAACCCTTTGTAATACTTGATCTGTGCAAAGCGCTACCCAGCAGAAGCAAAGCAGATAAGGCTAGCAGACCAAATCAACTTTTCACCGCAAACCATGCATTCATCCAGCAATTATTCCCAATGCTTCAGCGCATGTCAACTCTGATTGTCTACGCAAAAGCCTTCTGGGTGCTTCCTCTTCCATAAGTGCACAATCATTGAAAACTTTCATACAACATCAGAAGTTATATGGGCTTCTCACATAACAGCAGAAGTCTGTTTCCGATCCAAAAATATTTACTCCAACTTGACTCTATAATAATTGGGCTGATAGTAACAGGGTGAAAACAACAGTGTACTGGAAGCAATATGACACCAGAAAGTTTTTGTCCTTTCAATCTCATTTTCTGACCAAACACAAACGGTCCCAAGTTGTGAGGACTTTCTTGGGACGTGATGCAGTGTGCTCTGATCAGCAGTGTGCTCTGATCAGCAGTTGCGGCTACATGAAATGGAAAATACGGTTGGTATGCTGGAACGACATTATCCCAAGAAGTTTATTAATGGCACCCAGAAGTGCATGCGGAAAGAAATGAGGAGTGCACCACGAGAAAAGATGACGCCCATTGTGCCTATTCCTTATGTTCAAGGTATATCAGACTCAGTTTGGAAGGCCTTGCAGCCGCTGAGCCTAGGAACCATTTTTAGTACTCATTACTCCTACAAGCTAAACTCGAAGACCGCACACCTTCAAACGATCAAAGCGGGGTCATTTACAAAGTACAGTGTGAAGAATGTGACGCTACTTACAGTGGTTAAACAGGCAGGAAACAATCAATGAGGGTTGAAGAAAACGAAGGGGACATTGCTAAAGCCGCCCATGACACAAATTTAAGATAGAGCTCATTTAACACTGCTGGAAAACAGGGCATACTTTCGACTTCCACAATGCGACGACGCTGGCTCAAGAACAAAAATGGGAGAAAAGAAAAGCCCTGAAATTGTGGTTCATCCGTTGCGACAAGTCGGCTAGAAACAACAACCACCGCCCCTTACCAGACATTTACAGGGACATACGTGTCTAGCAGTGGACTGGGCAACCTCCGCTTATTTGGTGTCAGTGCATGCCGAGAATGCCACCTGCATAGGTGGTGAAACATCTGTGTAATTTTGTTAATTTTGTTGAGTTAAGTCTGAGTAAATATTTTAGAATCATGAACTCACCTAGATTTTGGAACATTTCTGCAAGTCTGTTCCCACAAAAATGGCACACAACTACATAGCCATCACAGTTAAGTTGCTGTATGTCTGTAATGGTCTTTATCACCTTACATGCATTAAACTTATTAAATTCTTTTTATGCTTTTTGGCATAGGGTGCATTTTGCTAACTTCTTTTCATTTTCTGAGTGCCCTTGGCATTCTCCATTTTTTCTAATAAGGGGGTACTCCGTTACCATAAAACAGAACCAACAACAAGAAAACATTTTTCAGGGGTGAGCATCTTTTGCCCCACAGTTTTAGCCAGGCGTCCACAGAAGTTCTGTGAACACAGGCTGCCAAACATTTAGTTGAGCGCTCGCAGCTGGGATGCATGCTGCCAGCAATTTTTAATCAAAACCCTGCGTCTGCAGAGCTGCTGCAGATCCCCAACTAAAGATGTTTGACGAAGTGGACAAAAGAACCTGACCTGTAAAAATTATGCCACTATCATAATTGTGGCGCAGAGATAGAATTTGAATCCGGCTCATGTCGCACTTTAAAAAGTGGTATCTTCACGCGAATCCAATGTCTGTAGCAGTTCATTGAATTCTGCGGAGCCCTGAATAAAGTACACGACATCCTCACAAAGATGCTTAATACAGAGCCTTCAGTTCTTTCGTCAATGCGAGGAAAGAAATCTGCAAAGAGCGAGACTGCCATTGTAGTATCCAGCCACGCAGCTGAAGATAAGTACACATCAAGGTAGCTGCGATGCTACCTCAACAGTGACATGACCTTTTGAACTTGAGTGCTGAGAAAAGCTCCTGTTAGGAGCAAGGCTGATTCTTGAAAGGCATCAAGGGTCGGTTGCACACTTATGTGAAAATTTAAGTATCAGGTTGGTTCTTGAATATCGCGGTAGTGTCTTTTGTGCACTGTTAAATAGAAGATCCATTTTTTTAACTGCTAGTTACTTAATGAGCCTCATGCAAGTGCAGCTCCACACAATCTAAATATAAAAAAAAAAGCTACACGACTACTTGAGCACACTTTAAGTTAAAGAACTTGAAAACTATGAAAGGGACATACACTCAAACTTCCATATAACGAAGCTAGATATAACGAAATATCGATCATAACAAAGTAAATAAGAAATAGTCTTGCAAAAGATATTGTGTTCTCAAGTATGATGAACTTATTTTCATGTAAGATGTAACTTTGTTATAACGAGGTTTGAGTGTACTTTATATATTGTGGTGTACACGTATCCTGAAGGAGTACGGCCATTAGCGTGGGTCCGGTCTTAGCAAGCCGCAGGGCACGCGTTAACCGTCGCCGTGGCAAGCACACGATACTGCTCAAAGTCGCAACACTTTATTGTGGCAACACCAAACGCAGTACAGCCCATTGCAAAGGCGCGGCGGGAAAGCAAATAGGCTTATCCACGCCACGGGCACAAAAGTACTACACAGGGTGCCACGAGCACGTCTCCGCGGTAAAGGTGATCCACTGAGGTACCGGGACTAAGGCCCGGTTGCTCGAGCGAGGGCAAAGGCGCTCACATTGGCTTCGGAGGGAGACAGGTCGGCGTAGCTAGGCCACGCACTAGGACACCGTACCACTCTTCAGCCGTGCGTACGCAGCAGGGCAACAAAAGGTGAGCGTTCCCCTCGGGCGCGAGGCGCCGTCAGCGAAGTCCGACTAGCCCCGAGCGACGGGAATCGACGGACGGAAAAGATTGCGTGGCTCACCATTTGCAGTCCCGGAGAGTATCTGTCTGCCCGCTCCCGATGCAGCGTGCGAAAACCTCTCGGGAGGCTCTGCGCGCAGCGCCACAGTCAACATCCGCTACCGGGTAAGGGGGTTCAACGTCACTCCTCTCCCCCAGCGCGGCAGGCAGCAAAGGAGGGGAGACGACATGTCGGGACATGAGAACGGCAGAAAAGGCGGTAAAGCCTGCGCTAAGACAGCGGGCTAGCCTCAATTCCCACAATATTTAATAATATTTCATTTAAGATAATTAGAAAATCAAATTATCTGCAACATTCGTGCTTTAAATAAAGTTTTTTTAAAGCCTACAATAAAAATTTCATTATTAATCAAAATTCTCTTTTGCTTTTCTTACAATTTTTCAAAGGTTAACCCTCTCATATAATATTCAACAGTATAATATGAACTCATATTTCTTCGTATAAAGCGGTATAACCAAGAACATTATGAATTAGCATATTTTAAATGTCAAGGAGAGAACTTTATTGCAACCAGATGGGGTTGCTGATAATGCAAGTAGTTACGTCTATTGCAATGTCAAGTACAACTTTTACAATTTATTTTTTATTCCCCCCCCCCCCCCAAAAGTCAATTGCTTGAGTAATTACATTTGCACCAGCCTTCACGGATTTTAGTTTCTTTCATTACATGTAGAGTGCTCTTTAGTGGTAGAGGGCAAAGTCACATTTATATAGCTGTTCGCAGAGTAAAATACATTCCCAGTTCTTTGCAATTTGTAAAAAGATGTTCTCCAGTACATGCATTCCAGAAAAATGAATGACCATCAGACTCACAGCAAGGCTTTTCAACCAAGCAGGTATATTGTTGTGAGCTGCTTCTTCTCTAACAGCTATGTACATGTAGGGCACATAAGTAAGAAAATAGATGATGCCCGCACAGGCTGCAGCAAGCTTGGCCTTGGAGTATAAAACACTCACTAGAAACCTACAAAGAAAGCAAACAAACTTTCAGGCATAAAATGTCTTCAATAACAGGAGCACAAAGAGTCATGCGAAAATTTCAAATAGACATTAGTATTCGCCAGTACAGCGTTAAAATAAAACTAACATAATATACCTTTTTTATTTTCTGGGGAGCCATCTCATGAATCGCAACAGTTAGTACTAATCAATAGCAACAGAAGCAAGAATGTGTCAGATCAATTGTATCGAGCTCACCAGCTATCCAACTTACACACACTGTAGCTAGAAAGACCAGTATTAGAGTATTATATTCAAGATACAAACTTAAAAAATGACTTTATTTAGCAGTGCCGTTGTCTCATTTTCACTGCCAGTGATACCAGTGCTATCAAAACATTTTGTATAACTGTTGCGATTACAGGGAGTGAAAGAGAAGAAATTGAAAGAGGAAGAAAATGTGTATAAAAATTCTAAATAATATTACCCTTTTGAAAGTAAACTACAAACACATTGTCATGAACAAGTCTCAACTGGTCAATACCTTACATTTATGGCTTTGTATGTTTGTATGTTTATGGCTTTGTATAACAGCTGTATCTTGCCGGTACTTAGCTACGGAGCAGAAACCTGGAGACTTACAAAGAGGGTTCAGCTTAAATTGAGGACGACGCAGCGAGCAATGGAAAGAAAAATGATAGGTGTAACCTTAAGAGACAAGAAAAGAGCAGAGTGGATTAGGGAACAAACGGGAGTTAAGGATATCATAGCTGAAAGCAAGAAGAAGAAATGGACATGGGCAGGGCATGTAGTGCGTAGACAGGATAACCGCTGGTCATTAAGGGTAACTGACTGGATTCCCAGAGAAGGGAAGCGGCTTAGGGGGAGACAGAAGGTTAGGTGGGCAGATGAGATTAAGAAGTTTGCGGGTATAAATTGGCAGCAGCAAGCACAGGACCGGGTTAACTGGCGGAACATGGGAGAGGCCTTTGTCCTGCAGTGGACGTAGTCAGGCTGGTGATGATGATGATGATGATGTTTGAAAAATGCACCACTTTTTCAATCTTTTACCCAGCAAGCACTGTCCTCCTGCAAATATTCGTTTTTCTCCCACACCATTGATGTTTGGTTTTCATTCCAAGGTCTACTTAGACCAGTGCATTGGCTATTGTTCTCACATGGACAAGTGTGCAGTGGTACATACGGTTTTGCGGCGAGAGCAGTTTTTGTTTATTGTGCTCGTAAAAACTGATGTCATGTGTGAAATCCGTTTTTGATAGTAAAAAAACTGATGTTTTTTAAACCTCTGAAGAGTAACCACTCAGTACTAGCTCATTCATTACCCGTAGAGTTGAGATTTTAGGAGTTCCCAGGTGGGCACTGGTATATACGAGGGCCGTTCAAAAAGTAAGGGCCGTTTGATACCCTAAAAATAAATACTTATTTATAAAACATTTTTATTGGCAGATTTAGCTTAGTAAAACCTTAGTTCAATTTCCTACACAGTCACCATGAATTTATAAGCACTTTTCATATCACTGCATCAGTTTCTTTAGTCCCTCTGCATAGAAGTTCCCCGCCTGGGAATTCTTAGCAATGCGAGTTGATCGGTAAGCATTTTTGGTATCCAGCTTGCACACACTTTATGAATTCCAAGCTTTTCAGTCACAATCACGTAAATTGTAGAGCGGTCAAGAAAAGGAAACCTAACCAACAAATTACAGTCAGTTGTCGATCTAAATGCAATTCACAGCCCATATGTCGAGCAGTTTTATTAGTGGAAATGCTGAACCTGCCACTCTGCTCTTCGTCGCATATATCGTGTGGTCATTTGTGAAGTATCGGCCCCATTTTCTGACCTTCCTTTCAATAATCACTATAGGTCCATAAACTAGGCACAACTCCCCATGAGTATGAGAAGCTGATGGCCCTTTCGTCAGCAAAAATTGAATCGCAGTTTGCACTTTCCAAATAGCAGGAGCAAGGATTCTTGCGGACAGTGTCATCTCATCATTTCTATTGCCTGTCGGGCAGATGACTACTGAGATAAACAAAATAACTTAAGCAGCTTGCTGAAAAATGAAAAGATGACCCTGTGCAAATAAATCTTTATTTTGATGCGTAAATATTTAAATATTACCAAACAGCCCTCACTCCTTGAATAACCCTCGTACAAACTATGACACCATATATGAATGTTGCTACTATGCCTGCATGTTTTTATGTTTAGTAAAAGCATTTTTCAAGCCTGTGAAACACATTATTATTAAAAAAGTATTTTCAGTGGCGTAAATATGTTTTTTTTTAATTCTTATTTTAATTATTCATGAATAAGCAATGCATCTACTCCTATGAGCCACAATTATTCACTGCCCTCGCACACTTTGAATTGCATACAAAACATGAAGTGTGCAAGCACTGATATCCCTGTCCGACATTATATGAAACCTCACAGTGACGACAGTCGTGGCGAAAATGCGCCTGGAGTGTCCATGTAGTTGCTATAACAATAAGGCTTTTTTTTGTTTAATTATTCTAGTTGAATTGCCGATAGCTGCCTTTCCATGTAAAAGGAGAAAGCAGCTGTCTCCTCATGGCTTTTGTCATAAAAATCACTTTCGATGTCATTGACACAGATAAAGCAGATAAAACACAGATAAAGATATTGTGTGAGGTGAGAGGCTTACTCTCGCAAACGCTCACACATCCACCCGAGTAACACACACGACACTCGGGTGGATGTGTGAGTGTTTGTGTGAGTGTTTGCGAAGGTCAAGGTTGTGCTAAATATTTTACAATATGACAAATAACCAACTAGCTCAACAACAAGTTTTATTGAGAAGCTGGTATGCTGAAGCTGCCCTTGGATTTCAGTGCCAACTAAAAGCACTTAAAAGACACTTTATAGCACTTTTTGTCATCTTGGTTTGAACTAAATTGATTTAAACTCCTAAAAAAGTCATAGCTATAATGTGTTTCATTTTCTCATTTAGCTATGCATCCATCCAACTTAATATCCAAGATGACATTTTTATTTAGTTGCTTCTGGGTTAATTTTGAAAAAACCTAGGCACAATCTAATAGGGTAGCAACGATACAGAGGAAAATATAGTAGACTCTGAGTAAACGAAAATCTGTTAAATGGAGCTGCTGCTTAAATGAAACAAGTGCTTCTGACAAAATTAGTTTCGTGGTTGTATTCTATGCCCTTGTTCATCTCTCAGTAAACAGAACTCCTGTTAAATAAAACATATGTCCCTCATTCCTTCAGGTCAGTTTAACGAGAGTTTGCTGTAACTAGAAGAAATTTTTTTCAAGAAAAACACTCACGAAAAGGCAATGTTGGCAATCACGAATATCTCAAGGACTAAGAAAAAGATCAAGGGGTTGCTGTAGGTCAATACACGTCCATATTTCAGCAATGCAGTCAAGACAGCTGCTGTTATGGTCATTTGAATGAAGCTCGTGATGAACCAGGCAAGCCAGTGAACTGCATTGTTCAAGCCCATAGTCTTCATCACCTGTAGGGTGAGGAACAAACACATTAAAATAATGTGGGCATAAATACTCTCCTACATCACTATCAGCACAGCAAACACATGAATGTTTTGTGCAATTAAAAGAGCGGGTTTAGAGATCAAGCTTACTTACTTCTTTTAGTCGTTTTTCTTTTTCATAAACAACATTTTGAACTAGCATTGCAACAGAGTAGACCCATGAAATCGCCATGCATAATGGCATCACATGTTCAATCATAAACAGGAACCTGAAATACAAAGGCAAATTAAGTCAAGAATAAAAGAATGCAGGCATGCAAGCTTGATTTGATAACAGAATGCTCATACTGGTCCTGTATGTAGCATGGATATGGAAACTGGTGAATGTAGGTGCCAGGCTCAGTGACATCTCGACCAGTGTACACATTCACCATTGCACGCTCAAGGATATCCTATAAGTAGACATGTACAGTAATTAGCAGCAGGAAGGTCTATAGCTTCTGTGATAATGCATACGTCAAGGACAGAAGCTCTCTTCAGCTTTTATATTGAGAAGCAAACAAATCCATTATTTTTACATAACAGAAATTATGTACACTACTCAGTGATTGAGAAGTGAGTGCATGGCTGGTGGTGTGGGATGCGTTTCTGGACAGTGCTTATGAAAGTGAGCGATCTTGCAGCGATTGCATTTGGACCACATTTATTTGTTGTGGGTTTCACCATGTCACTAGCAGAATACTCTAAACATTTGCTGGTTTCTATAACACAGATGCATGCTGTACCACATGAAGTGACTGTTTTATGGTTACTTTCATGACATGAACTGGTAGCACATACTTCACAAAGGGCTTCAATGCATGTTTTCAAAGTTGTGGCAACGTGGCATATGCTGTCTCAGCAGATATAGGGTAATAGCACCACACTGCGTACTCAGTAAAATGAAGAGAAACAGGCAGAGAAGTATCATCTAAGGTATGTTAAAAAACGAGAAAAAAGATACACAATAAAAATAATCTAATGCTCCCAGCACCTTTGACTTGTTAGCCTAACAAATAATCATTTGAAATGTGATGTAATATACATAATGTAAAATGGAAAAAATATGCATTCGTATTAGCTGTACCATGCACCCAACTAATTCCTACAGCAAAAGTAGCTGCAGTATGGTCACTTTGCATGTGTGACACATGAGCATAGTTAAGAAACGAGGGCTTGCAGCACTATGCCAGTGTTACCACAAAACACAGCCACATGACAGTTCACATGAAGCAGTCGCTATACGTCACTAATGTTCTTGCCTTCGGCTTATGCTGCAACATATACCGCAAAGCATTAGCTCCCTTTCATCAGGACTTGATGGCGCAATAGCGCAGGCAGTCACATGCTCCAGGTACCACATTTTATTCACCGAGTACTGTACATGACACAGTCCAGGACTTGTCAATAGAGGTCGAAAATCGCTCGTCAACTTCAGTTTATTTTCCTTTAATGTTGGATAGCAAGCACTTCCCGTACTCAACATACACACACTTTGCAATACCAAAGCTCTGCTATTCAAATTGTGCAAAGAGTGGTGCACCTAAAAAGAACTTTATCAGCGAGAGTAACAATTGTCTATTGTCAACTAAATCTCAGTTCTTAGTCCACTTGAACAATTTCACTGGTCTGGTTACTGAGCTTGTGGCTACGCTATCATAATGCCAACTCATGTAGCCTTATCCACATTCTCACCACCATTCTGAAAGCCATTATCTAGCCCTTTGAGGGTTGCTTTTTTTTTTAAGAAGTCTCTTAAAAAAAAAAAATTGTCTAAAGCTTTTTTTGCTAAGATTCTAAACTGGATAGCCACTAGTTTTATGGGCACAAAAAGCGAACCGGTCGATTAACGAAACCAAACTAGTGGGTGTACCAATGCAATAAAGCATTAAAAAAAACACGGCAAGAAATTGGTGCAAGGGAAAAATTCTATGTATTCTTGCAGGGTGGCAGCATGTTCCAAGCGAGAGAAACAATTGAAGAAAATGCACATTTTAAAACACACAGACAATGAGTTTGGCAGTCTTGAAGCTGTTAGCGGATGACGTACATGTACGCTTTTGACCCTCAGAGGGCTAGGGCATATTTTTTTTTTGTTAGTGTAGATTAATGAACTAAGCACAACTTTCAATGAAGTTGGGCAGCCAATAATCTTCTTGCACATAATCACAGCCCACACTTTGCAACTAGTAGAAAGAACGACTTTGATAGACATTGTTGTCTGCTATTATCAAACGACTACCACTGAAATGACTGCCCCGCCACGGTGGTCTAGTGGCTAAGGTACTCGGCTGCTGACCCGCAGGTCGCGGGATCAAATCCCGGCTGTGGCGGCTGCATTTCCGATGGAGGCGGAAATGTTGTAGGCCCGTGTACTCAGATTTGGGTGCACGTTAAAGAACCCCAGGCGGTCAAAATTTCCGGAGCCCTCCTCTACGGCGTTTCTCATAATCATATGGTGGTTTTGGGACGTTAAACCCCACAAATCAATCAACCACTAAAATGACTACCGAGCATATCTGCAGTCAGCAAGCAACTACAGCATAAAAAATAACTTCAGTGCCTTCGAGAATAATCAATACTGGATGGTGATGCACGTGCACAATTTTAATCAATACTGGATAGTGATGCACGTGCACAACTTTGATCTGACCCGCCTATATTCTAATACTACAAGCAAATAACTCTCACTTTTCAAATATGCCTAATAAGTATGAAAATATTTGGTATCTTGCAGAAAACATCCTACTTTTATGTTGTTCATAACTGTCTACGAGTTTTATAATTTGATTGGCAACTAAAACAGTAAAATTCATAAATAATTTTTATCATTAGCAAAACAAATTAAAAAAAATTTACAGAGGGTTGCTCAGCTTGACTTCAAAAAATACTTATTTAACAATTATTCTTACCTTTTTAAATGTTGGTGCATACCGTAAAAACCAGAATATAGGTTGAATTTAAAAAATGCAATGAAAAGACAGCTTTTGTCTTATATACCGATCATTGGCAGAAAAAAATGTGCAAGTCTCACAACATTGGGCAGCTAGAGTCAAAAGTCTCTACTGTCATCGTGAGCATCAGCAGCGACCCCGTGGGGCAAGCCTAGGCAAGGCCTAGAGTGTTTCAGCAACGCCATTTTGCCTCGGTTATCTGCTGTCAGTCTGCTGTTTCCTTTTTTTTTTCCTTTCCTTCAGAAATGAGTGGTAGTTGATGGCAGTATGGCAGTTTATAATAGGCTTTTAGAAGAAAGTTATTGAGTATGCCGAAGTGCATGGCAACCTGGAGCACAACGGGAATTCGGTGCATAGGAGAAAAGCGTCCGATACTGGAGGAGCCAAAAGCAACACATCAAATCCTGCTGCAACCAAAGAAACATTGTTTTGTGTATTGACTGCAGTGCATCCTGAACTGGAAATGCTGCTCGCTGAATTCATTCGAAAGCAAGGTCGCTGCCTGTAACAGAGAAGCGCATCCGCATGATAGCTCTCAAGATAGCACGCGAATATGGGCTCACGCGGGTGCAATTCAAGGGATTGCCATCGTGGGTGCGCCCACTTATGAAGCAGAAGCGCTTTACCCTAAGGCGGCGTACTTCCGTCTTCCCAAAAATGCTGCATCAGTAACGCATTGAATTGAACAGAGGACTCGGGGACATTAGCAGTGAAAAGCAGGCATCGTCGAACTCAAGTTAGGACGAGTCTGAGTGACAGCACTTAGTGGCATTCTGGCGTTTAGGTACATAAGATTAGTGTCCAAATAAAAAAAAATGTCACCTCAGTGCAGCTGGTTGTGTCGAGTATTTACCAAAGTAAGGGTGCGCCACGATACCTTGCGATTTTTAAAAATTTCTTTTTCGGAAAATTCAAAGTTTGGGGAATTGACTTATATTCCGGTCTGACCTATACACAAGATTTACGATAATTCAAACTATCGTAATTCATACTTTTGGTTAATTCAAATTAAACACAATTTTTTGGTTTGCTCTTTATTCCTTCAATGTATTTTTCTTTTAATTTAAACTCTTTCATTCGGTTAACTCATACTTTTTGTGGTTTCCAATATACCAGAAAATATCTGCTGCTTTCCTATTACTATTTATAAGTTTGTGTGCTTGTATAATCCTAACAGTCTAAAAATGAAAAATAAACCCATCAGGCCTTCAGGAAAAAGGCTTTGCTAGTAAGCAAATGTTGTAAATAAAGCACACACAAGGTAAGCCGCGATGCTTCTCAACAAGAATATGGTGCTTTGTGCTGAAGGCACATATGTAGGATTGACACCTGCAAAGAAGCAGGTGGCAAATCATGATTTTGTTAAGAGATCTGACCAGTAATGGCCAATAAACTTGTTGATTGATTGATATATTGGGTTTAATATCCAAAAACCACCATATGATTATAAGAGATGCCGTAGTGAAGGGCTCTGGGAATTTCGACCACCTGGGGTTCTTTATCATCATCATCATCATCATCAGCCTGTCTACGTCCACTGCAGGACAAAGGCCTCTCCCATGTTCCACCAGTTAACCCGGTCCTGTGCTTGCAGTTGCCAATTTATACCCGCAAACTTCTTAATCTCATCTGCCCACCTAACCTTCTGTCTCCCCCTACCCCGCTTCCCTTCTCTGCGAATCCAGTTGATGACCCTTAATGACCAGCGGTTATCCTGTCTACGTGCTACATGCCCGGCCCATGTCCATTTCCTCTTCTTTATTGCAGCTATGATATCCTTAACTCCCGTTTGTCCCCTAATCCACTCTGCTCTCTTCATGTCTCTTAAGGTTACACCTACCATTTTTCTTTCCATTGCTCGCTGCGTCGTCCTCAATTTAAGTTGAACCCTCTTTGTGAGTCTCCAGGTTTCTGCTCCGTAGCTAAGTACCGGCAAGATACAGCTGTTATATACCTTCCTCTTGAGGGACAGTGGCAATCTACTTGTCATAATTTGAGAGTGCCTGCCGAATGTGCTCCACCCCATTCTTATTCTTCTAGTTACTTCAATCTCGTGGTTAGGCTCTGCGGTTATTACCTGCCCTAAGTAGACATAGTCTTTTACAACTTCAAGTGCACTATTACCTATCGCAAAGCGCTGCTCCTTTCCGAGGTTGTTGTACATTACTTTCGTTTTCTGCAGATTAATTTTAAGACCCACCTTTCTGCTCTCCTTGTCTAACTCCGTAATCATGAGTTGCAATTCGTCCCCTGAGTTACTCAGCAATGCAATGTCATCGGCGAAGCGCAGGTTACTGAGGTACTCTCCATTAACTCTTATCCCTAACTGTTCCCATTCTAGGCTTCTGAAAACGTCCTGTAAGCACGCAGTGAATAGCATTGGGGAGATTGTGTCCCCCTGCCTTACACCCTTCTTTAATGGTATTCTGTTGCTTTTTTTATGAAGCGCTATGGTAGCAGTTGATCCCCTGTAGATTTCTTCCAGAATGTTTATATATATTTCATCTACGCCCTGATTCCGCAGTGTCTGCATGACGGCTGATATTTCTACTGAATCAAACGCCTTCTCATAATCTATGAAGGCTATGTATAGTGGTTGGTTATACTCTGAGCATTTCTCTATTACCTGATTGATAGTATGAATGTGGTCAATTGTTGAGTAGCCTGTTCTAAATCCTGCTTGTTCCTTTGGTTGATTGAATTCTAATGTTTTCTTTACTCTGCTAGCAATTACCTTTGTAAATAGCTTGTATACTACAGAGAGCAAGCTGATCGGCCTGTAATTTTTCAAGTCCTTGTCATCTCCTTTCTTATGTATTAAGATGATGTTAGCATTCTTCCAAGACTCTGGTACTTTTCCCGTCAGGAGACACCTCGTAAATAGAGTGGCTAGTTTTTCTAACACAATCTGTCCTCCATCTTTCAGCAGATCTGATGTTACTTGATCCTCACCAGCAGCTTTGCCTCTGTGCATGCTCTCCAAAGCTTTTCTGACTTCTTCTATCATTACCGGTGGGGTGTCGTCTGGGTTACTGCTAGTTCTTATAGTATTAAGGTCGTGGTTGTCTCGGCTACTGTACAGATCTCTGTAAAACTCCTCCGCTATTTTAACTATTCTATCCATATTGGTAGTTAATTTGCCTTCTTTGTCCCTTAGTGCATACATCCGCCTTTTGCCTATCCCAAGTTTCCTCTTCACTGCTTTGACGCTTCCTCCGTTTTTCAGAGCGTGCTCAATTCTCTCCATGTTATACCTTCTTACATCGCATACTTTACGTCTATTAATCAGCTTCGAAAGCTCTGCCAGTTCTATTTTGTCTGTTGTACTTGACACTTTCATGATTTGACGCTTCTTAATTAGGTTCTTCGTTTCCTGGGAAAGCTTGCCGGTGTCCTGTCTAGCTACCCTGCCTCCAACTTCCACTGCACACTCCGTGATGATACTCGTCAGATTATCATTCATTGTATCTACGCTAAGGTTGGTTTCCTCGCTAAGAGCAGAGTACCTGTTCTGCAGTGACACTCTGAATTCCTGTACTTTCCCTCTCAGTGCTAGCTCATTGATTTGCTTCTTGCGTATCAGTTTCTGTCGTTCCTTCTTCAAGTCTAGGCGGATTCGAGCCCGTACCATTCTATGGTCACTGCATCTTACCTTGCCAACCACTTCCACATCCTGCACGACTCCTGGGTGTGCAGTCATTATAAAGTCTATTTCGTTCTTATTTACGCCATTAGGGCTCCTCCATGTCCACTTGCGGTTTTCTCGTTTTCGGTAGAAGGTATTCAAAATACGCAGATTATTGCGTTCTGCGAATTCTACTAGTAGCTCTCCTCTGGCGTTTCTAGTGCCGATGCCATAATCTCCTACTGCCTGGTCTCCAGCCTGCTTCTTCCCTACCTTTGCATTAAAGTCGCCCATTACTATAGTATACTGTGTTTTCACCTTACTCATTGCCGATTCCACGTCTTCATAGAAGCTTTCAACTGAAGCGTCATCATGGCTGGATGCAGGCGCGTAAGCCTGTACTACCTTCATTTTGTATCTTTTATTCAGTTTAATTACAATGCCTACCAGCCTTTCATTAATGCTATAGTAATCCTCTATGTTGCCAGCTATGTTTCTGTGAATTAGGAACCCTACTCCCAGTTCTCTTCTGTCTGCCAAGCCCCGATAGCAAATGACGTGCCCATTCTGGAGCACAGTATAGGCCTCATCTGTCCTCCTAACCTCACTCAGCCCTATTATATCCCATTTAATGCCTTCTAGCTCCTCGAATAATACAGCTAGACTTCCCTCACTAGATAACGTTCTAACGTTAAACGTTGCTAAGTTCAAGTTCCAATGGTGGCCTGTCCGTATCCAGAGATTCCTAGCACCCTCTGCTGCTTTGCAGATCTGACCGCCACCGTGGTCAGTTGCTCCGCAGCTGGTGGGGACTGAGGGCCGTGAGTTAATTGACGAATGCCTACAGGAGGGGGTGGCCAGATACTGCACCAGGGTGGCCAATCCTTCTCTGGTGAGATCATCGGTGCGTACCGGCTTTAAGCCGGTACGATCAGACAGTAGTGGGATTGCTCCATGCATGTCTTCCTTATTGTTGTTCAGCAGCGTTGGCGGCCACCCACCACGGAGCTCAACGAGGGGACGCTACAAGGTTACAAATGCTGAAACCTGCAGACGCCAGCCGTACAACGCCACTATAACCCAATGCGCCTAGACCAAGGTAGGCTATTTGCACAGGGTTAACCCTAGCCGCCAGGAAGTTTGGAAGTAAACGGAAGAGAGTAGAAGACAGGACAGATAAATAGTAAGAGATAAAGACGAAGATGTAGGGAGAGAGAGATAGGAAAAGGCGACTGCCGATTCCCCTGGGTGGGTCAGCTCAGGGGTGCCGTCTACGTGAAGCCGGGGCCAAAGGGGTGTGTTGCCTCTGCCGGGGGGCCTTAACGGTCCAATCACCCAGCGTCGTCTCAACCCCCAGGATCCCCTTTTCCTCGGACACGGCAAAGCCACGCACGGCTAGGCGTAGGAGGGAGTCGAAACTCCCCCGTTAGCTCGGGTTCGTGGTGTCGCTACACACCAAACGCCTACTTGCGCAGGCCCTGCGGTTCTTTCTCAAAAGTAGCTAAATAAGAAAGCAGGCAAAACTAAACTTCCTAAGCAACAATGGTCACGTTCCTCGACCATGGTACGACCACTAACAGTGACGTTGACTAACATCCGTAGCCTGCTGCCGAAACGTGAAAATATCTCTTCGATCTTGGACGATAGCAATACGGACATTGCTGTCTTAACTGAGACATGACTACACCCAAATATTCTCGATGCAGAACTCTTTTCGTGCGTGAATATTTTCAGTATTTATCGGTGTGACCGTTCTGAACGAAAGGGGGGTGGTGTTTTGATTGCGATAAAGAATACACTGTCGTCGTTTCTGATTGATACTCACTCACCCCTCGAAATAGTTTGGGCTGCCTGCTTTTCCGCTTCATCAAAAATACTGATAGGCGCTTGCTACCGGCCACCCGACGCAGGTCCTTCCTTTAGTGATGAACTCAGAAAGAGTATAGCGGCCACTGTGCAAAGCTATCAGTGTGAAAACGTTTACCTCCTCGGCGACTTTAACTTTCCCGATGTTGATTGGCCGTCTCTTTCTTCACCTAGTCGTGCCTCTGTAGAATTTATAAATTTAACTCTGGATTTTAACTTCTTCCAAACTGTTGACGCACCTACACGTGGATCTAATTTATTAGATCTAATTTTAAGTAATGTGCCTGAAACTATCAAGACAATCACTTATCGGGACGGTCTAAGTGACAACAAGTTACTCCATTCTCCTATGAATGTGCCATTTAGCCACACAGGTAAAGATAGAAAGATTATACGAGATTATAACAAGGCCGATTACGCAGCAATTAACTCAGACCTTGAAGTATTCCTTGTTGAAGGGATGATGCCCTTGTTCGATACTCGCACCGTCAACGAAAACTGGTGTATCTTCCGGGACAAGGTTTGCAGGCTGGTCGATAAGTTTGTTCCCATAGTTACCATAACGAATGACAGGTTGAACCCGTGGTTCACTAAGTCACTCCGTCGGCTCAGAAACAAAAAAAAGCGGTTGTACAAAAACGCCAAAAATGGGCAAACTGAAGCTGCATGGAAAAAGTACGACGAGTGTGCGGCGAGCTACTGCTCTGCAATTAAGGATGCGAAAGACAAATATTTTTCCCATGATCTCCTGTCTCTTTTGAAATCAAACGCTTGGAAGTTTTGGCAGTCGTTAACCCCAGGAACCGACCGCCAGCATATCGGGTTCTTTAACGTGCACCCAAATCTGAGCACATGGGCCTACAGCATTTTCGCCTCCATCAAAAATGCAGCCACCACAGCCGGGATCCGATCCCACAACCTGCAGGTCAGCAGCCAAGTATCTTAGCCACTAGACCACCGCGTCGGGGCGCCAATAAACTTGTATACCTTAGACCTCTGCTTTTTGTTCATAGGGTGCAATTAGGGTTTAAAAACATTTATAAAAATTTTGATGTGATAAAATCAATGTGACACCTTGCCCAGAGCCATATATCTGAGAACTCCCAATTGTTCAAACTTCTTGATAATTAAAAAAATTCAGAGATCCCTTCGAGTTTGAATTAAATCGACCGTATTCCAGTTTTTACAGTAATAGTTGATACACACTTCTATATTTCCGGAGTGTTAGCTCATTATGCACATACTTATTGTACATTTCACTAATAGCTTTTGAACGTTTCAAAGCACTACCATACCTGCCAAGTTCAAGGATTCTGAATACGGGAAATTTCTAAAACAGGCGAGGGAGGAGGGGTAATTATTTGACCTTATTTTTTTTTTGACACAAAAAAACAAGTACAAACAAACAAAGAAAAACATTGTGAAAAACAAGAGGGGATAGAGTATCAATCACAAGCACCAATGTCGGCATTGCGGTCTTATAGTGGCTTGAAGTGGCCGAACACACGCGGGTAGGATTTCCCACTAAGGTGAGTCTAAAAGAATCCGCACAACTAGTAGAATTTATTTCCGTCAAAACAATTCGTGTGTGTCTTCATGGGAAACACGTGAACGAATGAGACGGCGCAGCTGGCTGCCGCAAAATCGCTGATCAAACCTTTGCTCCCTACTAGATTCTTTTGACAGGAACGCCAAAACGCGTCTGGCCTTTTCTTGTGACATACTTACTGCCTTTACTCTACCCCTGCATTAGCCGCGTGCCCTCTGAGCTCGTAGATCGCTATCACGTCGCAGCGACCGCGGTATTGTGCGCGGCAGTTGCGGCGGTATATTTGCTTTTTCAGCCCCGTGCGCTTGGCTGCGTACGCCCCTCCAAGCTAAGTCGTTTTATGCCATCTACGATCGCAACTTCCGTGGTTTTGTCTGCAGAGTTTGCCGAAAGCAACATTGCTTTCACTGGTTGAGTGTTGAGTGTTGGATATGCGCACACTTTTGGAGTTCTGTCAATTACGTCATCGCCATACATGATCGTGTCAAAAACGACCGCGGTTTTGTCCACAGCGGTAGTGGCTACAACAATCACACTCACTGTAGAAGACAGTGCATGTGCCAGTCGCATGCTTACTTCTGAAGCTTTGAGTACACAGCTCTTGTCCTTCGTTCGATGGTTTCTGCACTAAAGTTTATGTCACCCGCCACGATTAGGAAATGTGTTCAGAACATTTGAATTTAGACCCAATGTATTCTGGGCACTATACCAATGGGAATAGTGGAATTTGGCTGGGGAATTTCGCGAATTCGTATCTGCCGCAGTTTCGCACTGAGATTCTACTTTATGTTTAGATGAATGCTTCTTAAATTCATTTAAAATAAAAAAATGTGGTAGGTTCGAAAAGCCTGGAGCAGATTGAGCTTCTTTTTTGTCTATGTGGCCAGATCACGCACAGAAATTTTGAGTTCCAGAAGATTTTCATGACTACTGTACAAATGGAAGAAACGGTCGAAATCCAGGAGTATCCCGGCCAATCCGAGAGACTTGGCAGGTATGCACTACAGTAGCATGCTTTACGTTGATGTCAGCAGCGACAGAGATGCTGCCTTAGATGCACACATGTTTACTACAGAAGGACAGCTTTCTTCTTCCAGCTTCTGAATGCTGTGGCAAGGTGCTGTGCATTCTACAAAGGCATAATTTGCCTAATCCTCATTTTAATTCCTATTTTAACAGGGTCCACAACGTGTTCATATGAGTTGAAAAGCCATGAGAACCAGCCAAATGTTCTATAAAACACAAGTTACATTTCTAGAGCTGTAACAATTGTTTTACCTGCAGCCACACGAATCCAAATTGGTAGTATTCATAACCCCAATTGCGAGGACCAGGAAACCAGAACCGACTACGCATCAGGTTGGTGGTTGGAGTGAATGACGCATTTTGTCGGATGGTGTAAGTCATATGACGTGGCATCGAACCATTCTGGTCCATGTTGAATAAGACACCTGAAACATGAGATAACCAGCAGTAAAAACAGAGTTGCAGCAATTGACAACAAGAGCTCGGAGGGTGCTTAAGCTTTGTCTTTTATAATACAGTGCAATAGCACAATAGCGTTATCAGGCCTAGTTTGTATCACCTTTTTATTCACTTCTTATACTTTGTTTTTTGGTGGACACCTCAACTGGGCTTTTAGGGAAGGAATGTCAGTGTGTGTGACATAAGCCATTGTAAACACTCCTATGATACCTATTGCAATTACAGTTGAGAAACGTTTCAACTATGCTTTATTAAGGCAATATGCACCCCAGTGCAGGTGCACACTTTGGTGATGCTGTGGCTGATGGTGAGTTATAGCTCAGCTCCTTGTAACGGATTGGCAGCTTTAAACCAACCACTCATCGTTTGAAAGCTGGTGCGCTGCACGCCAGGCTATTCTATGACAGCCATGTACCACCAGAAGATCGCAGGTCTTTACAGGCTGAGTGCACGGCCTTATCATTCGCATTCGACTATGAAGAGTCATGTCATGAGTTTGACAGTGATGAGCGGGAACGGATGGATGATCGATAAAAAACTTTTATTGGGGTCCTAAGGATTCCACCACCATTTTATAGGGGTAGGATCGCGGGCCGCTCCCATGTTAAGATGGGGAGGCCCAGCCTCACCGCCACATCGTGGGCCTTCAGGACAGCCTTGAGTTGTTGTATGAGAACCGAACTCGTGAGCATTAAATGAAAGAAGTTTTCGGAAAATTCTTCATTTTTTCTTTGTAAAGAGGGGCCACTATGGTTAAAATCACTGCGATTGTGGCAGTCCGGACAAAGTTCTGAAATATCGGAGTAATGGCTATAGGTTACGAGGCTAGGGTATGTTCCCGTCTGAAGCATGCGAAGAGAGATTGCCTGTGTCCTAGACAACTTTTCGTGTGGCAATGGAAAGGACCTACGGCCTAATTGATAGTACTTTGTGACTTCATTTAAGATAATAAAATGTCCCTGAAATGAAGGTTGGGGGCTGATTCCTCTGTCTGAGAAGCACAAGTCCTGGTGCAGTGAGTGAAACTTCGCACCTTGGAATGGGCTAGCTCTTTGACATTGGGAAGGCCCCCGACCTTCAAGCCAAGGTGAGCAGGAAACCAAATAATAGTGTAGTGGGTGAGTTCCTTGTGAGTGAGAGTTCTAAAAACTTTTTTGCACACGGAACCAGAAGCGAAGGCCTTAGCAGCGGATTTAGAGTCCGTATAAATATCAGTCCTTTGTGGATTAAGGAGAGCTAGTGCAATGGCCGTCTGTTCTGCTTTGTAAGAAGTGGTTCGAACCGACACTGAGGATAAAATCTGACCCTTAGTATCTACGGATACTACTGCAAAGTGAGCGAGAACGCCGTACTGGACGGCATCAACAAAGCATGAAACAGACGAGTGGGTGTGAGCTTGAGCTAAAACAGAGGAGGCTCGAGCGACACGCCTGCCCATGTTGTACTGTGGATGCATATTTCGTGGAAAGGAACCCACTTTGATATGCGAGCGTATATAATTATCAAGTGGCGTATTTTGCACTTCGAGCGTCAGGGGGTTTGCTCCAGCGTCAACCAGAATCTTTCTCCCTGCTGGTGTGATCGAAAGCCTGGCAACCTGTGCCGTTTGTTGAGCCTCGATAACTTCTTCAAGCGTGTTGTGGACTCCCAAGTTTCATAAGGTTCTCAGTGCTTGTGCGCATAGGAATGCCAAGAACTTTCTTGATGCTTTTTCTTATGAGGATGTTCAATTTATTTCTCTCATGGAGCTGAATAAAAACATTAGATAGGCTAAATAAAGCATTTTATAATGTTAGAAACACAGATGGGCATTTTTTCTGATTTTTAGCGGGTCTCTGACCGCAATCTTGGAATTTTGATCTGGAACCGAGGAAGTCCCCCACCCCCCTCAAATTTGGTTGGATTGGATTATCCTACACGTATAGGGGGTAAGGGGGCACTTGCTCGGCATTTTATGGTAAGGAGAATGAGGTGCTGATACAAAATAGTAGCCTTGTTAAGAGCCCACTAATCACCCCATGGGCACCAATCACCAGTCTATATATGCACCATGTGAAGTGGTGAGGCTCAAGTACTGGAGGACAGACGAATGAAACCAAGGTCGAGCATGTGCTCCAACTCTTTTTTGGCAACAGCAAGACAATCTAGTCCAAAGTGATGAGCTCAGGTAAATAGAGAAAGACTCTTCGTGATGATGTGAGGTGTCATGAAGATTCCTCCTGAAGGTTTTCTGACCACCAGTGGTTGAAAAACGTCTGGGAACTCTGAAACGACACTTGACCATGGGCCACGAATAGTTGCGTGCGCTTGCAGAAGCCAGAGCGCTGAAGTGCAACAGGAAACTCCTTGGATGGTTTAGCTCGTCTCATGAGTCTAGGATGCGGCTGTGCCACATAGCGCCATAAGAAGTTGGCTCCGATTATTGGCTGGCACACATCCACGACGATGAAGAGGCAGCGAAAGGTACACCTCAGGCCGATCTCAAGGGTATCAGACTTCTGGCTGTAGGTCCGGATAATCGATCCGTTGACAGAGGGCAGAGGAGGGAAGTCAGGAGGATGGTGTCACTCAGCCAGTGTAGGATGCAGAATATAGATTTCAGCGCCAGTATCGACGAGGTAGTGGACCTTGGTGACACGATCGATAACGTGGAAAAGGCAACCATGCCTGGGGTCAGAAACAGCACCTGCGGTCACTGTTTGGCCTGGTCGTTTCCCACATATGATCAAGGCTGACAACAGTTGTTTGCACGTGACCCACAACAACAAAGGCAACCTCGAGCTTACGGAGTTGTGGCAATGATGACTGTTTTCGATGCGAGGTCATGACTTCTGGAAAGACTGTGAAGACTGCAGTGCTAAAGTTCCTGGCCACTGTAGGCCAAGTGAAGCGCAGCCGAGGCAAGCGCAACCCAGAAGATGGGAGCAATCAGGCAAAGTCCAGGTCACCAATTCACGGTAACAGGCAGAGAGATGTCGACTCTGAGAGACCACAAAAAATAAATTTCATTGGAAGCTATTTAGTTAGACGCGAACAAGAGCAGGCGCAACCATCTCGTCCTTGGTGCATCGTTGACGCCTTCTGGTCTAATTTTTCTGGTATGCACCAGCCCTGCCACAGTCTCAAGCTTTTAGAGAAAAGTGCATTTATCAGCTTCTCAGTCATCACAATGCCAAGCCAGCCCACACCTTTCTATCTCATCCACTCTCGTTTGCGACGCACGTGCTTCACAAGCCAGAAAAAGTAGACAGGTGCAAGAATTTAAGAACTACAAGCTCTGTTATAAACAGAAGAAAACCAAGCTGAGAAAAAGTTTTTTGCAGTATATGTAAGGTGCATTTGTGTTTTACCACTGCGTGAAACTGTTTCTGTGTGTGGCACAAGCACCATGGGATACGAGTAATGCCCTTGTTTTAAAGCGCACACAAATGTGTTGTAGATATGTCTAGCAAACTTTTCAAGAGGCAATGAGCCATGTTCTGCATATCTTGGATTTTTTACTGTAGCATTTTTGCTCAAGTATCTATGTTCACTTTAACTTTCCTATGCTGTCCTTGTAGCAAGTGACATTTTTTATTATTATGTATTGCCTTTATATATAGTTATAGTATTTCAATCTGTATCAATAACCATTTCATCAGCCAATTCTGATGTTTACAATAGAAATACGGCACTATAACTTCATTTATTAAAACTTTCTGACCCCCTTCTACATTTCTTCTCTTTCACATGGCCCCGAAAGAGTTAATCTGAATCCTTGCCAGGCAGGGAGACTGCATTGCGTCTTCCTCTGAAACATTTTCAAGCACTTTCATGGCTCTGTGATAGAATACTTGAACATGATGCAGAAAACCGAAGTTTGATTTCAGCTCGCACCCCAATTTTTATTTTTTGCATCCATCAAGATTCTGTGGTCCCAACTAATGCCAACGACACAGATAGTGCATTTTCTGTGACACTAGCCCTCCAACACTTTCGCGTTAAAGAACTTGCACAAATGCAGCACAGTACAGAAGGCAGTAGGGTTCGCAACCTTCGCAAAGCTTGAAGCACATTACAGAATATGAAGTAGTAATGCTTTGTGCATCACAGTTTTCCAACAGGTAAGCAAAACTGGGTATTTAGACTATCCTATGAGTCCTGAGAATGAACACTAGCGGCGCGGCAGTCGGGCCGAAGTGACGTCACAGCAAGGACTTCCTTGCTTCGCGGCCGTGTATCGCCTTTTTCTGCGCCTGCCATGTGCCCACTCTTGTGCAATACGGTGGTGATAACTGCTCATTGTTTCGATGCAAATCTATGAAGGTAGAAGGCAGCTGTTTACACTGCTAGCGAAAGTTAAGTGAGCTGCGGAAAGCTGCGTGACTGTGAAAATGGTGGTGCATTACAGCAAGGCATTTTTTGTTGTCACTGCTTAGGCCAAGAAATCGCGACTAGAAGACTAAGCTGATGATTTTAACTTCATTACAACTTGGTGCAACATGTGTCCCAAAGAATTACAAATAAGCTTACACAAGTTCACTGAATAGATTGCAGTGTTTATGCAGATTATTCGGGTGATTTGTCAATGTTACGCTTTTTTGCTAAAAGAGACTTTAAATGAATCTACCATAAAAACTCTTTTAATATATCTAAAATGTTGAACAAAATTATACGGTCCCACACAAACCTTCAGGGAAATGCCGAGATGTTAGTGTACTTGAATTCCGTAAATATTTGTTCTAAACAGGCAGTCACCAGGAATTATGTGGTGATAAATTCTGATTTGCATGAACTGCTGGTCCGATCAAATGCTGCGTCACAAGCGCTGATGTTTATTCATGTGGAAGCACTACTGATAATAATTATTGTTTGCAAAGCAAACGATTCAAGGTCGAAATGAGCGTTGTGAACAGTTTCGATGGTGCTCTTAGTGACGTGGCCTACATAATAATTAAATGGTCTTCGGTTCAATGAGTCGGTGTCTGGTTTCGTCCGTCATATCCACATACAAGTTAATGAAGCTTGGGTACAATCATGATTTGATTGATTTGTGGGGTTTAACGTCTTAAAACCACCATTTGATTATGAGAGACGCCGTAGTGGAGGGCTCCGGAAATTTTGACCACCCGGGGTTCTTTAACGTGCACCCAAATCTGAGTACACGGGCCTACAACATTTCCGCCTCCATCGGAAATGCAGCCGCCGCAGCCGGGAATTGAACCCGCGACCTGCGGGTCAGCAGCCGAGTACCTTAGCCACTAGACCACCGCAGCGGGGCCTTGGGTACAATCAAACGCAAGGAAAATTAATTTACAAGTAGGCTATCTAAACCGGGACTGATGAGGGTAATATCGTCGTTCCTACGATGCTGCATATAATTTCTGCAATTAACCGCAACTTGTTTTTAGTGAGAAAAAGCCCCGAAATCACTGCGAGGAAAGCGTGAAACTATGAGATGAGTGGTCTAGTACATAAGAAAAACAAATACAACACCTGCGGTGGTATTCTCGGCCAAGTGCTTTAAAATGTTAGTACGCCTTTAGCAGTGAGCCGAAGACACTTTTATTGGGGGAAACGCAGAGGTAAAGCTGACCAGCTGTCAAGCGGAGCGAGCGCGAGCAGCAACAACACTCTTCCTTCTCTTCTTTCACTGGCGCTCCTGCTTGTGCCATATATCAATGCTACAAATTTGTAAGTATGCCTTTAGCAGTGAGCCAAAGACACTTTTATTGGGGGAAACGCAGAGGTAAAGCCGACCAGCTGTCAAGCGGAGCGAGCACGAGCAGCAACAACACCCTTCCTTCTCTTCTTTCGCTGGCGCTCCTGCCTGTGCCATATATCAATACTACAAATCACCCCCCCCCCCCCCAGAAAAGGAGCCATCCTGGTGACCTATGGACCGGCTAGGATGGGTGGGTCGAAGTGCGGTTTCAACCAATCGACAAGAACAGTCTCGCGACCGCGACGGCGTCGATCTGTCGATAATTGAACCAGCTCAACAATATAGTTAACTAGTGAGGAATGACGTAGGACTCGGTAGGGGCCTTTGTACTTCGGCAGTAGCTTGGTGGAAAGACCAGGAGCAGATGAGGGAACACGAAGCCATACCAACATGTTCGGTGAATATGACTGGGGAGGCAGATTTTCATCGTGACGGTCCTTCTGGTACGCTTGATCTTGTGCGGTTAAGGATTGTGCGAGTTGCCAGCAATCTTCCGCATGGCGACTTTGGATAGAGTTGTGGATTCTGAAGCGTCCGGACGGTACAAGAGAATGGTGTCCATGACTGAGGAAGGTTCGCGCCCGTAGAGGACGAAGAATGGAGAGAATTCTGTCGTAGACTGAGTGGCGCTATTGTAAGCGTATGTAACAAAGGGGAGTATGCGGTCTCAGTTGGTTTGGTCAGCGAACACGTACATGGACAGCATGTCACCCAGTGCGCGGTTAAACCGTTCGGTCATTCCATTCGTTTGCGGATTGTACGCGCTGGTTCTCCGATGCACAACGTTGGATTCATGAAGAAGAGCTTGTACGGCTTCGAAAAGAAAGGTACGTCCGCGGTCGCTGAGTAGCTCACGAAGCACGCCACGGCGAACAACAAGATTGTGAAGGATAAACAAGCCAACTTCACGTGATGTGGCCTCTGGCAGCGCAGCAGTTTGGGCATAGCGTGTCAAGTGATCGATAGTGACAACCACCCAGCAGTTCCCGTCAGGAGAGTAGGGAAGAGGACCGTACAAGTCAATTCCAATGCGGTCAAAAGGCTGGGGTGGGCAAGGCAACGGCTGCAGTTGTCCATTGGCTATGTTAGGTGGGATTTTTTGGCATTGACATTTGGAACACGAGCGTATGTACTGTCGGACAAATCGGTACATGCCGCGCCAATAGTACCGCAGCCGGAGACGTGCATACATTTTTATCACACCGGCGTGGCTGCATTGAGGATCCGCATGAAAGGAGTCGCAAATAGCAGCACGTAGGTGGCGAGGAACCACAAGCAACTACTTGCAGCCGCCAGAAAGATAGTTGCGACGGTACAGGAGTCCATCGCGGATTGCGAAATGTCGAGCTGTACGTTGTAGTGAACGTACCAAGGCGGTACCTTGGGGCGGCGGAGACAGTACCTATATCATAGAGACTATTCAAGCGTCTTGGCGCTGCTCGGAGTGCATGTCCGTGAACGAAGGTGCCGCAGCATCGTGACTCGAAATGGACACACTTCCATGTTCATGAGGAAGTGGAGAACGAGAAAGAGCGTCGGCATCTGAATGTCTGCGGCCTGACCTGTAGACAACACGGATCATAGTCTTGGAGACACAATGCCCAACGAGCCAGACGACCGAACGGGTCTTTTAGTGACAATAACCAGCAGGGGGCGTGGTGATCAGCCACGACGTCAAATGGACGGCCATAGACGTAGGGTTGAAATTTTGTAATTGCCCAAACGATGGCCAAACATTCCTTTTCGGTGACCAAATAATTCTCTTCAGCCCTAGTAACAGTGCGACTGGCATAAGAAACCACGTACTCATCGAAGCCAGACTTGCGTTGAGCAAGAATGGCGCCAAGGCCGACTCCACTAGCGTCGGTGTGGATTTCGGTAGGGGCATCTGGGTCAAAGTGACGGAGAATTGGTGGAGATGTCAGCAAATGACGTAGTTTCGCAAATGCGTCATCGCAAGCAGGAATCCATGCCGAAATTCCTTCACTGTCAGAAAGTAGTCATGTTAAAGGGGCTATTACGGATGCGAAATTAGAACGAATCGACGAAAGTATGAACATAAGCCGATAAAGCTCTGGAGTTCCTTTAGGGTCGATGGCTTAGGAAACTGGGCGACGGCACGGAGTTTCGCAGTGTCAGATAGAACACCCTCCTTGCTGACAACATGCCCTAAGATGGCGAGCTTCCGGGTGGCAAAATGGCACTTTTTCAAATATAGTTGGAGCCTAGCATGTGTGAGGCATTCCAGGATACCAATCTTCTGCGAGGCGCAGAAGATTGGTATCGAATCCTTTTAAAAAAACGATGACGTCGTCCAGATAGCAAAGACACATCTGCAATTTGAGGCCTCGAAGTATGTTGTACATCAGATGCTCAAAGGTGGCAAGGTCGTTGCAAAGACCGAACGGCATCACGTTAAACTCGTACAAGCCGTCCGGAGTTACAAACACAGTCTTGGAGCGGTCAGATTCATCCATGGGTACTTGCCAGTATCCTGACCGAAGATTCAGCGAGAAAAAGAACTCTGGTCCTTGCAAACAGTCGGAAGCGTCGTCAATTCTGGGGAGCGGATAAACATCTTTGCGCGTGATCTTGTTAAGGAGCCTGTAATCAACACAGAATCGAATGCTCTGGTCCTTCTTTTTGACCAGTACCACTGGGGAGGCCCACGGACTGTTGGACGGCTGTATGACGCCACGATTGAGCATATCAGACACTTGATCGTCAATAACTTGGCGTTCAGCGTGAGAGACCTAGTATGGATGCTGACGCAATGGTGCACGGATGCCGGTGTCTATACGATGAAAAATTGCAGATGTTCGGCCCAAATCTGTTTGCTTGAAGTCAAAAGATGTCCAGAAGCGGTCGAGAAGTGCCAAGAGTTGGGTTCGTTAGACAACAGGAAGGTCCGAATCAATCGATGGAAGGAAGGCATCTAGGGAAGATGTGGTGGACGTGGGAGCGGGAGTAACACTGGCGATCTGAAGGCTTGTTGCGCGATCGAGTAGTTGACTGGCGCAAACACAATCAATGTCCTCAAAATGGCCGATGCATTCGCCACTGAATAATCTGGCTGGCACTGAAAGGAGATTCGTGGCGTAAATGGTTGCGGAAGTGTTTCCGGCCATCAAAGAGCAAAAGGTAGGAGTACACTTTTTTCAAGAAGTGAAGTCTTCAGACGGCGTGAACATGAGGTTCGAAAAAGCAGCATGGTCGCAGGAGATCGGCACAATAACCGAAGACATAGGTGGGATATTCGTGTCTGCGGCGACGACAACACAAGAAATGGAAGGCTTGTTAGAATCGTCGTCGGCGAGCGATGATAATTCTAGTTCGGCTTGGGCACAATCAACAATGGCATGGTGTGTGGAAAGGAAGTCCCAGCCCAGTATCAGGTCGTGCGAGCAGTATAAAAAAACGATGAATTTGACCACGTACAGAACGTCCTGGATGAGTAGCCGAGCCATGCACGTCATAGATAAGTTTATTTGATGCGCGGTTGCCATATGAAGGGAGAAGCCAGAAAGCGGAATCGTAACTTTCTTTTAACTTGCGACACATTGCTTCACTGAATACAGACACGGCAGCTCCAGTATCGATCAATGCTTGAACGGCAACACCTTCAATCATAACAGTTATTTCGTTAGTGGGTAGAGGACGGGGCCTTGTAGAGTTCGACGGTGGCGCAGTTCTTGCCACCGGAACTGCGATGGTCAGTTTTTCGTTTGGGCAGGTGGTGACGCCGAAGCATCAATGAAGGCGAACGTCCGTGTGGGGAGGGCGATCGGTGCCGGTTGAAGGCACAGCGGCTCGGTGGAGAGGTATCCAAAGTAGCATCGAGAGGCAGCATCTGTGGTGGCTCTTTGTGGGCGTAGCCGTAGGTTTCATCAATGGTACCTGGATGAGGGACGTGTGGCGACAGAACCGCTCAACATGGCCAGGCAGACAACAGTAGTAGCAGATGGGTCTGTTATCTGGTGTGCGCCAAGGATTGTTGGGAAGCGTTGAAGGATGGCGGGAAAGGGGAACATGCGAACCTGCCGGTACGCCTGTTGCGTAGAAGGCGTTCGTTTGGTGGGCAGAGTCGACAACGTTTGGTGGCGCATGTGCCGGCCTTCGCGCGACGTCAGCGTAAGTCAGGGGAGCGGACACAGGCGGTGGCTAGTATGTGGACGGGAGGGCCTCGCAGACTTGCTCTTCGATGATTTGGCGCAGTGACGCGGTAAGCCCATGTGTATTGCTGGGAAGGAAGGGCGCAAGAGACAACTGGCAAACCACTTCCTCTCAGATGAATTGTTGGATTTGCGGCATCAATAACGTCTGTTCCGTTGAAATTGCACCAACGGTCAATGGTGACGTGGTGGTCATAACGAAAGTAGGGCGTTGCGTTGAATTGCCGTGTTTTCGCAACTCATCGTAGTTTTGGCAGTGCTGAATAACTTTCGCAACTGTTCACGGGTCTTTCACCACCAGCAGCATCATCTTCGATGCCCTTCATAATATGTTTGACCTTGGCTGTTTCGGACATGTTGGGATTGTAGCAATGGCAGAGGCCCACAACGTCCTCGATGTAGGACGTGAAACCCTCCCCAGACAGTTGGGCGCAATCTCACAAGCGCTGCTCTGCGCGGGGCTTGCGCACTGTTGGTCGGCCAAACACGTCCGCGAAGGTGGTCTTGAAAGTGACCCAGTCGGTAAGCTCAGCCTCATGGTTGTTGAACCAGAGCTCCGCTACTCTTCTCAGGTAAAAGTGGACGCGGCCAAGTTTGTTGTTTTCGTCCCACCTATTATTGACGCTTACTCTCTCATACGAAGAGAGCCAGTCCTCGACGTCCTGCTCATCGGTGCCGCTGAAATGACTGGGTCTCGCTCTGTCGGGACACCGGGACAGCAGACAAGTGGGGATGTAGGAATGGTCTGCTGTGCAACGTCGGTGGACATCGTTGACGGCGAAGGTAGAGTTCGGATACGGAGTTCCAGGATGGGAAATGGATCCAGCACGCTCCATCACTTGTTACTACACCTTTAGCAGTGAGCCGAAGACACTTTTATTGGGAGAAACGCAGAGGTAAAGCCGACCAGCTGTCAAGCGGAGTGAGCGCGAGCAGCAACAACACTTTTCCTTTTCTTATTTACTGGCGATCCTGCCTGTGCCATATATCGATGCTACAAAAAGTACTTTGCAAGCCTCGATACTGCATGAGTTTTTTGCAAGTGTGTGTAGAACTTGGTAAATGGGCGAAAAAAAAAAACTGTGGCCAGATAGGCGCATTTGTTCGAAAGTGAAAACATCATATTCCTGAAAATAACCGCTCGTGAAGAAACTAACCTAGAAACAAAAATATGCCGTCTAATGTGTAAAAACCAAGACTTGAATACGGGACACGCTTTAGAATAAATTTGTATCCAAGCACAAACATGTTCTTGCTCTTCACTCACGTCAAAATGTGGCTGCCGTAGCCGGGAATCGAACCCATTCTCAAGTTTCGCAGTAGAACAATGCACACCATATCAAAGTGTTTATGTACGGTGGAGCGTGTAGCCATTGGTGATTTTACAGAACAAAATTTTTTCGTTGTTTTATTAGAAGCATTATCAATGCTTCTTTCGTCATTCATCTCAAACTTAAGTCAAGCGAAAAGCGATTGAAAACAGCAGAAGAAATTACGATGCGAGCGCATGCTATGTAGGCACAACGATAGGCGTCGAAGCATCCTTGCCGTGATGTCATCCAGGCATATCGCCATGTGGTGCCACCCCAACTTTTGGGGGCTAATACAGTTTAGAATAATTGAGTCTCATGCATAATATATGTGCAAGAAATCAACTAAATTTTTCTGTGCACTGTCACATATTGCCACGTTCCTTTCTCAAGTTTACTCATTACCCCGTTACGCTGTACGCAATTCTCAGCACAAACCACGCCTACAGTGTTCGAAAAGCTTCAGGACTGCAGTCGATTATTTTGTTGAAATTTCACCCACTTCATGAACATTTCAGATTATTCTGGAACTTATGTCAGCGCTAGCGATAATGCTAGAATTTTTGATGGCAAGTGTAGAAATGCCGACATGCTTCGCCGCTTGTCAGTCGATCGCCAACTGACGCTCTGCTCGCCGCTATCAGTGCCAGTGTCTTGCTGTAATCTGACTGTTATTTTACGTGGCCACAAGATCGGCCCAAATAAACAGTTTATTATTCGACCCGCAGTCTGCTTTATTCGTCCCCATCACAACCCCGTGACATCATGATCGCTTTGCTGAAAGCATGACTACAGTCCACGGTTATATCGAAACCACATATATCGAACTTTTGGATATATTGAACTCATAAATTATCCCCTTAAAATTTTTTGTAAAGGTATAAAAATTCACATGTTTATATTGAATGGTATTTTTACCCGCCTTCGGATATATCGAACGCCGCGCGAGCTAGAAAGCGCGCTTCGGCACTGACCGCACTCCGCAATCTTTGTGGCTCCACGTGCGAGTTGGAAGGTGCGCTTTGGCACTCGCAGCGCCCGGCGAACTCTGTGCGGCACCACACTTCCACCAAAACAACGCTCTCTCTAACACGTGGAACCGTTTTTTTTTTTTTTTTCATTTCTCTTTCTCTCTCTCATGCTTTCTCCGCGTACCCATCGGCTCAAAGAGCAGGAACGAAAGAGCAGACGTCTTCCTCCTTTCGCCTTTTCTTTTATTTTTTTGATGTTGTTTTGCAAGTTTTCATCAGCCAACCACAGCTCACACCTTTTGCTGTTGCCCTCGCAGGTGGCCACCATATCGCGAGCGTTTTTTGCTTCCGTTGTCGCATTGCCTACATACCACCACATGTGCAGCATTTCTCTTTTGTGTGCATGGTGTGCAAAGCCGCGGTGAACTCCTTGAATTGTCAACTTCCCGTATAGCTATGGCCAGCATCAAAAAGCACAATACTCTCAACTTTGCGACAAAGCTGAAGCCTATTCAGCATGTTGAGGCAGGCGAGAAATGTTTGACCATTGCGGACGACTTCAGGATATCACGGAGCACTCCGAGTACTTTGTTGAAGAGCAAACCAGATATCAAGGCAAAGGTGGCGAGCAGCGAATGTGCGAAGCCTGTCATGTGTGCGCTTCTGCCCACGGGAATGTAGAGAAGGTCCTCTATGCATGGTTTTTAGAAGTGCGCGTGAAGAACATTCCAGTGCATGGCTCGATGCTGATCGCCAAGGCCAAATGGTTTGCCGCAGCACTCAGTGAAACAACTTTGCCGACAACACCGGGTGGCTTCACGGATTTAAACAGCGCTACAACATCGCACGTAAACCCAATCCTGGCAAAAGCAAAGCTGTCAGCAGCCAGGACATCCAGCAGTAGATGACAAAGGAGTGCGCGGAAATCTCCGTGAAGTTTTCTCCCACGGAGACCTTCAATGCCTGGCGAGACGTGAAGACGGACACAGTGATCAACTGCTTCCGCAAGGCAGGCTTCGAGACGGCGAAACTTGCGGAAATCGGTGAAAAGGACGACAAGCGCATAGACGTCGCGTTGCACGAGTTGTAGTCCCACTTCCCTGCAGCACTTCCACACGAAGTGTCTGCGGACAACTTCGTGGAAGCGGACTGCAATGTCCAGGCCGTTGCGAGCCTCGCTGACGAGGACATAGTAGCTGCGGTCGCACGGACCCAGAATGCCCAGGCAGACAGCTCATGTGACGAGGAGGATCGTCTGGACGAGGCGCTGGCTGCACGCGCGTACTCTGCCGCTGAAGTGGCGGCAGCATTCGGCATCATTCGCTGTTGTATCGGCCACATGGCGGGAATAGGGCTGTCACACCTGGAAAGCTTTGATAAGATCGAGACTAGACTCTTCCCTATTTCAAAAAGGAAAAAGCAGGCCTAGATAAGCTATTTTTTTTTCACGCAAATAAATCATTCTGTTGCAGTGTGTGTGCAGAATTAGTTGTCATTTACTGACATGCTTTGGCAGCAAAATAACACACACAAAGTAAAGAAACACTTGTGCTTGTCGTTTAGTGTTTCTTTACTTTGTGTGTGTTATTTTGCAGCCAAAGCATGTCAGTAAGCAAGTACCAACTACGCCAACAATCAGTATTGTTAGTTGTCATTCTTGAATGCGCATATCACAAGTGATGATTCGGTACAGGTAAGCTCTTGGGGCCTCTATTTTTTATATCAAATTTTTCATATATAGAACTAATTCATCATCCCCTTCGAGTTCGATATATCCGTGTTCGACTGTATGTTCGATGTGTCATGCGACATGCGGCTGGTAGCATAAAACTGCTGAGTGTTATTCCCCCTGCAATTTATTTCTGCAGCAATGGCCCCTATTTTTTCCACTTAAATTATTGATCTTTGCTCCTAGACACTATTTCATTGCCTCAATTTCTCCCAGAATGTGGGGCAAAAAAAGAAAGAAAGAATAGAACCCTGGTTACTTTAGAATTCTGCATCAAGTACTGGCCCAAAATGTTCAACAAGAAAGAATGCTTGCATCTAACAAAGACCATGGTATAAATTCACTGAGCATGACACTTGCTTATCTCAAGACCAACCTCAACTGATAATGATGGTCACAGAGCTAACCTTTCTAATGGGCTACTCTTGAATTCTGCATTGAGTACCAGATCAAAATGTTCAACAAGAAAGAATGTTTGCATCCAACACATACAGACAGTGGCATAAATCCATTGAGCATGACACTTGCCTATTTCAAGACAGACATAAATTGATCAATAATAATGGTCACTGAGCTAATTTTTCTCGAAGTTTTCCAGAAAGATAGAGGGAATATTTCGTACTTGCAAGTATGGTGACATTGTCAAAGTAGGCCCTGTTCTTAAAATAGGCCATGAGATCTTCCTCCGAACTGAAGCCCCTGAACATATTGAGACTAAGGCCTGACATCAGTGCAATCCAGGAGCAAGCTGCATTGTCAATCACATCAAGCCGATGCAGGAATGCCTCTTTGTCCTCAATGACTGAGGCACTGTTACCACGAGCAAATTCACGCAGTGCCTGGCTATGAGCCACATCTAGCACCAGTGGATAGTGCCGCAGGTTATCTCTCATCTAGAAGAAGAAAAAAAAAGGCATACAAGTGCATTATTTAAAAGGTTGGAAACACTCTCGTAGTTATGCCTCATTATTTGTAACTGCCAATATAAAACTCAAAGCCGATTCCTGCTTGTGCTTGTGCTGCCATGCTATAAAACAACACCGGTACAGAAAGAAGTAGGCAGATGAGACACTATCTCACAACTAACTTGTTAAAAATGTAAACTTGTAGAGAAATTATAGTAACTTTAATAATATAACAAGCTTAAAAAGAAAGAGGCAGCACACCTATCTAGGCTACAAGAATGATTTCCAATTAATATATGAATTATTTAATTGGGAAAAACCTTAAGAATTATATAATTAGTACATTCTTTCATCTATATTAAAGGTTCAAGAACATCTAAATATGTTGTGAAACTGTTTTTCAATGAAACTAAAATGTTCACGAACAAAAGAAATGCATATTCGAAAAGACACATGAAACAAAAGATTTCTAGCATTTTTTTGCACCTGGTTTTTCATTACTTCAAAGAATTCTTGAATTTTTTTCACTCAATATACTGTGATACAGACAAAAGGTAAATAGAGTGAATTTAAAAGGACATGTCCGTAGAACAACAAAATGGCTGAGAAGCCACACAAACATGTTACGTGCACTTGTCTTTATCACTCTTGAGAGCAGTTTCTACTGCTGTGTAATAATATTTTTGGAAAATATTGTACTGATAATGCTTATATGCACAATTGGACATTGGTCAAGTGCCACAGCTGGGACAGCATGGAATAACCCTTCTAGATCATGCTATGTCTGGACACATTGCTTTCAGGCTTCTATGGTGGCTTCTATAAACATCAGCAATGCTGAGATTAACTACACAACAATTTGTATTATGTTATAAATGCACTCCACACAAAAAATTAAGTGCCAAAAGAAGACAACAGCCTTACTCACATGCTTCAGCACTGCCAATGAATAGTCGCTGCGATCAGCAATGCTGAGATTAACTACACAACAATTTGTATTATGTTATAAATGCACTCCACACAAAAAATTAAGTGCCAAAAGAAGACAACAGCCTTACTCACATGCTTCAGCATTGCCAATGAATAGTCGCTGCTATTTTGTGCCAGGTAGTCTCTTATGTCTCGGGAAATGTTAAGCATCTTCTTGGCATACTGTGTCACTGTGTCCAACAGTCTGAATGTTTCATTTGCCTAAAAAGAGGTTGAAAGAGCATGACTTCACCTACAAGTAATACCGGGACTCTAAAACACAGGGGTCAGAGGTTAAATCTCTTGTTAGATGGATTATAAATGCCAAGCAGTGGTTCATTGAATACAGAGGCTCACAGAAAAGATGGTTGTAACTAAAGCTTGTCGCAAGGTCTGTGAAGCGTAGTGAGAAAGCCTGTAGTGAGAAAGCATAAGGCAGTAAATGAGCTCAAGGCTGAGGAAGTGCCCAGTGTGCTTCAATCTGCTACTAAAGCTTGCGAGGAAGAAACACAGTATGCGCAAACACAGTAGCTCCAGAGCCTGTAAAAAATGTAATGGCCAGCTAGCCATGTCACTGACATTTCTGCAGGAGTTTTCAGAGACTGAGCTTGACTAAAGGCTATCAACATGTGAAAGCCAGGGATGATGTGTGATGCTGCAGTGTAACATGCCAAGTATAATGGCTTTTCTCTTTCATATGCATCATGGCTGTGACCTTTAAAAAAATGTTCAAGTGCGGTCATTAAATTAGCCCAGCTTTCAATACTTCCACAGAGTCATTGGTATATGTCCCAAGTGTTTTTTTTTTTTTCTCCAGCAATGAAAACCTTAGTCTTCAAAAGAACTCCTGAAGACCAAGGTAGTTTAGCAACCTCATGACTCATGTGAGCACCATATGCTATTGAAACATTAAACTATAACATAAAGCTACAACTTCAACGACTGAATTGTTCACACATTCTTTCTTTGTTCATTGCCACACAACCAGCACTTTTTTCCCTAGTCCTTTGCCATAAATGTAATTGCCTTCATCTCCTTCCCACTTATAGTTCATCTGATAGTTGTGGCTAGGATGGCTAATTTTGAAAGAATTTCAATGCAGCGGAAAAACAGTATATAGGATCATTATACAGAATGAATAAATATGTATGATTCACACATACTCCAAATTTTATATCCTGATCAAACTGTGCAAAATCGTTAAAGAATAAATAAAAATGGTATGGTCCCGAAATGCTGCCTTAGAGTACACTGCTAGTGGCGGCTTCATTTCCGATGGAGGCGGGAATGTTGTAGGCCTGTGTACTCAAATTTGGGTGCCATTAAAGAAGCCCAGGTGGTCGAAATTTCCGGAGCCCTCCACTACGGCGCCTCTCATAATCATATGGTGGTTTTGGGACATTAAACCCCACAGATCAATCAAATCAATCAATAAGAGTACACTGCTAGAAGCTGTTTTTACCAAAAAATTATGCTTATAAATTGCGACATACTGTCTACAATCGCTCTAATAGGACTGACAGTGAGACACTAAGCCACCATACATCATAGGATCAATTTTCCATAGATGCGGTCGCGGTTCAAAAAATCAAATGCTTAAGTTAAACATTAATTTTCTGCATTCAATGTGTTTAAAAATATATTCTACGTGAAAAGTGCGACATTTGTGGAGAGGCACTTTCTAAACCCAAATTGGACAGTTGTTATCAGGTTGTGTTTCACTGCAAAAGAAAGCAAGACAGAAAATTAAGCTTATTCTAAAAACTAGAAAAGCACATGCAAGACTGACATAAGCCTGTAGCTATTAAAATTATTCTAGTAATGATGTTTTAAAGGGCCCTCAATTTTAGAATTAAAATTTGCACTGAAAAAGTTCCAGTAAAAAAAACGAAAGATTTAAGGTGAGTCCAAGTTGACTGGCAATAAGATCTACATTAAACTTTATTGCACGAGTCTCCACGTTATAACAATTGCAAGCAGCACTATTTTTCAAACCTAAAATAGGTAAGAGAGGAGATATTGCTTTCAGATACAATACTTCATAGCACTATGTCTTTGGATGCTTTCTCTGCTCGTGAAGTGTTTTTTGTTAGAGGGGGATGCTCCATATCTACGAAGGCAAGAATAAAGCCAAAATGTTCTATTTATTCAGCCTGAAGAAGCCCAGAGAGTTTCCAACTGCTCTTCAGAAGGCACATTACTGAAGAAAGGTTATATGAGGAAACTGCAGGAAAGACAGGCGCAGGTAATTGATAAGATCCATGTGGACATACACAACATCGGCAACAGCTGCAGGTGTTGTTCACAGAGACCCTGTGTTGCTATATGACTACAGGTTACAATAACAGGTGACACTGCAGTATTCTGACGTCCATCCTGGCACATCATTGATGTCAAGCAGCACTGACGATACATGCAATTCTTCTACTGCACAGCCAACACCATGAAACCACACAAAATATCAGTGATATATTCAAAAATAGAGGGCGAGTGCTGGGGCCGACGTTTCAAAAAGCAGACTTTTCTTTTTAAGGGCTGCAAAAGATTTGTTTATACATAGATACTGCGACCTGTTCCCAGATCTTAGCAGAGTGTTAATACATAAAAAATACAAACAATTTAGCACACACAAATTGCAGGCTTTCTTCAAACATTTGTAAGAATTAAAAAAAAATCACTGATAAAAAACGAATGAAATAACACAAAGAAATTAATAACATATTCATATCTTTTTCAAACATGGCTAAAGACTTCTGAGAAACTACATTGGTATTAAGATTATTCCAGTTTGTTATAGTCCGGGGAAAGAAAGAATATTTAAAAGTGATATTTTTTGTGGTAAAGGAAACTAGGGTTGAAGCATGCTTTTGCCTTGTTTCACAACTTGTTGAGAAAGAAAAATAATTTGAAGTGTTGGTGTTATAATGACCGTTTACAAGCTGATATAAAAATTTTAATCGGCAGAAACGGTTGTGCTCTATCACTATCACCGGGGGGGGGGGGGGGGGGGGGTAGTCCACTACACTTAATTAGGTCACTCACAGATGTGTGATCATAGGAATTAAAAATGAATCTAACTACCTTATGCTGTACACGTTCGAACTACCTTATGCCGAAATGAATCGAACTACCTAATGCCATACACAGTTTTTTAACATTCGTTAAAGTGAATGGGTCCCAGATAATCACTGCATATTCTAACAACGGCCGAATGTATGAATTGTAGGTTAAAAAACAAAGAGTAGGTGTGAATCACTTCAATGTGTGTCTCAAAAAAAAAAAAGTTTGCATAAGGAACTAGAAACAACAGTATCAATGTGCTTATTCCAAGAAAGCCTATTGGTGATCTACAGGCCCAAGTATTTGTACTGTGTTACTTCTAATAGTGATACACTGTTCACACCATATTTATTATGAAGAGGTCTTTTCTTGTTGGTAATTCTCATATAAACAGTTTTAAGTTTTATCAAAACTAATTACCATTTGCCATTTTTCACACCATGCAATGACCTTTGCCAGGTCATTATTTAGACACACCTGATCAAGTGAACATATCTTACCATATAAAATACAGTCATCTGTATAAACTTTCACACAAAGAGGAAGTTCTACCACAATGTCATGAATAAATTATAAAATTGGTCCTAAAACTGACTCCTGGGGGACACCAGAAACAACCTCAACATTTTTAGACGAAGCATTGTTTAGGGTGACGAAGTGGCGTCTGTCAGATAGGTAGGCTGTAATCCAAGCAAGTATCTGATCATTTTTTTTGTAATAACTTAATTCGTGAATTAATTTATTATGTGACACATTGTCAAATGCCTTGCAGAAATCCACGAATAGGGTCTGTTTGTTTTCCTTCATTAATCGACTGCGCGAAATCATGCACAGTCTCAACTAACTGCGCACACGTAGAAAATCTGCGCCTAAAACCATGTTGTACACCCACGAGTACCCTGTTCTCTTCCAAGAAACCTACCATATGTTTATGAATTATATGTTCTAAAATTTTGCATGACGTAGAAGCTAGTGATACGGGTCAGTAGTTCTCGAAGTGCGATTTTTTGCCTGATTTGTGCAAAGGTTTGATTTCGGCTGTCCTCTAGTCATCCGGTAAGGAACCATCATTTAACGATCTGGTGAACACAACATACAAGTACTTAGCACAACCATTCTGCATAGCGCTTCAAAAACGCATTCCAAGGCCACACAAGCTGGAAGGTGGTGCCAAAGGCTCTAATGTAGACACTGCCTCCTGACCCAGCCAGCTGTGTCTCTGAACACTCACTCAGCGTCATTGGCAATAGGTTGCAGTGCACAAATGGCAACCATTTGAGCTTTGCTGGCTGCCTACTGCTGTTAACCAGCCAAATTAACAGGGATGGAAACCGGGAGTCTTGGTTTAGTATATTCCGAGGCATGTCTATAAGGTATGTTTCCTAGGTATGATTGAGGAGGTATATCGGCATATCGTGTGTGCATCTACCTCCCTTATGTGGGTCATCTACATACCCTTCACCACAGATTCAGCCTACTTCAAACAGGCTGGCTGCCCATATTGAACAGCCAAGTCCTACTCCTTCTGGCCTCCTGATTTTTCTTCAAGTAATAGGCTCTCTTTGGCATTTGGGACTTCTGCAACTGAGGCAGGCCCTGGACTAGCATCAAAGAAAGTGACAGCATCGAACCTCCATGTTCCTCTGACACTGTTCTCTCTACCTGGCCCTCACAAAAACAACCGCAACATTTTGGACATTGCTTTTTTACTAGCTCTCTTTGGTTGGGCCAAATTTGCCTCTTGGCCCAGGTCAGCCTACTTTGCCAGCTGGCCTTGTTCTTCAGAAGAGGGGAATGTGGGAAGTATTGCCCTAGTGGTATCAAGGCAGACATCGCTAGTGCACCAGACCGACCTTCCTTCGTGAACTGTGCTTCTTCTTCCTGGTGGCAGGGTGGAAGGCAAGCACACATTGCACCCCTGATTAGCCTCCTAGTGACAGCCTTTAGTTGTTCTCTCACCAGATTGTTGTGCTACTGTGCGCTCTTTTGCAAAGTAGATGTTCACAGGCTTACAATGAGTTGCTTATATGTGACCTTTGTTCCATGACTTTTCATTCTTGCAATCTGTGGACTCTTACTTGCTTGCTTTGCCAAAAGTACAGCAGGCACTTGTACTCAATTAGATAGTCTTGTGGTGAGCCTTTGCCTGCAAATCCTGCCTGTCGCACTGTGTTGCATCTTGCATTAAAAAAGGCCATGTTTGCTGACAATCTGCCTGTGGTTCCCCCTCTACGCTGCGTCAGAAAGTCAACAGACCCAACTGCAGTTCTTTTTGTGCACTGTGCCGTGGAGGAACACTGCGTCCTTCTCTTCAGTGTCCATAGAGGCAAGCCTTGCAGAAACCCCTCTCCACACAATTCAATGACCACTCGACTGTTTTCCATATGTTTTCACGTAGTATAATGATCACCTTTGTTGATTCTGGCTTCAGTTCTTTCAACTATTTGAATTGGGATGCTATTTGGCCCACTTGCTTTGAAATGGTAGCAACTTCAAAGCCCACCTTATTTCACTTTCTAAAACTGTTGGTTCTAGATTATATTTGATCTCTTCACAAGGCACTCCCTCAGCACTGTTTTAAGAAAGATCTTATTAGGGGTCGATGTAAAATGTTACGTGTATGCAAAAAAAATCTCCACATCGTTGCTTAACAGCTGCGCCCACCGATGGAGACAGTCTGCCCAGATGCCCCACAGCATATGAGCGACAGAAGGTCTGCGCTTCTACCGGGGTGCCATAGCCAGCCTTGCACGTTAGTTCGGGCGCTGGAATTTAGACATTCTTGCATGATCTGTGACAGGCTGTGGTTCTACTCTACTTTGCCTACACCAAGGAAAGACCTAGGAACAGCAAGGAGGGCCATGTTAAGCCCCCAAGAACAATCAGCTTTGCTATTTAAGCTTCCCATGGCTAGTGTAAACTTCCTTTTTTTTTTCTTAAACAGATTTTTTGCGTGTTTCTTCCATCTTTTATCTCTTCCCCAATGTGAGGCATTTCTCTAGAGTTTCAGATACTACATTATGTTTATGCTGAAAATCTTTGGTGATTTCTATTCTGGTTTCTCCTTCTAGTTACTTTTCTCAATTTCTTTACAATTTGCCCTTTCACACTTTCGTGACTACACCTACTCCCATTGTTGGTATGTTAACAATGAGTTCAAGTTCACATTTTGGTGCTATGAGTGCTTATGGACAGCTAATGCCATTTAAGAAAAGATGCGATTGGAAAAAAAAAAAAGTTGCATTAATCTGTAGACAAGGCAATGAAAGTTTTGCTGTATATAATAAGGCTTTTATGCTGATTTCAAGAATGTAATTAGTTTTATAGTAGGTTGTGCAGTTTTTGTTTTGTGCCATGGCAATGTGTAACATATAGCTTATTTTGCACAAGCATTTTATGCCACTAAACTTTTATGGTACTGAGCCATTATTGTCTCATATTGCTCCACATTGACTGTGAATGTAAATAACTATCAAGAAAGTGTGTATAAGACATTTTAATGGACAAGAAAGATTCTAATACGAAAATTCTCAAAATGCTCCACCTATACTAATTGCCGAGTTTAGGTTCGTAATAATTATAGAGGAGATACCAAGTTTTAAAAAAAATACTTGCATCCTTCACATGTCAAGGAATATGTGCGCAAAAATTCATCTTAATCGGGCTATTATAAGCACTAAAAACATAATACCCAAACCCAAGAAGTTGCCCAAAATGAATCTCGCAAAAATAACATTTTAAATGCGTAAGTGAAAGCTAATTTATGCGGAAAAGATATGCTTTCTAAAACGACTTCTTGCATCATGGCAGCTTGTCAATCACGGTTATTTTGAGCATGTGGTTTTAGTGAACTCCTCATGCAAAATGCAATGGCAAAAAGCCAGCTGAGAATTTCCAAGAAACTCAAGACAATAATTTTTTTTTTTTGTTTTTAGTAGACACCTTGTACTCTTTAAAAGAGATTCTAACCTACTTTGAATTTATTTACAAGCTTCAGTTTTTTTTTTTTTTCAACACAAATACCGCCTCTTTTACCCTTAAAGGATAAAAGAGGCGGTATAATTCGGTATTTTATCAGTTTTGCTTTTGAGTTCCTTTATTCAAAAAGAAGGGATTTTTAAAGCTCCTCCACAGTCGGATAGGTGAGTGCTTGTGGATTCGGTTGTAGTGTCGACATCACTCACAGATGATCTATGAAAACGATGAATTTTGACAGATTTCAATGAATTTGAGTGTCGATCTCCGAGCGATGGTAACAGCACAGACATGGAAGACAACTTCAAGTTGTCAGACTTCAGTAAAGATGGCGAAAGTGTGTCAAAACTGCCCTGGAACATCAGCAGGTATCTGCAATAAGTTTTGCTTGCTCCATTGGCCGTTTCATCACTGCTGAGCATTGATGTAAATGTATCCAGTGCTTACCGGGGTCACTGTTCTAAATGCAAGGTGCCAGCTTGGTTCAAGAAGGAGCATTTGGCGCCACCTTCAGAAACAGTAGTTTGCTCCACAAAGACAGCATGGAGCCGATCCTGACCTAGCACTCGATAGTGCCACAAGGAGGTTTATTTGTGTTATTTTTAGTAGAAGTCATCAGAGAGACATGCAACCATAAAAATAAGTATGCGTGGATGTATATTTTTGAAGAGACAATGCACAATAAGCCAACCTTTATTTCCCCGCAGCGAGAAACTGCTTTACACAGTGGCATGATGAGCACTAGTGCTTATATTTTTGTATGTATGTAAATACCTTTTGTATTTACAGAGCTTATATTTGCAGTATTATTCTATAAGCCCTTGTGTTCAAAAGTATATTTCGACTTTTTTCAAATGTTTACTCTCAGCAGAGTAGCACTATAGTTCTTATGACTTTTGTTTTTGTTGATTTTTCTTTGTTCTGATAATTTTTTGATAACATTAGAAACTAAGACTGTTGTTTGACAAACAGTTGATAAGACCAATTCTTCTCCTATAATTTGTATCTTACACTTCAGCCTCAATTTTTATGGCAAGGAAAAATATTTCCTGGACTACCCAAAAATAAGATTCTGGGGTCATGAAAGTGTTAAAGGCACACTTAACTGAAACAATGAATCAATTTATATTGATAATTTATACTCTAAGAACCTTAATGTCATTAATTTCACCATTATAGGTTTATTATTATAGTATAAAATCAGGATTTAAGTTCCAATTTCGAATTTTGCTCCAAAATGTTTGCACAAGACATTACGAATTTAAAATGGTATTTTTAGTGTTCCCACAATATTGATGCAACATAATTTCCAGAATTTTGGTATGCCACATCTGTCTCTTTCAGACGATAATCTACTTTGCTTTTACTGATGAGGAACATCGGACCTAGCAGACACTGTTCAAAATCATAATGTCATAGCGTTAGGTGCAGGAATTTCAAAGTGGCAATACCAGCAATATTTTCTTTTGGTGCATTTTTTCGTCTAGCAAGGGTCTTTTCGTGTCAAGTACGATAATTTCAAAGCTGTGAAAGGGTAATTTACTAAAATTAAACAATTTGTCGGTCTCTTCAGTGTCTCTTTAATACTTTCCCTTGCCTAACATAGCCTGTTTTTGAAACTTGAGCATTAATGATTGTTTCCATTCCTCATCACCCTTTGCATTGACTATCCTTATTTCTTTTGCTATGCAAACTGCTTTCATTGAGAGCCAAAGAGCTTTGTTTCCCTTTTTCTTTCTTGGAATGTGTTTAACCCTTAACAACATTAATTATGATTGAATGTCTATAAATGTGTGAAGTATAAATGATTTGATGCCGAGGTTCTCGATACAAATTTAATGCAAGTGGAAGTGTTAAAATAAATTAATGTATTTATAGCACTTAATTGTAATTACATCATAATAGAATGATGTGATTAACATTAAAAGATAAGAGGATGGCAGCATGGGTAAGAGAACAGACAGGAGTTGCAGATATGCTAGCTGAGTTCAAGTGAGAAGAATGGACCTGGGCTGGTCACTAAATGCATAGAAGGAACAACCGGTGAACAGTAAGAGCTACAAAATGGTTACCAAGGGATGGAAAATGCAGCAAGGAAAGGCAGAGAGTTTTGTGGAGAGACAAAATTAGGAAATTCACAGAGGTAAAATGGAATCAGCTTGCACAGAGTAAGGTAAACTAGAGATCATTGCAAAAGGCCTTCGTCCTGCAGTGGACTAACATAGACTGAGAATGATAATTATGATAAAATAATGATCAAATCTTTATGTACAGCCATGCTGTATTTACTCTTTAACCAAATTTAACGACCACCTCAAATTGCACCGGACCTTCTGCCACCGAACATTCCTGAAAAGTTTAAAAATATTAGAAGATTCTTGCTGAAATTTTGCATGTCCAATGTCTTATTAACCATGGACTGCTTCCTCTAGAGCGATCAAGTGTAGCTATTTCAAGCAGAAGTTATGTAATGCCCTCCAGGCCGCTGTAAAGAAGCAGCAGCGATAATAAAGCCATGATTAGCAGGACAACTAGTAGCATCCAGTAGCGTCTTACGAAAATTAATAACACTGCTTAATATGCACATGGCATCTAAAAGGAACTTTCAATAGCAGAGCTATTTATAAGCTGGCTGCAATCATTTCAACGCAAACAAAAAAAGTCTCAGGTGGGTACGTGCCACAGGAATCAGGCAAGCTCCATTGCTGAGTACAGCAAGAATGCATTAATGGGGCCCTGAAACACTTTTTCAAGTAACCATGAAATGAAAAATGAATTCATTAGAAGAGTTTATTGCCTTATCACTGCAAAAATTTTAAGAATCCGTCGTGTATGAGCAGAGTTACAAATATTTGTCGCACACTGCAATTGCATTCTCTCTTCTCTCGTCCCGATGAAAGCGCTAGAAGCTAAGCAGGAAGGGATGGCAGGGGCAAAGAAAATATGTCACACACGCCTTGCAACCTTGAAAATTTGTTTTATTTTTTTCCCCTTCGAATACGCAACTTTTCAAGTGTAATCGCACGCCCATGCGTGGACAAGTCGCCGCTTCTCACAGCGATCCCTGTAACGACAGAGCGCGCCATGTTCAAATCAGCCAATGGCTGATAGGTGGCCTTCTACGAGTGATTTTTGAGCATCTCCCGTTTTTTGTAGAGAGAAGAGGAAGTAATTTTTAGCGTGTTTTGATAATTTATTGTAAATTCCAGGCCACGTGTTGAACTATAATATTTGGATCGCGTGTTCTTGGGAGCCTCTACTACCGATCAGCAGTGTTTTCTGACCATGCTCAAAAAGTGTTGCAGGGCTTCTTTAACCATAAACAAAATTATAAAAAAGGAGAGAGAAAGAAAAATTGAGTGACAGTAGGCAAGAGAGAAAATGAGATGGCAATGAAGACAAAGAAAGAAAAATAACAGTAATCAAGACAAAAAGACATTTACAGAGAAATAGACGAAAAGAAACAGACAAAAAAAAGAAAGACAGTAATAGAGAGAAACAAAGAAAGATAAATAAAGGTAATAAAGACGCAAAAAGACATTGACAGAAAAATTGATAAAAAATGATGCAAAAAAAAGAAAGTAAAAAAACTGAGAGCAAGATTTAAAAGAAAACGAGAGTAATAGAGAGAACCAAAGAGAAAAATAAAGGTAATAAGGACAGAAAAAGACATTGACAGAGAATTAGACAGAAACAGACACAAAAAAGAGATAGAAAAGAAAGAGAGAGCAAGACTAAGAAGAGAAAAAGAGTACATCTGTTAGTACTCTTTTTCTCTTTTTTTGTTTTTAGTAGGCACTTTGTGCTCTTTAAAAGAGATTCTAACCTACTTCGAATTTATTTACAAGCTTCAGTTTTGTCTTCAGCAAAGAAAGAGAAATAAACATAATAAGGACACAAAAGACATTGACAGAGAAATTGACAGAAAGAAACAGCCACAAAAAGAGAAAGCAAGAAAACAGAGAGCAAGACTAAAAAGAGAAAGAGAGTAATCGAACCAAAGAAAAAGAAAAACAGAGTCAGAAAGATAGAAAAAGAGAGAAAGAGAAAAATAGCAAAAGAAAGAAACAAAGATACAAGAAAAAGAGAGAAAGAGAAGAATGAAAAAGAAAATAAGAAACAAGGAAGGCTACCCATCTCCACTCTTCCTTCAGGTATGGCACCACTTGGTGCGAAGCTAGGCACGTGCGAATAGTAAGCTTTAGATTCGAAAAAAATTCGAAGTGAATAGTGATTTGGTTGAAAATTTTCAAATTAAATTTTAATAGTATGTATCACACATTGTGAAGAAAAATGAGCTTATTTGTCATGATCCAACTAATCTGAACTATATTTTTAAAAACTGAAGCAAGGCATTTGCAAATGTCACTCCCTTTGCTTCAAAGAGAAATGGAAGCAACTTTTAATACTTAGAAGCAGGATTTGATTTCCAGTACAATGCAAGTAATAACCTGTAAAATACATTACATTTCAAAATTTACTATAATTAGAGAAAGTAAGCCGGTACAACAAGCTTTTAAACTTTAAAGATGATGAACCAATGTGAGGGTAATATGTTCATATAAACTTTGAGAAAGGCTTCGTGGCAGTACAGATTTACCCTAGATAGGGGCATTCACGGTAAAGAAACCATTCGCTGCCATAAGACCTCCTTTGCAGGGGGTTAAATACGGTTTACAGATGTCTACCTTGTCATTCCAAATACTTAGAAATTTAAAATAATTGAAGTTCCTGTCTAAGCAGATTCGAATACTGTAATATTCATTAGAATATTTATTGCACTCAAATATTCGCACAATTATTTTTTTTTCCATATTCTTACTTTCTAACAAGTGGTGAGCAGCAAGTGGTGTGTAGGCCTAACATGATGATAAATTTTACACGAGTAAGTACGGTATTTAAATTGCTAAGATAGCAACACAAGTTCGGCATGCCCACATGCTTTATGCTTCTTAGAAAACGCACAGTGTGCAGCATGTTAAAATTATTAGGCCCAAAACTAAACCAAATGCCATCATTTCACTTTATAATTCTTGACAGGGTCAATATTGATATAACAATATAATGAGTCAATATAATATCTAATATAACAATATAATGAGTCATATATTGTGGAAGTTAATTTTGCTTTTGTCTTTTTAAAGGGCTTGCATCATGAAATATTCATCATGAACTTTGTCACTCAGACCTAATGGGATTAGTTAATTTCCTCCTCCTCGACTAGCTTCTACACTAGCTAAGGAGGGAAAATGTTTGAGGTTCGGAATGGGTCCTCTCAAAGACTAGAGTGCACAGTGGCAGCACGTAGGAAGAGCCGTAGTCCGGTGAAGAGACGCTTTATTGCAGCCTCAGGCGTATACCCGAGTCCAAGCCCGAACCTCCACTCTCCCATTTCAGATTCAAACATCCTCTTTTCAACCCTCGGTTGAACAAAGGGTCTTCACACAAGTCAATCACACATGTGGGCTCGCATTGCCACAACCAATTGCAGAAACACTTTCATAATAGACACTGCATTGGTAAAAACCACGTTACCAAATACAACATGCAAAGGGATAGATAGATTCTCCACGTGTGACAGTCTCTCCCATGCCAGGCCGTGCTGCCTCCGTCGGCCGACTTTCGTTGGCGGCCGTTCTCACGCTCGAGCCCCGTCAGCTCACTCATTAAATGTTGCTTCGTAGAAGCCTCCTTAAGAGCGGTGAGTACACTGTTGGGCTCTGTGCGCTTACCAGGTGTGTATGCGACAGCGAGGCGCCCCGACATCCTAACAACACTGGGTACCTAATTACGTACAGCGGGGGAGGTTATGCTCGTCTCCCTGCCGCCACTATGTCTCGGTCAGCCAAGTGGTCGCGTCCCCGCGTCATTCTTAATGACCCGCGTGCATGCCAGCAATGGCTTAAACTCAGACAGCGGCGCCTGGCCTGCTTCTTGCCAGATGCTCTTCTGAGTAAGCCTTCCCCTTCTAGTTCCAAACAGGGGCGACCTTGACGGCTCCGCTCTTGAACCGTGTGAACGAATAAGTCTCCTTCCTTTCTTTCCCGTGCTCGGGTCTTCCGCGTTCACCTTCGCGGAACCGATCAGCTTCGCTAGTTGACGGGTCAGGAACTGGATACGCGCTCTGCATCAGCCGCAATAATTGTGCTACACACAACACACCGGTAATTGTTGCCTCATACTAACTGTGTTCTTTGTTGTCTCAGAACACAATGCAATCCATTTTTGCCAGCAATAAATCCCATAGGCTCTTGCAAACAGCAGCATAATCTATGACACCATGGCATGACAGTACGATGACATTACGACAATATTGTCGCCCATCTATGTCTTTCATTATTTCTTTTTCCGGTTCGCTAGCTTATAAAGTGTATTCTCAATGCAGTGAGCAGAGTTTGTGGTATTACATAAGGCAACTTACCAATAATACAAGTAAAATGATTTTTATTTTGTCATTTTAGACATTTTACACATTAAGAACAAACACATAAAAAAGAACACCGGTACTTGCCTTGTGAACAATTAAACTAGCAGCGGTATTGTTAGGAGTGTAAAGTACTTTCGGGTTGCTGTATAGTACGTGGACAAGAATTCCAATCTGCTCCTTCTGGTACTCTGAAATGCCAATATCTGGAACACAGTAATTGCACACTTTACGGTGCATGGAAAAACTGTCAAAAGTGCCCCCCCCCCTTAATAAAAAATCACCAAAACATACAAAGACATACATGATTATGGCTGAGCTTAAGCCATGCTGTTCAAGCTTTGGAATAGGGGTCTGTATCTTAGCTAATGAGTAAGGCAATATCTTCGAGCATGTACAGTAGCGGTCATTACTTTAAAGATCATGTGATCGCGTGGCAGCATGCGCCGCCTTAACAGCTGATCGGCTGCTGCCGAGAGTCTCGCAGTGCGCATTGGCCCCCATTTTATCCCGTTGGCCTGCTTGCTTGCTTGCTGCGCGCCAGCCGGCAGGCCGCTTATCGGAATAGGCAATACCTGCTGCCAGTAATGCTGACAGCACCACAGCAAAAACCCAAACTCAGCCTTTTTGAAATAAATGGAAGTGCTTCTTAGCAAAGGTGGTGAAGGTATCTAGCAAGCAGGCACCACTTTGCAGTGCTTGTTAAGGGGTTTTATAATGTAGTTGCACTGAGTGAAACGCACGAACGAGTAATAAAACAAAAAGAAAGGATAGGTGGTACTAGGGGAGTGCTTTATGTTTATTGCTATATGCGTTCTTCGAGATCTATTTGTGGCTGTCCAAGATCTGTTTAACAGATTGTAGATATGACATTGTGATAGGCCCTTAAAAAATACCTATTCGCTGCCTTACTTTGATAAATAGTCATGGCAACATGCTTGTAGAAGACTAACTGGTAATGTGAAAAATTCATTGTATACATTCCGCTATGCAAGACTTTTCAAAGAACATGTTTGTTCGCCAATATGAAGATGCAATGACAGCGAAAATATATGAGCATAGTTGAGTGAATGGCCAGTGTTTTTTTATTAGTGACATTTTTTCAGCAATAGTGGTCTGTGCCAGGAATGTTTCGGATTCATGTCCAGAAACAGGGTCCAGCAGCAATGCCTGGTGAGTATTGGATGCAGCTAGATATTCCGATATTTGCGCCACACGTTGGCTTGCAGAAAGCGAGCAAGCAAGCAAGATAGAATGGCTATACATGCACACTCCAAGGCTCTCAACAACAGACAAAAGCCATTAGATGGAGTGCGTATGCACACTGCCATGTGATCACGTGGTTTGCAAACTTATCATTGCGAATGTACACTGCAACAGAGATGACTTTGTATGCCCATCTTCTACTGTCCTGTCTGTTTTCCTAAGTTTGAAGATCTTACCTTAAGACTTGGCATGAAACATGAGAATAAACTGTAGATAGTGAATTTAATTTTGACCGAAATTGTTGTTTATTTTTCATTCCCCTTTTCATGCCTTTAGAATACTTGACAAAAAAAGTTAAAATTTAATGAGACAAATGAAAGAGCTGTACGTAAATTAATCATTTATTAATCTCTATGAATCCTTACAACAAAGATTCATTCAATAAATATTTTTAACATACTCAGATTGATGTCTTCATCATCACTGGACATGCTTGCTTCTGATTTTTCAACTTTTCCACAGACCATGCGCTGCATTCCAAGCCAAATTCTCAAAAGGCCATACTGTGGCTTTGTCCTCTTGACCTGTAACAGCACACAATATCACTCAGAGCTGTCGCCAAGATCCCGAAAAGGTAAACAAAAACCAACACCTCCGTATTCACAAATTTAAAGGTACTTTTGCAGAGTAAATGTTCACATACTACATTAGGCATTTTGCTAGATAAAATCATGTGGCATGGTGACCACAACCAAATGCAGTTTTTGACATCGGAGGAAAAACAAACTATCTTGCAGTGTCCCCCTCTTTCTCCAAGTATTTTTCTGCCAATGAACAGCAGTACTTTGCATTTTTCTTCAACCTTTATTTGAAATGCCATCCCCAGAGGGAGTATATCAAATGAAAACTTCTTTTTGTCAAAATAACTCGATGATTGATATGTAGGGTTTAACATCCCAAAAGCACCATATGAGTATGAGAGAGGAGGGCTCCGGAAATTTCGACCACCTGGGGTTATTTAACGTGCACCCAAATCTGAGCACACGGGTCCACAGCATTTTCACCTCCATCAAAAATGCAGCCGCCGCAGCCGGGATTCAATCTCGTGACTTGCGGGTCAGCAGCCAAGTATCTTTGCCACTAGACAACTGCGGCGGGGCTTGTCGGAATAACTCACTTGAAACTTTATACACACCACAACATTAAAATGAATATCAAGACTTGGAGGGTAAGTAATGCTGCTACCTCAGGTTTTCCAGAAATAGCTGGCTAATAGTTTACTCTTACACTATGATTTCAACAATGCAAATAAGAATCCGTGGCATTCATTGCATTCATTGCTTCACCATTGCGGCAAAACTGTGACTTTTATCATTACAAAAACTGGGGAATGAAAATTAGGTTTGGAGCCTCCACCACCAAACAGGTCAAGAGTGCCATGGTAGTACCTCCGCCTCTCCTGTGAGCACACCCAAGATCGGGACAGAAATGTTGACCAGAATTTGCAAATAATGTATACCTCTATAAAAATTAATAGCCACATCACAAATATTGACAGTGCTCGCTGATATGTTCTAAGGTACGAAATATAGTTTTGTAAAGACAAATATAGTTGTAAAAGGCAGCCCATTCACTTAAGGAAATAATATATGAAAAGTGCGTGCAAAATGAGGTATTGAGCTAGTAGGCTTTTCATGACTGAAAAAAATTGCGCTTCAGTTGCTGCGGAGAACGAAGGTAGGGAGGAGACAGGAAATGAAGTGGATAGTACAGTGCACTTGTATTGTCCACTTCATTTTTTGTATTCTCCCTAACTTCGTTCTTCGCAGCAACTGTAGCACAATTTTTTCAGTCAAGTGAACACAAACCATCCCAAATTTTTAACACATTTTAACACTATTTCACAATGCCAGAATTGAAAATTGACGTCACCTGGTCTAGAATTTGATGGCTGTTTGAAGAAGTGCTCTCATCCTCCAAGACGGTGGCGTTATGAGGCAAAGTGGAGTTTGTGTCATTGAGATTGTGGCATGCATCCTGAGGCAATTCCAAAGCCAGCTCCGAGATTTCTTGCACGGCAGTTTCGAAGAGATTAAACCTGTGTAACTGTTAAAAGAAAATAAACTTTCAGGAAGCGGAGGATCATAATCTTTCCGATACATGAACAGGGCTTTCCCGTTCCTTCTTTTTCACTGCTAGCAATTTTTTTACTTTGTTTAATTTCTCATACTGCAATATTAGTCAGCCAAACGGCATTGCCTATAGTAGACAGTTTTTTTAGCACATCAAAGGCAGTATTCCCAGCAGAAAGTTTGAAGTGAAGAGAGATGGCTACAACAGTAGTATGATTAACTGGGTGTTAATATAACAATGCAACGCTCAATAACGATGACTAATAGTTCACATTGCTGCCAGTGTTGTCATCACAAATAATGTTCACATTGCATGTTGTCAATTTCATTATACTCGAGTCACCTATTCTTAATCATGTTATAAGCTATGTCGTGTACAATAAATTGTTGGTAATGTAGTATTGTATGAAGGTAGCATTATCTTTCAAGGTTTTAATTACGCATCTTATAACTATGCCTATCCCATGTCACGCTGCATTGGCATTCATTAAGTGGCAATGGCTGAAGAGACACCCAGCATCGGTGGTATGACAACTCTAGAAAAAAGAGCGAGTCCTGCTAGCAAATATCTATTAGTATGTAATAAAAGTATACACATAATATGCACTGTAGCATGCATTTGTGTACTACCAGCTTTAATTAGCATTTTAAAAACCACCCCATAAATGTAGAAAGGAAACATAATTATGTTCTAACTAGCAAGTATGTGACAGCTGTACATATTGCTAAAAAAACAAGGCAGCAGTGCAGGGTCCACAGAGATAAGTCAGCAGAAACATGTCCTCTTTGCTCAAAGAAATTCCTCAAAATGTTAACACCTGTATTCTAGAGCATCCCTTCACTCAATGCTTCACCTTGAGTTGAGAAAGTAGATGGAAGCACAGTCTCTAAGCAGAACAAATCACTGCATATAATAGTCATAATATGCAGTGATTTTTTAAAAGCACAGTGTCATTTTCAGTCGAGCAGTGGCGCAGTGCTCAACACAGTCAAGTGAAGGACGAAATTCGAGTCAAGGAGCATTTGTGAATACAGGGGGAAAGACTGATAGAAAATTGAAGTGGAGTAATACAGTGAGTTACCAATAATGAACAATGATGTCAGCAACTTTTAAGGCCAAGTTGTGACTGATGAAGGAACCAGGCTAAACCACTAAGACAATGACAGCAAGCAAGAGACCATAACCCAAAAGAATACAACACAATATTTCTGGCGGATGATGAATCTTTACGAATAAAGATTAAGTATAGTAGATAGACTACCCCCCCCAAAATGATCATAACAGTGCTTGTAATGGCCGAGTGCTGTGTCTGCCCTACGAAGCCATTATAGAAATATGGTGCTCCTACACAAACATGGATCAGAATCACATGCCTAATGTTATTGTATGAGCCATTTCAAAAGAGGGACACAGGTTTTCAGCTTTGAATACCTAACTTATTCTCCAGAGCTCACTCTGAGTGGGTGAAATAAGTGGAGTGTACGTGTGTGTGCACATGTGTGTGTGTGTACGTGTGTGCATGCGTGCGTGTACACACATGAAGTAGTAAAATTGCACTTGTTTCAAACATATAAAGGAGTATCTTCAATAGTGAAATTTTTCTTAATGATAAAGCACTTAACAGAAGTTACTGGAGACTATTGCCAAGGATGCAACATTCATTATTGTTATTTTTTAATCCGATATCACAGAAGCAGCACACAAAAAGTGCAGGTGCTCAAGGTGCAGTGGATTTAAACACTTAACTGAGTTGTTTACACACTTCCTGCTACATGTCAAGCTTTTAATTGACTGAATCCATGTCATAACAAATATGAATAATAGCAAATGGTTCCATTTTTCTTTTTTTTAATCTCTGTGTTCCTTCCTGAATGTCTCATGCACAGCACTTTTACATATAAGTGGATCTGTTGAAGGCTGTGAAGACCTTCTTTTATGTACTTTCGTGAAGCACTTCTTATGTTCATTTTAGTAGCATGTTTGGCATGAATGGAACCCCTACAGTTTGTTTCACAAAGAGCAATGCTATTCTATACACTTCTATTTTCTAACCTTGCTGTGAAATGGTTCGAGTGCTCTTTTAGAAAAAAGAAAATGAAGGTTTCATTCCAAATGAAGTGACTGTTTCTTCAATCTTTCCAATAAGAGACTGACCACCCTATAGTAGTCACTAATATATAACTGATCGTTTCAAAATTACTTACTCCCGTGCACTTCTTGGTGTAATGCAAGTTAATCAAAACTTGCACTGAAAAAACTTACTTTCTATGGAAGTGCCTGCTGAAACAAGTTAAAATTGATTGCATTTAGTGGTGAAACAAAAGAGACATAAATACAACAGTATGTTGCCACTTTAGGCACATGTCGTGCTGAATTAGGTTCCTTGCAAAATTCATGCTCTAATTCTGACAATTCTTTGCAGCAAGCTGGCATAGCCAGTGTGATTTGGCATAGAATCTCCACCTCGCTGGCATAAATTTCAACCAGAAGTAAACTTATTTTCTGAGGGAATAGATTAACACAAATGTACAATTTCTTACCTCTATCTTGCAGAGCTTCTCATAATTAGTACAATAACCTATATTAGCACTATGCAAGTTAACAGAGTAAAAGAACGAAATCCAAACGATGCATTTATGCACTTACATCATCTGCAAGCTTTTCCATTCTTTTGTGGGCTACGGATAAGTTCCAATGGTCAAGAGCGAGCTGTCAAAGAGAGTAAATGTGTCTTATTATCACAGGATTGAGTGCCAGGGCAAAGGTCGATGACATGATGAATTACTAGAATCTAGGCAGCAGAATGTGTAGAAATATTTACTAGGCTGGCTGTTCAAACTACACTAATGTCTTAGACTTTGAATGTAGTTAACCTTGTATTAACAAGATGAGGTACAACAAATGAAAAGATAATTGAAGAGTAGTAGTTTCCCCACCGAAGCCTGTATATGTTTAACACAGTATGTAGTACCAATAGAAAAGACTGTCTCGATCAGGTGGCAGTGCAATGCTTTGCTAATAGCACTTCGTCATACTTGGTACTTCATCAGTGGTTTGTTTACATTTCAGCTGCATGCACTCTATTTTACTGCTGGTGGTACTCATGCCGTTGGGCAGTATACTACAGTTTCGTTACAATTAGATCATTCCATTAAAGTAAAGAAACCACAAATAATACCCCTTATGCTTTTCTGCCTTAATTGTCTATAGGTTTCATTATTGTGTACATGGCAGAAAAACAAGCTTCTTGAACAATTTGCTGACTTTCAAACTTTCATAAACAAGGGTTTTTTTCCCAGCAGGCTTGATACCTTCGGTAACATGTGAGGGTTTATCGATCAGCCACCACATCATGCGATGATCATGTGCGTCGTGATACCTTCGGCCAAAAAAAGAGTGTTTGATACTTGCTCCATGGGCTGCATGGTGGCCCTGGCTAAGACACCAAGGTATTAAGCATACAAATACCCTACAAAGAAGCGGACAAGAGAGAACCCTTCATTGTAGCTTTAACAGAAGGGTATCAGATGCGCAATTTGAAGGTTGTGGATTTGGATTCCACGAAAGGAAAAAGTGATCTTTGTCCACTTCTTTTCTTTCAATTTAAAGGAAGAAAAGGGTCTTAAAAAAAGTTTATTTATTACCTTATTTTAATGAAAATGAGCATGCATGTGTATAACTGAATTGAGATTTAAAACCTGCAAACATATTTCAAATATCTCATTCAGAAAGAAAGAAATGACAGATTTCTGCATTGTAATGACATAATTTTTTACAAGTCGTTATGGTAACTTACCATTTAAAAAGTTCATTTTCAAAGCTATGTGGCTATTCTGAAAGGTCCACCCCACAGGCTAAAGCAAACTAGATGTCAAAATAGCTATTTCTTCAATCAGAATAATATTCAAACTAGGAAAGTAAAATGTAATAGAATGGAAAGTTGGGCGTGTTGGTTTGAAGACATTCTTGGTAACATTTCGGCGCGCACACAAAGGACGGGAAAACGGAAGGCGAGGAGACAAACAAGCACGCTTTTTTGTCTACTCGCCTTTCATTTTCCCATCCACTGTGTGCGCGCCGAAATGCTACCAAGAATAGAGAGGTAAATATGAGCTCCGAGTAACTAGCTGGCCTTTTCAAATAATTGCACTCCTATCAAGGTTCAGAAAAAAAAAAAGAAAAGCTTTAGCCTGTAGTTCAAGAGCTATGGAAATGAATGATACCAAGATTGTTTAAAAATGTTCACAGAAACAATCTCGAAACTTCCAAAGGAAGATTCACTTAAAAAAAATAACAAAGCCAAGAAAATTGCATTTCAAGTTTTAAAAACATTTGCGATATAATATATCCAGCCTTTAAGAAAAAGAAAAGGTATTTTGCCATAACATAGTATTTTTTCAAAGTGTAATTTCAACTATAAATACCTCAAACTGTCATTTTTGAAAATATATAAATTTTTAATTTCCTGCTATTTTAGGACCCTCATCCCCCCTTAAAGGGACACTAAAGTCAAATAGCAATATAAGTCAGAGTGAAAGCTTAATGTATGACAACATCTAAAACGACAATATTATCAACAGCACTGCCTTACTTACTGAGAAACTAATGTAAATGCACGAAAACACATGCGCCACGAGTATGACATTCGCAAAATGATCCCGATGATGTCCGATGAATCGCATACAATTAATCACTAGTAATCGAACTAGCTGCACTACATGGAGAACCTTCTGTGCATCAAGAGACGTAATTAAATTCTGCCTGTTCGTTTGTTCAATTCATGGAAAACAGAACCACCGGACGTTACTATGGGGAGCGACGCGAGTGGTTCATAAGTTCAATTTTCGCTTGGTTAAACTGAACAGGTCGTGCCATCTAGCGGGGCCCAGTTGAAGCAAGCATGCTGGCCATGTCGAAGGCCATGGCGAAGGCTATGGCAGGAAATTGTTCAATTGCTCTCACTACTTTTGTTTTGCCGCTACTAGTGTCGGTGGCCGCTGAGCTTAGCAACAATGAAATGAAAGGTTCCACTTGAGGTGGGTAATTTGAAGTGTGCTAACGTGATACACACCACTAAAACGTGATTTTCTTTCAAAACAAGCAATTCCTTAGCACAAAAGTAGCACTATGAGATTTTTGGACCACTATTTCAGCAATCAAGATAGACTTAACATTTGCCTTCACTGTTCCCTTAAGAAAGAATAATTAACTAACAGTTAAAAGGCTACAAATAATTCCCCCTATGCTTTTCTTGGCTTATTTGTCTGTCAGTTTCATTGATTGTGTGAATTCCCCTTACGTTAGTACTACAAGCACAGTTGCAAAGTGCCAATTATGCCATAATTTTTTCTTCTACACATCAGTTAAGGGCCCACTATGCATATGTATAAGAACATGCAAACCTAAGCAGGTGTTCGTTTAGTTGATGCTTTTTCTGCTGATAATTACTAATTATGTCTAAGCATTTGGTAATGCGTGGGCCTTCAAAACACTCACTTGCTGTGCCATTCACATGCTTTGAAACCTGGTGCAATTCTACGCCTTTCCCACACAGTATCACACACGTCAAGAAGACTCCTCCCACTACATGACATTCACAATGTTTTATAATTTTTGTTTCATTTTTCCTCAAAAGTAGCTTCATGCTCGGTGGAAGAACACCTTGTTGCCAAGCAAAAGGCCTTTGGTTTGATTCTCACTTGAAGCGAAAATTTTTATTGCTTATTTTATATGTATCTTTCTCGATTTCTAACTCACAGACAACGATTTTTTTGCCCACATTTAACGATGCCCATACCGATGCCGACACCGGAATTTCAATTTAAGTTACTATTCAAGATACCAAAATTTCAAGTCATTATTATTAATGAGAAAGTACTTTCTTACACGACTAATTATCTGGTTGCCATTAATGATCTGACCTCACAATAAGCATGCAAGCTAAATTTATGCTGACACCACACATGCTGTTGAAAGCAAATACTAAAAGACACACTTTAGTCAGTCCTAACTTGTCCCTATTTGAGTAGTTCACAATTGCATGGCAATGCCAGAATAAAATGCAGTCACTATATTACATGTCCTGCAAGGCATGTTATATGTGCATGTGGTGTAGCTGAGGCTGCAATAAACTTTTGTGCATGTGCAGCGAATGCATTTTCACCACTGATCCTGAGCCCTGATGTCATATCTGTGGCAACTAAGTTTATCGGCATTTCCAAGTGTGCTGAAAGATCATTGCAAACCTATGGTATTGCAAAATGCTCTGTATGCCAGTATAATGTAGCTGTTTATGTTATTTCAAAACATCTTCTGCATCCAGCCATAAGTGGTGTATCAAATGAGAAGATTGAAGTACTCAATCAATGAGCTCAAGAACTGCTGATAAGCCCAATAAATACTACAATGAATGTGCAACATTATAAAATTTCGAGTAATGACCAAATAGACCATGCTATTCAATTTGTCTTCCACTTGAGAATTCATTATTGGAAGGTGTCAAATATACAGTTTATTTTACCATTACACACATTTACTAAACATCTTCCTAATATTCTTACCACGTGGTGAAAAAATCTTGGTTACTTGCAACCAGTTTCACAACTTACATAATTTTTTTTATCACAACAATGCTGTACTCAGTATGTCATAAGCTAATTCAAGAGAACATAGCTTCTCAACTTCGGTGCCCTTCTCGGCAACAAATGTGCACAGACTAGAAAGGAAAAAAAAAAGATGACATTTTGCTGCAAATGTTAATTATACCTTTTGACCCATGTATTAACCAGAAGTGCATTCTGTGATTCCAAAAGATTATGACACTGGTAAAACTTTTCTTCCAAATTATCAAGATTAGTAAATCATTTTCAAGACATCACAGCACTGCAGAGGCACTATCAATGCTGTCCTTATTCCACTGTCTTTATTTTCTCACTCTTCCATAATAATCCTAGTTCTGAGGAAGGCAAGAAATCTTCCTGGAATACATATTACATGCTTCTAAAGTAGTAACAGATAAGCACCAAATGTATGTTTTTGCAATTATCAGTCAGCTATGTTCATTAGATTCACATGAGACCTGGACCCATGAAGACAAGTGCCTATAAAACATCATGGTCTCTGGCACTTCATTATAATTATTCTTGCCTTGGTTTTGGTTTTCTGAATGCTGGAACTGATATCGCTGTCATTCAGTCATGGCCTTACTCAAGAGTGAAGAGCCTATCATGACAATACAGTGCATATGAATTTATCACAGAGATGTCAAAATTTGGCTTTTCTGTTACTTTATTAGATCAAGAAAGCATGTATATTATTGTTTTTATACACATTAAATGTGGTTCTGTGCACAAAGTGCAAAGAGCAATAACAACATTCAGAGGACATATGAAATTAAGAATGCAGAAATTGCTTGCCTTTCAAATCTGTAATTTTTCTCAACCATGTTGGTAAAACATTGTTGTTTAGTACATAACTTTTGTTCATTAATGCACACTGGACATTGCGATGCCGGAGACAATCCAGAGACCGCCAAAACTGTCATAAATAAAACTTGGTATGCCAGCTAGCTAGTGCAAGTTTAGTGCTTTGCTTTCTAATGCCGTTGTACTGGTTGCTTAATTTCACCAAAACAAAGTACTAATCACCATTGTGAATCCCACTGTGTCTGTACTTCCAAATTTAAGGCAGTACAGACATACTCTTGTGCAGTAAATATGTAGGAACATTCTGTGCTAGAGGAGGCACCTTTTTTCCTGGACAATGAATGTTGTTAGGCATAAAAAGGAACCAAACCAGCAATGCAATAGTTCTGCTCAAGAGTGAAGAAATGAGTGCAATAACTTTTTTCTATATATATATATATATATATATATATATATATATATATATATATATATATATATATATATATCAAGATTAATTTTTAACACTGTAAGCTTTGTCATTTTCTGAGATTGTTTAGCTCACTGAAAGCATAGTTTTCGAGAAGAATAATCTAGAACAAAGACAAAACAAATTTTATATTTTATTTCCACCACAAGAGCACAATTACTTCGCATCTTAAACCTAAGACACCCAAGACTAGAACATTTACCACCCACTGTTTATTGGGGCCTTATAGCTCAAGAGACCACACAAAATTAAGCAACAGTGACACTTGGCAATAAATGAGTTTTTATCCCTTCAGCTTTCCCTTGAAAATCATGTAATGAAAAGTAGCAATGAAGTGGTGAACTTTAAAAGAAATCCATGGAAAACATATGCTCCTTACTGTCTCAGCAAGTTTCTTGCGGTCAACTTGTCGTTTCAGCTCTGAAGACAGTAGTGCAGTTTGACTACTTGTAAGGTTGCAGAAATGCACCTGAAGATCAGCCTGAAAGTCACACAGGCAAGCATCCAGTCAAACATAGCCAAATTAACACTTTGGACAACGTCAATGGGTTCATGCCCCTGGAGTACATGTAGACAATTGAAGTTCAGTAAAGTTTGCAGCCACCAATCCAAATCAATAAAGTTTTGAATTTGTGGGATGCCAGGTCGACAAAAGACAGATTTCAACATAAAAAAGTGCCGCCATATCCACGAAGTGAATGATGATGAGTGGGCGAAGCTCCGGAGGTAAACCTGGTAAACTATGAATCCTAGGTACATTTTGCCCACTCGATTTCATTACAACGCTCCCCCTAGCGTACGTTGCTAAACTAAATCGAACGATTGCCTTCCACCAATGACAGGCGCCATATGCGACATCATTCTTATTTTATAACATCTCGCATCTTTCATCATCAACTACAAGTACCGCCATCTAGTTTATAACATCTTGCATCTTTTCATCATCAGCTATAAGTACTGCCATCTAGTGAACACTACAAGAACTAAACAAGAGGTGCCTACATACAAGTGATGGTACCGCTATCTAGTGAACACTGCAAGAACTAAACGAGAAGTGGCTACATACAGGGGATGCACAGCCCACGCCTTAAGGAGCTTCGCAACTAAAACATAACTGTTTATTAACGTGGTAGCGACAGTGAGGCGAGCATGCCGACACTGCACTCGAATGGTTAGGGAAACAATTATAAAAGCGAACTGAACAGCTTGGGTTTTATAACAACCAGTGATGACTTAAGCCTCCGGTGAAACTACCGTGGCACTGTTCCTCATCAAAAGTCTGTTGCAGCAAGTGGCCGTGTCAGGCCGGGCTATCCAGTGATAATACAGAGGCTGCGCAAGTTTGAGCGCAATGGTCGCCACAAGTTGTTTATCTATCAATTAAGGTCAAATGCTCATAAAAGATTGCTATTATATTTCTGGTCTGGAGAGATGAATTTTCAGCCACACAAATAAGCGACACGTCTGCTCAAGTTTATCAACTCAGCACAAAGCAAAAGTGCTTTATTTTTTTTTTGACAAATAAGTTTGTCAGCAGTGCATCCCTAAGCTGGTTTTGATTTGCCTAAAAGCAGAGTTAGAATCTGTGCAAGTACTAAGTATTAACAAAGGTCATTATTTTGTACACTTTGGTGTTACTTTACAAAATCGCAAGGATACAGGGGTCAGCAAAGCCCCCCCCCCCCCCCCTTTCAGATAGATCTTTGGTTTGTGAGCTCGCCGAGTCCTCTATGCTCTGGATGTGTACAAGATTGGCTGTCAGCAGACAGTCAATCTCACATTCCCACATACCCCTCAGCAAGCAAGGCTAGCTCACATACCCCTTCACACGCACTGCAGTCAGGGACGCAAAGCCATGGACCACATTGGTTCCTGCTTTAACCCCCTCTTCCCCCACTCCCTGCCTTTTTAAATGCCCTGGACATTTTTTGTGTAGACTGCTTCATAGTCTCAGGCACTCTTCCGAGACTTCTGCTTGTCTGTATTATTCGACTTGGCCAGTATCAGAAACGCAACCGCTATAAACAAATCAAGACATTCTCGGGAACAATTTAATCAGAAAAAAAAAAAGAAGAGCCTAAAAAAATGAAGATGCCAAATGAAGTAAACACTATGACTTAACCACATATTACAACTTTCTTTTCTTCACTGAAACAATTACAAAATACGTATATACAGCCATGACACATTTAAAAAAAAAAGCTGCTTGATCGGCTAACAATGATTAGATACTATTCCAGAAATATGACAAGTACTTGTCGAAAGTGCTCACTTTTTATTACAAAGTGAAACCAAGACAATCAAATCAAGCCACTAAAAAAGCTTTATGAATAGCTTTAAGTCTTTGTGGTCTTTTGTTGGGAGGGGCACAACAATGCAACACATCCGCAGCGGTCCACTGTTAGGCACCGGATGTTCCACAAATATTGCTGAAAGACTTAGGCTCAATGACCACAGCAAAAATGAACATCCAATGAGTTTTTCTTTCACAGTTATTTTTGCAAGGAACGTGCACTTTTTCGGTTAAACTTCAGTAACTTTCCTTGTAGCACACGTAAATAACAGGAAGAAATGAAGGCATATATAGACAGACAGAGAGCTAACTTCTAATGTAGTTTATTCTCAGAAACCAGAGAACACTTATGCACTTGTCTGATGAGTCAGTCATGTCACCACGTGAATAAAGGAGTAACATAAGTATAAAACATACATACATATATATACACATAGAATAATACCCTCATGTCTTGCACAGATACGTTAAAGTGCTATCAACTGCTGGCTGACACACATATCTCCAAGTGCAGTGTTTGGTTTCTATTATAAAACGTGTCATTTCCCATTTGTGTGCAGCTATTATTCTGGTGTTTCCAAAGATAGGGGAACATTGATGCTGTTTACAATGTTGCAGGAGAAAACCATCACTAGCATTTTTCCCAACTTTATTTTTGTTTTCATGCAACCTATCCCTGATGCATCTTCCTGATTGCCATAATTGTACAGCATGGGTTTTAAGAATGCAGGGTGCATATGGCTTGTAAACATTTCTTTAGCAGCCCGGGCCAGACACAAGACTGTATTGGCCCTATATTTTCTATTATTTTCTTGATAAGTATGTAAATGAGCTGTACAGATATAACTGGTTTCGAGCATTCTTTTTTCATGAGGCACCGTATGCAGGACAGCTAGTGTTGAAGCATTATGGTAGAAGAACAACAGAAAAAAACTAGCTAGTGTTGAAGCATTATGGTAGAAGAACAACAGAAAAAAACTATCTTTCAGAATGGCCATCTAAATTTCAGTCATTCTGAAGATTGGCATCGATATGTTTTTTTTTTTTTTTTCTTTCCCGAATCCTGCCCATCGCCAAATCCACTTCAGATGTGACCCACATATGAGGTATGGGAAAGGCATTTCAAACAGCAATGTGAGCTGACATGTTGTGAAGGCTAACCCCAGCAAAGGCCCCCTTCACTGTGCTGGTCCTTTGCCACTTATTGCGGCTTATTAGCTGAGCCGAGTTTTGAGACGCCTATTGTACAGGCACAAAAAATTTGGTGCCTGAAAAACCAGTTGGCAACTACATCTGACAATTTTGCTACCATAATATATATTTTGAGGCATGTGTTAACAAAACATTGTTTTGCTACTTAACAGACACGATGTTGAATCTCCCATTTTTTATTTCATTGCGCTCCTGCATAATGAAATTGAAAATGGGAGATTTGGAGAATACTTCAACAAATGGCCAACCAAATTTTGGATTTTGTTCATTCTGTCAGATAATTTGTTATATCAGTATTCTTTATATTGAAGCTCAACTGCACCATCTGAAACTGAAAAAACTACCATGAAATAAGGTTAGTACTATATCACCTTGCCAACCATAGTTTGCAGCATCAAACAGTGACCAAGTGTTTCTGCATCTCCAGAAATGTTTAGTCAAACAAGACAGTATGTTAGTTACAATCACAGGAATAGATAGAAAGCTAAATTACGCTCTCCCAAGATAAACCAGATGGAATCAATCGCCTCATTAATACAAATTGCAAACTAAAGTTCCATGTACTCAACTTCTTCTGATAGTACTGTCAGAAGCATTGCTGCACACAATGCATCCTAGCAGTATTTCCCAATAATGCTGTCATGTATTTCTGACAACAGGAGTTGCTACAGGGCCAACATAATTAACTAGACTACATCATTAAAATGCATTCAATCCAAAAAACCTGTAATTAATTTAGAATAAACTGTAATACTCATTAGGAATTATTATTATTATTATTATTATTATTATTATTATTATTATTATTATTATTATTATTATTATTATTATTATTATTATTTGATAAGAGTCTACTCAAGAGAAATACAAATCAATAAGAAATTTGTAAATGGGGCATCTGTCCAGGAGCCAGTGTTTCGACAAACGGAGTTGTCTTTTTCAAGGCTGTAACTGCTACAAAAAGACAAGTCCACTTGTCAAAAACGTTGGATCTAGCACATGCACCCTGTTCCCAAATTTCTCATTGCAAGCTTGCATCTTCCCCTGAAGTTTCAATTGGTTTAGTAAATGGTTTTTAGCATGCAAAGATGTAAAATTCAATACCACACCGTAGAGTGCATGAAAACTAATAAGGTAGCATTGAAGACTTACAATACTCTCTGCTGATATCGAGGCATTCAACTTGAACACATTGGGCATTTCATGGTATTCACAGAATGATGCTTTCAACACTTCTGGGGACAGCAGCAATGCCTAAAAATAAAATAGTACAACAGGTTTTTATACCTGCAGCAAACATTTCAGAGACGTATTACTTTGTCCTTTAGTCAGGTGACACCTGCAGCAATGAACAGGTGAGCTTTAGAGTACACTCTCAAGAGGTTTCAATCATTAAGCCAGTGTTGCTTTGGGATTCTAAATACCATGAATCAATCAACTTAAAAATGTTTTCAATGTAAAAGAGCTCTTGCTCAGGAATTCCTTTGCACGAAACCTTTTTCAAAGCAATTTGTGTCATTAGAGTTACGTTACCAAGAACACATTAGGAATTTTATGGTATTTTTATTTACAACACAAATGTAGCATTTTTTTTTTTTGGAGATTACAGGAAGTTCTGGATCTTCACCAGCAAAAGGCAACACTCTTGCCTGCTGCAGCTCACGAACAAAGTGACTCCCTTTTTATTACTACCAAACTTAGTGGGAAAATTACACGGACAGAAGAAGGGAACGTGACAAATGAGGATGAGCCCTAACTACCAAATATTTGTTTCAACTGATACACTCTTTTTTATACAAAGTGATCTACATACACCTGCCATGCCCCTTCTCAAAGCAAAGCTGAAAAATTGGAAATCTAAGCTGAAAAAATAAGAACAGTACCGCTTCACACTTCAAAGTTCAAGAAGCCCAGTTTGGCACTGTGTGAAAATTAGAAGCTTCGTTGATACAGATACATGAACCCTTGTGGATAAAGAATGCTCCCAAGGCCACATGAGTGGTGTAGTTGGCATACTTGCCTAAAATCTTGGTCTCACAAAAACATGCCTCGCAACCACATGCAGTGATGTGGGCAACCAATTATGCTTATCTGTCATCCTTTTGTCTAGCTTTTAGCACATGCTCCCTGGGCCAGTCTTTGAGACAACTGCCAGACATGTTACTAGGAGCAATCATGCCCTGTTTGGAAATTTCATTTGCTGTCATTGGAAATTTGAAGGGAGAGCCAGAAAAGCTTCTTAGGAGCTGTTAAGACATCAGGAATACTTTGTATGCTCGTGACCATTAACAGGTTATATTCATCATCATCATCATCAGCCTGACTACGTCCACTGCAGGACAAAGGCCTCTCCCATGTTCCGCCAAATAACCCGGTCCTGTGCTTGCTGCTGCCAATTTATACCCGCAAACTTCTTAATCTCATCTGCCCACCTAACCTTCTGTCTCCCCCTAACCCGCTTCCATTCTCTGGGAATCCAGTTAGTTACCCTTAATGACCAACGGATATCCTGTCTGCGCGCTACATGCCCGGCCCATGTCCATTTCCTCTTCTTTATTTCAACTATGATATCCTTAACCCCCGTTTGTCCCCTAATCCACTCTGCTCTCTTCTTGTCCCTTAAGGTTACACCTACCATTTTTTCTTTCCATTGCTCGCTGCGTCGTCCTCAATTTAAGCTGAACCCTCTTTGTAAGACTCCAGGTTTCTGCTCCGTAGCTAAGTACCGGCAAGATACAGCTGTTATATACCTTCCTCTTGAGGGATAGTGGCAATCTACCTGTCATAATTTGAGAGTGCTTGCCGAATGTGCTCCACCCCATTCTTATTCTTCTAGTTACTTCAATCTCGTGGTTCGGCTCTGCGGTTATTACCTGCCCTAAGTAGACATACTCTTTTACAACTTCAAGTGCACTATTACCTATCTCGAAGCGCTGCTCCTTTCCGAGGTTGTTGTACATTACTTTCGTTTTCTGCAGATTAATTTTAAGACCCACCTTTCTGCTCTCCTTGTCTAACTCCGTAATCATGAGTTGCAATTCGTCCCCTGAGTTACTCATCAATGTAATGTCATCGGCGAAGCGCAGGTTACTAAGGTATTTTCCATTAAGGGGGGAGGTGGCGATCGAAAAAAACTTTTTTTTTTTGTTGAGCTAGAGTAATGAAATTTGGCAGGCATACTGAAGAGTGTCTCGTATAGCTATATATGAAGTTTCATTGCGATATCTCGAGTAGTTTTCAAATTGCACTATGTTACATAATCTGATGACATAGTCTGCTGGTGAAAAGCCTAGCATTGTAACAAAACATGCCAGGAAGGTCCAAGTGGTTTTGATCTTTACTCAAAAAAACACTACACAGGATGACATTATCAAAAATTGTCTATTCCTTTTAGTTTTTTACAAATAACATCCCCATCAGCTTCATGTATTGCATCAGAACTTCTCATGCACTAGTTAGCACATGCAAAAAAAACTAGGCCCTAAACAAGGTAAAGAATAATGTCATCCTGTCAACAAAACTTCAAGGATTAAAAAAAAAACAGCATCAAAATCGGTCCAGTCACTGCCACGCTACACTTTTCCCAAGCAACACTAAGTGCCCAAAACACACTTCAGAGAAAATGGCTTTCAAAGTTTTTGTAGCACTTCACCTTCATCAAAATGCACCAGAACCGTAGTCTTTGGTGTCCATGCCTGCAGGTGGCCTTTTGGTCCTCTGTTTCTTCATCTGGTGCATGTTTGATGATTTTTTAGCCCGCTGGCTGTCGTTTTCTGCAGCCCTCTGAAGGGCAACGGCCCCAGGTTTTACACCTAGTGCAGTGCAAATCTCGGTGTAAGCTCGCAAGCTGCCTGCATTGTACTTTGCAACAGCTTCATGCACTGCTGCTTCCACAGTGAAGAGGGAGGCATGCTGCTGCTTGGATATCAGTGACCAAATCACTGAGTGGAGGCTCTCGGCAGCATTTTGAGTCTTGTTGCCGCTACATCGAGCCAGCAGTTGAGGGTCGGAAAGGCGTTGGTAGATGGGCCGCAGTGCTTCTATAACCTTGCTAGGAAGGTTGTACTTGTATGGAGGTGGTGACTTTCCTTCTGATTCTGCTGAACGGTGCCTGCACCAGCTGAGGGCACCAGGAGGACACAGCTGATGATGGGGCTCAGCATCAGTGGATGAAATGTGGTGGAGTGTTGCCATTACCGCCCTTTGCATATCTTGCACATCTGTGTTGCTTCGCAGGGCTAGGCCATAATAGCTGGTGAGCCTCTTTACAAGATCTTGCGTAAGGCCACCTCTTCCACCAAGTGCCTCTCCCTTTTTTGCTTTGCTCACAAGAGAGCGGAGCGCAGTGCCCATTCTTTTCTGGACATGATTCACACAGTCCTCCTTTGTGAGTGGTATGAATCCATATGTCTGATCATTGCACAGGGCTGTGTAGGTGCGGCTGTCTCCATCACAAATTACGTTTGTGTACCTGAGGTCGTTCTTGCTGATGGAGCGCCCAAAAAGCTGCAGTGCAGCTTCAACTTCCATGCGCCCTGCGCCTACATCGATGTTTTTTTGGCACTCGTGAGCCTTCCTCCATTCTTCATATGTAGGGTGGCTTTCAGGTGGCCCTAGCGTACACCCAAGGCAGAAATTAGACAAGACTGTGCAGTCAATCACCAGACCCGTGTAAAATTCAATAACACAGCCTACACCAACGTGCGAGCTGTGCCCACGAGTTAGCCATGTGCCATCATACACCACTGTAATGTTTTTCGTGAAGTTCACTTCCATTTCTTCGTATGTGTTCTTGACGGCCTGTACAGCATCTGTCAAAACAGTTTGTGCAGCCACTTTGGAAGCTGGCTTTATCACATTCTTTAAGTGGCGTTGATAAGTCTTCTGGTGCAGTCCTCTGTGCGACACATTCATCACTGCCCAGAAGTCATTTATAGCAGTAGGTCCTTTTCCAATGCACCTGATTGCCTGCACTGATCTAACATCGAAGACTCTCGCACCTTCTTTTCTCTCTGAGGACCAGTGAAAGCTGGCTGTGCCGCAAGAATGACATATAAGCACCATTTTCACGGCAAGTCCAAGCCTTGTGTCCCGGTCCACAGCGAGGTCTTGCTCATGGCAAATTGGGCAGAGTGTTTTCCCAATCATCGCGTTCAGAGCGGTCATCTGCATAAGCACGTATTCTTTTGGCGCAGGCGTAGTTTCACGTTCCTGAGACGCTGTCAGTGCGAATTTCCGCTCAGTTGCCGACATCGCGCCGAGCGACTCGCGAACTGTTGTCGACTGCGCCTCTGCCGTTTGCGCGGACAGAAAGCTTGGTTGAATATGCCCTTGAATGGTACGAAGCTCGTCGAGTAAAGTCTCGTTATCACTCCGTTGATTTACGGCGTCTGCCGATGCACCTGTCATTTCCGCATCGATCGTTTCACCGTCATGTTCAACAGCCCGATCTCGGTTAGGCAAGCGTGCAGCCTCACGTTGATGCGTGATAACATCGACAAGCATGCCTTCAGTTGATGACTCCGACACGCACCTGCGTCGCACCACCTCTGCATTGTCCGCTGGGTTGCGATAACTTGTTGACGGCTGAGGATCCAGGGTGACTTCGTTATCGCCGACTGACTGCCGACTTGTTGGGCGATTCCGCGAATGCCGTGGAATAGGCGGTCGGCGCTTTCGTTTACGGAAAGCGAGCGCAGTCGCATGTTTCCTGCGAAGCGTGCGATCCATCGCCGCAAACTACGTGCAAAGCTTTTGAAGAGCCTCCTCGGCACAAAGAGCTGCGTCGGTCGTGCGTCCGGCAACTTGCGACTGTTCAAGCAGAAGGCACGGGAGAACTCGACGATTGGGGGGCTGCGCAGCACTATCGTCTCGTGAAGACGGTTTGCACGACAGTGCCGAGACCAATCGCAAAAGACGAAGAAGCACACGGAGAACGTTTGCAACGAACAAGTCGGAGCAGACAACAAGCCGCGCGGCCGGCGCGGCAGCCGCACCATGCGTGGGAGATGAGCACGTGAGCGCGCGCACCAGCCAATAGCAACCACTCGTTTCCCCTCGCTCCGAAGGAGCGCGCGCTCCGTCCAATTGTAGCTCCGCATTTGAAAAGCGGGGAAACTCGAACACCCCGCGCGCTACCCAATCGCAAGCCAGTTACGCCTCGACCACGCCGTTGTTGTCACCGCTGATGGCGGGAAAAAAAAAAGCAAGAAATCACAAACAAAACGTGACCAAGATGGCGGCGCTCGGTTGAGCGGGGGAGAAACGGCGTGCGCGCGAAGTTAGGGTATTTTCGACGATCACGCGCTCCTCAGGTGCTGCCTCGGCTAGCTAAATATTTTATTTGAGGTACTTTTAGCGCGAATTCGGCGCTAATATTTACAGAGGAGGTAGTTTATAGATTATACTGACCAAATATACTGTTTTCTAAAAATGGACTTTTTTGACATTTTTTCGGTTTTCGAAGGCCGCGTTCCCCCTTAACTCTTATCCCTAACTGTTCCCATTCTAGGCTTCTGAAAACCTCCTGTAAGCATGCGGTAAATAGCATTGGGGAGATTGTGTCCCCCTGCCTTACACCCTTCTTGATTGGTATTCTGTTGCTTTCTTTATGAAGCACTATGGTAGCAGTTGACCCCCTGTAGATTTCTTCCAGAATGTTTATATATACTTCATCTACGCCCTGATTCCGCAGTGTCTGCATGACGGCTGATATTTCTACTGAATCAAACGCCTTCTCATAATCTATGAAGGCTATGTATAGTGGTTGGTTATACTCTGAGCATTTCTCTATTACCTGATTGATAGTATGAATGTGGTCAATTGTTGAGTAGCCTGTTCGAAATCCTGCTTGTTCCTTTGGTTGATTGAATTCTAATGTTTTCTTTGCTCTGTTAGATATTACCTTTGTAAATAGCTTGTATACTACAGAGAGCAAGCTGATCGGCCTGTAATTCTTCAAGTCCTTGTCATCTCCTTTCTTATGTATTAAGATGATGTTAGCGTTCTTCCAAGACTCTGGTACTCTTCTTGTCAGGAGACACCTCGTAAACAGGGTAGCTAGTTTTTCCAACACAATCTGTCCTCCATCTTTCAGCAGATCTGATGTTACCAGATCCTCACCAGCAGCTTTGCCTCTTTGCATGCTCTCCAAAGCTTTTCTGACCTCTTCTATCATTACTGGTGGGGTGCCATCTGGGTTACTGCTAGTTCTTAAGGTATATTAGGAGCTGTAAAAATCGCAGGAATACTTTGTATGCTCATGACCATTTACAGGTTATGTGAGACCTTATGGACATTAGGCATAACTAAGGGTCTCATCCCCTCTTGCTGTGTCTTGGCCCTTTGGTTCCAACTCTGTTCTTTACCTTCTGCAGGATAGATTCAACTACTGCATCAACAAGCAGCTCAGAGAAAGCCACTGCCAAAAGGACACAGACACGGCTTTTGCAGCCCATCAACCAGGCACTGACATGTGATGCCTCTTTTCAGGACTTCAGGGTGGGCAAAATCAAAAGGGAGGAGACCGTGCTTGACCCATGGGAGGTACACCCCACATACATGGCTGTTGTATAACTCTAACCCGAGATCTAAGAACTGCAAACAGTGTTGCTAACTGCAGGGTAATTACCAAACTATAGATATTTTCAACATTTTTTGGGCAGCGTAGGGTAGTAGGGTGGCAATATGACTTTCTTACCAGCATAGGGTAATTTAAACATTTTTCTCGTCATCAATCAGTGAAACATTTAGATGAGTGACGCGACATCTCTGAGGATGAAATTCCTAAGGAGACTTGAAAACCATATCTTTTCTTGAATAAAATTGAAACAGTCTTAATTCTCATTTCACTAGCGTAAAGAAGAGATGAAAGTGAATGCATCAGATATCTCTATGCTAATATTCTCTATTTTTTTATGAATAATTTTTTCCTCTTTCTCACCTATTTATTCTATGCCTGGAAGGGCTTTCAAATTTTGCAATTGTGGCTGTTTACAGTTATTAAGGCAAAAGCATTAGATGCTTCATCAAACATTAAAACATCGCTGGCATGAACATGAGTGCTTTAACAAATTATATATATGAATTTAACATGGACTTGCCAATTTATAAGATCATTATAGTCACATCACCTCATGACATCATCATGACGGCAGATATCGTCAAAATTTATGATGTCTTCATGAAGTAATAGTGGCATCAGCGTGAAAAACAATGAGATGTCAAATGTTGACGTAACACATGACATCATCACTTGGTCCCAAGTGGGCAGATTTCGGAGGCACGTGAGAGGCAGAAATTTCACAATGCCTGCGACTCAAACCAGTGGGGATCTGAGGCGCGCCCGCGGCCATTTCGCGGGCATTGCGCCACACGGCCACACCCTTTTGCTTTCCTGCTGTGTTAACACCACGTGGCGATAGATGGCGCCACGTGCGGGCACGGCACGCGGTACGCGTGCACCGAGGGAGCACTCTCTTCTCCGTGGACAGCGCCGGGTAAGCACGTGTTTTCCTTCGTCCGCGTCCCCTTTGGGAATCGCCGGACTGTAACCTGCCAGGAGTGGCCCTGGGCATCTCGGCAGGCGTGTTTACTTGAGTGCTAGCTTCGGTAGCGTACGCTAAGCCCACAGCGGTGCCTAGTGCTTGAAGTGGTCGTACCACAACGAGCCGCACTTGCCGTAGGCCTACGCGTACGAGGTTTGCCCTAACACTCGCGACCAGGCACATTGGCCATTGTGAGAGTGCGCAGCATAGCCGGGAGGGACCTTTTCCCGACCGGCGTGTCAAAGCTCGCCATTGCCAGCTGCGACGTGCTCGCGGTTTTCCCCTTATTGTGAACGTCCGCGTGCGGGTGCCTTTGCTACCAGCGTCCCGGGAGCGGACGTTGTACTGTTGTTCGGGGTGCCGCCAGAGGCAATAAAGTGTTGGGTACTTTTACATTAGAACACTGTCTATTTGCCGCGCCGCGCTCAACGCCTTATTAGTTGAGCGCGCGCGGAGCGGTGCACTACACGCGAGTAAACGGAGTAGCGGCCCTGTGGCTCGCTAAGCGTGAACCCGCGGTGATCGTAGGGAGAGGGACAAATGACACTCTGCGCTTCCCTTGCGGTGCGCGTTTGGAGAGACCCGACCATCGGAGGTGTGTGTGCGTGTGTATGTGCGTGTGGCGACAACTTAGGAAGTCACCGACCCCTACACCACTTTGGACTCTGGAGGTGCTCGGAGACCTGCACGAGGCAAGCTGTAGCAGACGCTGTGCACGACTCGACCGACGCCGCAGCCAGTATATTTGGCGACCATTATTCCAGCAGAAGGGCCGGCTGTCACAGCGAGGTCGATCCGAACCTCCACCGATGCGGCGTTCGTCGGACTCGCAGGGCTGTCGTCAACATCGACGAGACGAAGGTGAGCCCGTTCCTCGCATGAAGGCCTCAACCAGAACCCTCCCCTTGAACTCTCGCATCCACGCAGTCACCCAAGTCAAGCATTACGTGATGCTGCCCCTCCGAGCCGTGGACGCGCTCTTGCGTGAGCATCATGAACTCCCGTTACCCCTCTTCCGCGGAGCCATTGTATTTCTGAAGAGTATTCTTGTGTTGTTTTATTTTTTTTCTCCAGCAGCAGTTGTAGAGCGAGGCTGAGACTAGCTGTTGCTCATTGCATGACGCCTTTGCATGCATGGGCGACGACCGGCTGCCTTTGCAGACCGGTATATAAAGTGAATTAAGGAGAGGAGGATGTGGGGATCTGAGGCGCGCCCGCGACCATTTCGCGGGCATTCCGCCACACGGCCACACCCTTTTGCTTTCCTGCTCTGTTAACACCACGTGGCGATAGATGGCGCCTTGTGCGGGCACGGCACGCGGTACGCGCGCGCCGAGGGAGCACTCTCTTCTCCGTAGACAGCGCCGGGTAAGCACGTGTTTTCCTTCGTCCGCGTCCCCTTTGGGAACCGCCGGACTGTAACCTGCCAGGGGTGGCCTTGGGCACCTCGGCAGGCGTGTTTACTTGAGTGCTAGCTTCGGTAGCGTACGCTAAGCCCACAGCGGTGCCTGGTGCTTGAAGTGGTCGTACCACAACGAGCCGCACTTGCCGTAAGCCTACACGTACGAGGTTTGCCCTAACACTCGCGACCAGGCCCATTGGCCATCGTGAGAGTGCGCAGCATAGCCGGAAGGGACCTTTTCTCGACCGGCGTGTCAAAGCTCGCCATTGCCAGCTGCGACGTGCTCGCGGTTTTCCCCTTATTGTGAACGTCCGCGTGCGGGTGCCTTTGCTACCTGCGTCCCGGGAGCGGACGTTGTACTGTTGTTCGGGGTGCCGCCAGAGGCAATAAAGTGTTGTGTACTTTTACATTAGAACACTGTCTATTTGCCGCGCCGCGCTAAACGCCTTATTAGTTGAGCGCGCGCGGAGGGTGCGCTACATGCGAGTAAACGGAGTAGCGGCCCTGTGGCTCGCTAAGCGTGAACCCGCGGTGATCGTCCGCTGCAGTTATAGCGGGGTCACCATAAGCCGCAGCGCAAAACCATGCTAGACCCAGATATGTTCTGAGACTCGGGGTGGGGGGATTAATACAATGGGCTGAGAAGAAGAAAAAGAATATGGCTTTCGCCTTGCAAGATCATGCAAGTTTTTAATGACAGTTGATGAATGGAGCATCTACTTTATAACAAGAAGGTGACGTGCGCTCAACCAACCTCAAGATTTTGTTTTTATTATCATTGTTATTATTATATTATGGCTTAATTTTGTCAAGCTAAATGAAGATTCTCTCCCTATAAAAAAAAACTTATAAATTCACAGCACAACTTTCTGCATTTCGTTGCAGATTGTTAGAACCGGCAGTGCAAGGACACGGCCTACAAGAGACGCTCATTGGCGAGCCCTCCAAATGCAGTCTGCTTCCTGCAGGAACACAAGGTGTTTGTGCGTACTGCAGGGAACATGCATCAACGTCGCTGGATACGCAGTCAGAGTTGGACAGAATGCTGGACGAGAAGCGGCTGCACGGACCGGGGGTATAAAAAATGCGTCGCATATGCACTGTAAGCTCTCCATGTAGCCTTCGCTGACCCTCTTGTGTCTGAAAGCCTAGTTTGCGAGCTCTTGTAAATATGTAAATAAAACGTGTGGTCTTGTATGTAAGAAGCCTTCCAAGAGTTCTCCTTTCCCGGCACCTGGGGGACAGCCTGTATCCACTCCTTGGTCTTGTTTTCCAGTTTATTTTCTGCCAACTTTTCTGCCACTAATCCTCTAGTCTCTTACTTATTTCTCGTGCCGACCTATTTACCTATTCAATGTTGTCCCGAAAACGCAAGGCTAGTAAGCTAGTGCCCCAACATTCTCCTGAGCGTATGTCGCCACATTCAACAAAAAAATGCTTTGTCATTTCCTTAACCTTTCTAAACATGTGCATTTCTCTGCTTCACTGAATCTCACTGACTATGCATACTAAAGCAACCCAACTTGACTGCAAAAAGTTTTCTCTCTTTTCTCTTGAATTATCGCGAAATGTATGCATCCTTGCTTATTCTGTCTTTATTTTATTCATAGTTACTGATAACCAGTTTTCAATTCATTGCTGCTGCACCATACATCTTTTTTCTCTCTTAAGTTTTGCTTAATGCTCTTTGTTACTTTATCCCTTACAATAGCCAGCCATATAATTGCTGATGAGCCTCCTAGTTGTTTTTCTTCACTCTGAGGCAACACTCCACCGATACAAACATGGCAACTCTTTCTTCTCCCATCCACCATATTTCATGTTCCTTATTATCTCCTTGAAACTAACTTTAAAACTGATCTTCCAATTTTCCACGAACTTCAGCAATACCAAACATCTGCATGTTGTACAGTGAAGTGTAGTCTGTATTTTATTATTATTACACTGCACTATTTTTAAGAGTAGAGTAAAATATAGGGCAATTAAAAATTTTTGTGAGATAAAGAAGGGTAATTATGATCATGTCGTAGGTCATTTTCCCAAAATGGGTAAGCAGCACTGACTGCAGCCCCTCAGCATAAAGCAACTTCTGTATGAAACTCAAATCCTGCCCTGATTGCACAAGAACATCTAAAATACCCTTAGGAGAAATAAATTAACTCTATATCCTCAGAACTATACTGTTATCGATGTACCTAAAGAATTCAGGAACCTCTCCAACATTAAAAGTGAAAACTTCAATGTCACCTAAAAAGGTATCGCACAATATTAAAGCAATGCAGGACCCAATGCAACACACACCCCTGCAATGCAAAAAACATTGCTCATCAAAAACAATGAGTGTTATACTAAGTTAAAATTCCAACAAAACTAAGAAATTGACAACTGACAAGCAGACACAGTTTTCAAAGTCACATTTTCCACTCTATTCAATACAACTCTAAACATTAGCCAGAGGTTTATCTTGAGGAACTGCATAAACCAGATAAACATAGAGAGCCTATACCTTCGTTTCTTTCAAAATTTCAGCAACTTCCCCAGATTTTTTTTCATGAGTGCCAACAATCATAACTGCTTCAAGGCTCTTCAATACAAATGAGCTCACATTATTTTGTCAAGCCCCATCATCACCAGAGACCATACTTTAGGCAAGCACCTATGTTGTTCCCTGCACTCTGATTGCCCCACTTCGATATATAAGCATGAATTAGGGGTTAAGAAAGGCTTAGAGCTTTAATAGTGCCTATAAATGCCATTTTTTTACGTCTTCCTAAATGCCTCTAAGGGTCCGTAAATGCCTCTTTTCACGATCGGGGCCAATATGAACACTGATCTCAAGTTTCACTTTTGAGCACAGTTCAAGGCAGTTATCCACGTTACAGAGCAGCAGTAACTGTTCAAAATTCTATGGGATTCAACCTAGTCTTCTTGTTCAGTTGACTGCCTGAAAAAAACTGCTAGTAGCAGCAAAATGGAATGCGCGCTGACATAGCGCAAATGCTTGACAAATGCAAAACAGCAGAAAGCAAAGGAAAAAGGAAAATGTGGCATGCACGTGGATTTCGTTTTGTTTGTATAGAAGACTCTCAATAGATGAAAATTTGTTAAACAGAACTGCTGCTTAAATGAAACAACTGCCTTTGATGTGATTGGTTTCATACCTGAATGTTGCAACCCAGTTCAACTCTCAGTAAACAGAATTCCTGTTAAATGTAACACATTTTGTCGATTCTTTCAGTTTTGGTTGACAAAAGTCTACTGTAATTTACTTTTTAAAGTATTCACCGACAGTGAGAAACTGTCCCAGTGCAATTTGACCAAGCCAATAAGAGGCATTCCTACATTCTGGTCTTTTAGAGGCCTGGCTATCTTTTTCTGCCCTGCCTTCCCAGCAACGCCAAAAAGAAAGCAACCCATTAGTGTGTTTATCTGATAGTGAGCACTTGACTCACCATGCTACAGAATAAAAGGAAAGATCGAGTTAAACCAAGCAGTAAAAAAGAACAATTACACAGCCATGTTAAACTGTTGGCACCTTTGTGCCACCACAAACAATAGCATTTCTTACTTTCCTGCTATGAATATACGTCACACAAATCTTTGTTTTAAAGTATTTTACATTCGTTCAAAAACTAATTGTGCCTTTATCTACAATGTAGGAGGCCTAATACATAGTTTTGCCTGCCTATTTTTGGTACCTAAATGTTGCTTTTTTCAAAGGTACACTAAAGGCAACTATTAAGTCGATGCTGATTGTTGAACTGAGTTTATACTGAGTGTACACCCAGGCATCGTACAGGATGTGGAAGTGCTTGGCAAGGTACGATGCAGTGATCCAAGAATCGTACAGTTTTGAATTCGCCTAGACTTCAAGAAGGAACAACAGAAACTGATACGCAAGAAGCCAATCAACGAGCTAGCACTGAGAGGGAAAGTACAGGAATTCAGAGTCACAGGTACTCGGCTCTTGTCGAGGAAACCAGCCCTAGTGTTGGCGCAATGAATGATAATCTGATGAGTATCATTACAGCGTGTGCAGTGGAAGTTGGAGGTACAGTACTTAGACAGGACACAGGTAAGCTGTCCCAGGAGACGAAGAACCTCATTATATGAAGCGTCAAAGCATAGAAGCTTCAAAAACCACAGACAAAATAGAATTGGCAGAGCTTACGAAGTTGATTAATAAGCGTATGGTATCCGATGTAAGAAGGTATAACATGGAGAGAATTGAACACGCTCTGAAGAACGGAGGAAGCATGAAAGCAGTGAAGAGGAAACTTGAGATAGGCAAAAACCAGATGTATGCACTAAGGGACAAGAAAGGCAAAGTAACAACCAATATGAATAGAGTAGTTAAAATAGCAAAGGAGTTTTACAGAGATCTGTACAGCAGCTGTGACAACAACCTTAATATAAGAACTCGCAATAAGCCAGATGGCATCCCAGCAAAAATGATAGAAGAAGTCATAAAAGTAGGCTTGGGGGAATATTCCAATGCTTCGGATATTCGAATGAATAGTACATTATTCGAATTTTCTTTGATTCAAATTTAAATTATTGAAATTTCGAAGTATTCGCAATGAACGAATAAGTGTATATTAATCCACATGTAACAGCTTGTAAAAGTGGTTTCACTGCAGTGTAGGTGTGCTATTGATTGATATGTGGGGTTTAACGTCCCAAAACCACCATTTGATTATGAGAGAGGCCGTAGTGGAGGGCTCCGGAAATTTTAACCACCTGGGGTTCTTTAACGTGCACCCAAATCTGAGCACACGGGAGTGTAGGTGTGCTAAACCGTGAAAACACCTTCACTTCACTTCACTTTATTTCCTTAAAGACACCGGTGAGGGGGTATTACATAAGCGGGTGGGTTAACAAATGGAGGTTACAGAGCGTGATCTTCAGACAAACAATATGCATTTATGTTTTGCGCAAACATTGATGAACACGTGATGGCTGCAATGTCAGGCCATTCCAGTCCACTGCTGTGCGAAGAAAAAACGAGGCAGCAAAAGTAGTAGTGCGAGCGCGTGCGCGTGCGATTGAATTGGGATGGGTTGTGCAGTGAGATATATGCGTTGGTGGGATGATGTAAGGTGCTTCATTGAGGGAACTGTGAAAAAACTTGTGAATCAAACAGATGCGGCGACGCACAGAAACATTAGCAACATCAATGTCACGTTTTAGGGATGATATGCTTATGTCGTATGAATATGAAGAGTGAATGAACCTAGTGGCACGATTTTGTACAGATTCTATTTCGTTTATTAGGTATATCTGGTGCGGGCTCCACATGGGCGCTGCATATTCTAGTTTAGGTCTGATGAGCGATTTGTAAGCCAGAAGTTTTATGTCTAGTGGTGCGTGACGCAAATGACGCTTTAGGAAACCGAGGGATCTGTTCGCAAATGATATGATGTTGTTGATGTGTGCGTTCCAGAAAAGGTCTACAAAAAAAATTCGCTTTGCCAGGAAGCCTCCTTCAAACTTAAAGGGGCCTCCTGCAACACTTTTTGAGCAGGATCAGAAAACGCTGCCGATTAGTAGTCAAAGCTAACGAGAAAATGCAAGCTAAATGTTATTGTGCAGCACGAGACCTGCAATTCACAATAAATCTCAAAGACCACTAAAAATTGCTCTCTTCTCTCGACAAATGACACCACAAGCTCAAAACTCACTCGTCACAGCCATCGTATCAGCCATGGGCTGATTATAGCATGGCACGCTCGATTGTTCCTGGGGCCGCTACTTGTCCACGCGTATGTGCGCATTCACACTGAAAAGCCGTGTATTTAAAGGGAAAAAAAAAGAAAAATGGCTGAAGGTCATGAGGCACACATGATGTATTATCTTTCCTTGTAGCATCTCTCTCTCCTGAGCTTCCAGCGCTTTCGTCAGGACAAGAGAGAATACAATTGCAGTGTGCAACAAATCTTGGCAACTCTGCTCGTTTTTAAAAATGTTTGCAGCAGCGAAATAGGACTCTTTAGTGAATCCATTCCGTGGCTACTTGAAAAAGTGTTGCAGGTCTCCTTTAAGTGAACGTATTACCCTGAAATCATTTCCTCAATTTATTAGACTTAAAAGCTTGTTATGACGGCTTATATGCTCTATGTCTAATATATTTTAAAATGTTAAGTAATTTACTGGTCATCACTTGCATCCTACGGAAAGTCAAATCCTGCTACTACTCAAACTTGTTTCGACTTTCTTTAAATGAGCAAAAGAAAAGGCACTTGCATAGAGGCTCTAAATCAATTAAAAATGTTGTACAAGTTAGTTACGTCATAATGAATATGCCTATTTTTCTTTACTATTCGAGCATAATTCGAAATTATTCGACCAAAACCAATATTTGCTTCGAACCAAAAATTCACTATTCCCACAAGCCTACAGAAAAGCCTTGGAAGGAATGCAAAGAGGCAAAGCTGCTTGTGTGGATCAGGTAACATCAGATGTGCTAAAAGACGGAGGACAGATTGTGTTAGAAAAACTAGCCACCCTGTTTATGAAGTGTCTCCTGAAGGGGAGGGTACCAGAATCTTCGATAAATGCTAACATCATCTTAATACATAAGAAAGGAAATGACAAGGACTTGAAGACTTACAGGCTGATCAGCTTGCTGTACATCGTATACAAGCTATTTACAAAGGTAATCGCTAACAGAATTAAAAAAACATTAGAACTCAATCAACCAAAGGAACAAGCAGGATTTCCAACAGGCTACTCAACAATTAACCACATTCATACTATCAATCAGGAAATAGAGAAATGCTCAGAATACAGCCGACCACTGTATATTGCCTTCATAGATTACGAGAAGGCGCTTGATTCAGTAGAAATATCAGCAGTCATGCAGACAACGAGGAATCAGGGCGTCAACGAAGCATATATTAACATACTGGAAGAAATCTACAGGGGATCAACTGCTACCATAGTGCTTCATGAAGAAAGCAACAAAATAATAATCAAGAAGGGTGTAAGGCAGGGGATACAATCTCCCCAATGCTATTTACCGCGCGCTTACAGAAGCTTTTCATAGACCTAGAATGGGAAGAGTTAGGCATAAGAGTTAATGGAGAGTACCGCGCTGCGGCGATGATATAGCATTGCTGAGTAACTGAGGGGACGAATTGCAACTCATGATTACGGAGTTAGACAAGGAGAGCAGAAAGGTAGGTCTTAAAATTACCCTGCAGAAAATGAAAGTAATGTTCAACAACATCGGAAGAGAACAGTACTTTGAGAGGTAATAGTGCACTTGAAGTTGTAAAAGACCATGTCTACTTAGGACAGGTAATAACCACAAAGCCGAACCACGAGATTGAAGTAACTAGAAGAATAAGAATGGGGTGGAGCACATTCGGTAACCAATCACAAATCATGACAGGTAAATTACCACTATCCCTCATGAGGAAGGTATATAACAGCTGCATCTTGCCAGTACCTAGCTACAACACAGAAGCCTGGAGACTTACAAAGAGGTTTCAGCTTGAATTGAAGACGACACAGCGAGCAATGAAAAATAAAATGGTAGGTGTAACCTTAAGAGACGAGAAGAAAGCAGAGTAGATAACGGGACACACTGAGGTTAAGGATATCATAGCTGAACTCAAGAGGAAATGGACATGGGCCGGGCATATAGCGCATAGGCAGGATAACCGCTGGTCATTAAGAGTAACTGACTGGATTCCCAGAGAAGGCAAGCGGGTTAGGGGGAGACAGAAAGTTAGGTGGACAGATGAGATTAAAAAGTTTGCAGGTATAAAAAGGCAGCAGAAAGCACAGGACTGAGTTGAATGGGGGAACATGGGAGAGGCCTTTGCCCTGCAGCGGACGTAGTCAGGCTGATGATGATGATGATGATTGTTGTTGAAATAGAGGTCCAGAAACATCGTAGTGTTACTTTAGTGCTAAGGAAGTGCTTATTTAAAAATAAAATCGCATTTTAGTGGTCCTCATCGGGTTAGCGCACTTCAAATTACCCGCCTCAACGGAACGTCTCACGTCACTGTTGCCGTGCACAACGTTGCCCTTCTTTTATGCGCAGCCACCAATACCATAGTACTAGCAAAGTGAAAGTAGTGGGAGCTACAGCAACAACGGCCATTGAACAATTTTTAGCCATGACCTTCAACATTGCAGGTGTGCTTAGTTCAACTGGGCCTCGCTAAATAGCATGACCTGTCCAGTTTACCAAGGCAAAAATTGAATTTTTGAACCACTCGCACCATGCCACATAGTAACGTTAGATATCAACATTTGCCAGTTCTTTTTTCTATGAATCAAACAGAAACTAACAAGCAGCATTTTATTACATCTATTGATAGCAGAAACTAACAAGCAGCATTTTATTACATCTATTGATAGAAGTTTCTTTATTTAGTGCAGCTAGTTCAATTACTAGTAAATGTAGGTGGTACCTCCGACGTAATGGGGATAATTTTGCGAATGTCCTATCGTAGTGCAGGTGTTCTCGTGGATTTACCATAATTTCTTAGTACGTAGGGCACAGTCGTTGATAATATTGTCGTTTTAGACGTCATACACTGAGCTTTCACTCTGACATGAATTGTTATTTGACTTTAATGTCCCTTTAATGCCTCTAAAACAGGCCTCTACTAGTAGCTCATAATGGCTCTAAAAAGAATATTCTACATTTAGGTCTTTTTTTTTTTTCGTGAACCTTTACATATGAAAGTGGCCATGAAAAATGCACACTGTCATTCTTTATGAAAGAGAACAAGCGAGTGTGTAACCTGCACTCTGTGGCGGCTGTCAACAGTGCTATCAACCAACGACTGACTAAAGCATGTCTGTTTTTGGCGTGATCTCTTTGCAGACAAAAAGATAAATCTTGGCTGTTGGACAAGCACTGCTATATTATGCTCCCACTTCGGCCTCGCATTAGGCCATTTCCCCAAAAGCGGACGTGCTTGCTTTGGCTGTCAGTTGATGGTGCTCTAGGCAGCTGCCGCAGAGTACCGGCCACATGCTCACGTGTTCTCTTTCATAAAGGACTACAGCATACATAAATAACTTTATATATCAGAAGATGTGTTGATTGAATTAAACAGTTGGTAGTGAGCACTTGTCTCGTCTACTACGTTTTCTTCTTGTGCCAAGGTAATTTCTCACTACACCAGGCATTATGTTACACCAACTAGCTCTACACACTTACTGAGGCTGTCTTTTACTTTTGTTTCACGAGAATAAGGTGGGACACAGTGCAAAACATTAAAATGTGAATAAAATGCTTCCTGTATTTCATTCTGTTTTGGTCTCCGCTATTCAAAAAAGTTTTGGTAAAAAATGTACCATATCTTTGGGGTATTAAAGAAATGCATCATATTTCTACAAGGGCAATAGATGTGCCCATAACTATCCTTACAAAGGTGCATTTGTGGTGGTGCAAAGAAAAAGTTATGCCTAAAATCCCAACCATAATATACAATCTTCTTTTTCTGTTTCTTTTTTTATAAACTCAAAGAGTGTCCTCAATGTTCAGATAGGACAGATGCAAATCTCGACAAAAAAATCAGCTTTTTTAATTTAATCACTAAAGGTTACGCAACTTGCCTCAAGTTCAACAAGGCTGCATCATAGCAGAGCTGGTAGTCACCCAGCTGGTACCGGCTTGGCTAGGCTTTTACCCTCTCACCTCTCTCTTTCCTATCCCTTGCTATACCATACTATACTATACATGGTTATGCCTGCTGTATCCTTTTTTGTCGGTAGTTATTCTTATATCAATATTTACTTTTCTTTCTATCTTTCTTTATCTGTCTTCCTTTCCTCCTCTATTTTTCACTTCAATTTCTATCCTTCCCTTTTTCTCGATTTTTGCTCTTCTTTACTCTCTACCTTCTTCTCCTCCTCACATCTCTCACCCTCACCCTAGCTTTCATTTCCCTTCCCCTCTACATTCTATACTAGGCTACGCTACGCTTTGCTAACATGCCAGGTCAGCTTTCAGGTCATGAGTATGCGAGTTCGAATCTCCCCTCGCCAAGCAATCTTTTTCTCTAGAAATTTCTCTTTCACGCCTTCTTTTTATTTCTTTTTTCATACTTTTTCTTGCTCAATATTTTTTCTTTTGCCCATCAGAATTATTGCATCCCGCACTGGACAAATCAGTGTGTGTGCTCTGGGAGCGAAGCAGAAAGGGTGGAAAGGATGAAAAGAGCATGTGCCAAATCATGATTATAATAATTTTCTATCTACTACACACCGCAAACCATGAACATAACAGCTCTGGTGAAAAAGTATACACACTCTCTGGAGCAAAGCCATACAATGGCAAGTGCACAGGCACACTTGAAGCCATTTAAAAATGGCATCAAAAACTGCACCTCCTGGCAGAAGCAAAGATGTTTTTAATCATTGTTTCTGCATACATGTAATTTTTGTGATCAACATGACATCAAACAAATATATTCAATTTCAGCCACTTCACAAGTTGAGATTGCAAAAGCATTCCCGATTGCCATCAAAGATACTTTTGTAACACCCACAAGTGTAGTCATTGCTTTTGTCGTGAGCACTTTCTGCATGTGTTTTGAAACATGCAAATAGGAAAGAAGCATACATTTAAGGGTTCATTTTCTTTGTTAGACACAATATTAATGAGAACTGACAGACAATTATGCCAAGGAAAGTATCGTGGATGTTATTAGAAGTAATTGTAATGTAATTGTGAAGAAAGAAAAGTGGACAAAAAGATAACTTGCCGTGGGCAGGGATGGAACCTGCGACCTTCGAGTAATGCACCCGATGCTCTACCAATGTTCAAATACACATACGTACCCTATAAAGTGAAAGGGGGGATAGCCGCCATAGTAGTTCGGTTGGTAGAGTATCGGACACTGTATGTGACGGTCACACATTTGGTCCCGACAATGACAATGGTAGCTAAAGTGTAATAGTACTACTGAACACACTAAAAAAAGGGGGGGCAAAGGAAAGCAACCACCAATGTGATCTAAACATGTGCACTTACCACAAGACTAGATGCTGCTTCTTCGGGATTAATTTTTGGAGGTGGCTGGGAATGATCCGTGTCAAGGACCCATCGCAATACACTAAGCAGATGTGCTGACTCATGAGGATAGGTACGCATCAGCTTGAGGATAAATTCAAGATGCTGAAAGCTGAGATGTATTCCAGGCAAAAAGCTGGGCACCACTAAGAAGACAGGTGCACTGGACGCTGCCTGACGAGCACTGAAATGGTGCTGCTGATCCTCGAAAGCAGATGACCCAGGGTCCAGTGACTCATCAGGATGTTTGTTAAATGGTTGGCCAAACAAGGAAAAGTAGACCTGAGAAAGATATGCAGAACATATGCCTTCAACAGAAGGTAATGAGGTGAAAGCCTGGTTGCTCATTCAATTAAAACCACTTGGTTCATCACATCAAAAACCAACACAGCAAAGCATGGCTAGGAACTCATAGGAACCATTCATTTTGGGTCACACAATAATTTTATCTGGAGTAGTACATGAGGCAGTTGTGCCTCATGTACTATTTTTTAGTGATATGCCTACCTGATTGCAAGCAAAAGTGCGATAATTCAAACTCTGCTAATTAATACCTTTGGTTAATTTAAACGAAATTCAGTTTTTAGTAGGCTGTTTATTCTTTCTATTTATTTAAAAGCCTCTTAATTCAAACTCCATCAATCGGTTCATTCATACTTCTTGCAGTTCCAGACAAGAAGAAAGCTGCTAATTTTTTACTACTTCATTTAAAATTTGCATGCTTATATAATTCTGACAATCTAAAAATTAAAAATAGGTACCACAGGCCTCCAAGGAGAAAGGCTTTTTCTAGTAAACAAATGTTTGAAACAAAGCACATGCACGGTAAACTATGACGCTTATCAACTGGTATATAGAGAGCTTTGTGCTAAGGGCACACATAGCAAAGAAGCAGTTCGCAATTCACAATTCCTTTAAAACGTCTGATCAGCAGTAAATGGCCAACAGACTTGGCCATTTACTTGCACCTCTGCTTCCTGTTTATTGCGTGCAGTTAAGGTTTAAAAACACTTAAAAATTCTTTATGTAGTAAAATCAATGCCAAATCATAATGTGTGGTGTCACCTCACCTTGAGTCATATATCTGAGAACTTCTGATAATTCAAACCACTTGCTAATTCAAACAAGATTGAATTAATGAGAGTCTGCTGTACAATCAGGCAGTCGAAATACGACTTTGGCACATCATGTTCTGTCCACATTTAGATAAAACAAGAAACAGTAGAAACTTGTGTGAAAAGGAAGCAATTAAAGAAATTGCAGAAAAAATGTCAGGTCTACATGGCAAGCCCGAATGCTATAGTTTGGACATCAAAGCACATTCAAATGAGCATGAAAGTTAGAGTAATAATAATAATAATAATAACTGGGACTTTATGTACAAAGGCCACAATATGATTATGAAGCATGCTGTAGTGGAGGACTGCAGAAATTTCAATCTGGTGTTATTTAATGTGCGCTGACGTGACAAAGTACACAAGCCTGTGGCACATGGGTTCTCACACTGGCTTCCACGAGACCTAGGGGTTCTATAAAGGACGTCACAAGGTTCCACGATTGGCCAGAATGAGCGCAGCCAGGTCCCATCTTACCTCTATTAGCAACCGATCTCATCCCATTCCCATGTGTAAGGTAGCAAACCTGTTATCCCGGACTGAACAACCTCCCTGCCTTTTCTACTCTACTCCTTCTTGTCGATATAGACAAGCAAATTTGCACTAAATTTTGCACTTGGAAAAGCGATCATACATCGCATCTTCACATCGGGTATCTGCGGGTATCGAAAGAACCACGTGGTAGCAGCATTAACGATTCACCATCTGGTGCATGCCATAAAGCTTTCACGATTCGTGGACATTCAAGCCAATTAAAACAACATTAACGGGTCCCTCACAGCTTTATTCATGGCTCATGGTGCGTTGGCCATCACGCGGCCTATTTTTCATACACTGCGATTTTTTAGTGCTCTTTGTAGGTGTTGCTATGTATTATCAGAAATTCTACATCAGCAGTGATGCCATTTGATATTAAAAAAAAGAGAACAGGCCAATGTGGGGCAGTATTAATACTGTGGTTGCATGTGTCGAGAGGCGTTATCACCTCCTCCCTCTACCCCCTCCCCTGCTTCAATTGTTTTCTTGCTCAAGGAATAGTTAGGGGTTCCCCGGCATTTTGGAAAAACCATGCGGTTCCCCCAAGGCCAGAAACTTTAAAAAATCCCTGCTCTAGCTTTAGTGTTTCACCTCTATCAAAGTACGACAGGATCAGCCGGGATTTAATACACAGAAAAGCACCACAACTGCGGCGATGTATGTTAAAGACCTAAGAATAATAAGAGATGTAGTTTGTTAAAGCACTAAGAATAATGTTTAAATTTTAAACAGGGCCTATAAACAAGCTCATGACTATTTTTATAACTCTCAAGCATGCTCGCTCATTCATACAGAAGGTTGCGACAATAACACTTTGCGAATACTACAAACTTGCGCACTACACAGACGCTCCATTTTGAAAAACAATTCCCATGCACCTCATAATACCTGTCTGGCCCTCATCACATGCTAAGCGATGTAATGAAACATTACCCGCACATAATAACTCATCGAAAGAAGGTGGGAAGGGACAGTGGTTAAACCCCTCTTAAATCTGCCTCACCCGAAGGAAACTGCCGGACAAGCTAGTGCCATGTAATGAATCAACAAATAAACTTTATTTAAAGTTTATTTGTTGATTCATTACACGGCACTAGCTTGTCGATTGTTCTCTACACTACCAAACTGTACCTTGGCTCTATGGTAATGCGGTCTTGGCTGTGCAGTTGTGCACGTTGATCATTTTTTTACCTCATCAGTGCTTTGCACCATACTTCTTAATCCCACAAGCGGCACTTGCAGGAAGCCTTGAATGGAGATTGGCTGTATGCCAATGATCTAATCATTGATGTGATGTTACATTGGCGATGGGGCATAGTCATGAGAATGAACTAAGCCTACTCATCTGCACAATCGAGGAAGGGTGGCAAAGGCTGCTCAAGAAACCAAAACCATCCAAAATGGTCGTTTCAACCCCTCTAACTTCATTATTACACCCTTTATTTGCAAAATCCTTACGACAACATGACCCCATTGTACAAATGTGCAGCTATCTCTTCATCACAAATTTTAGACCACAGGGTTGTTTACTGGCCCTTTAAATTTGAAAAACCATTTAGATTAATCATGAATGGCCTCACTATTTAGACTATATTGCTTCACGAATGTCCAGAATCAAGAAATTTTTCTAACTCATCAAGTATATAGCAGAGCTACAGGAAGTTCCTCACTCCTTTTGCCTCTGCGACCATGATAGATGCTATACAGGAGCAGATTGCAAGACTGCAGAGCCCCGCACAAGAGTTACATTCCCATGCAACACAACTCATCAAGTATATAGCAGAGCTACAGGAAGTTCCTCACTCCTTTTGCCTCTGCGACCATGATAGATGCTATACAGGAGCAGATTGCAAGACTGCAGAGCCCCGCACAAGAGTTACATTCCCATGCAACACTACATTATACATTTTCTCTTCTCATTTTCTTTAAACATTCTGGCCACTAGTTTTGCTTCAGGCATGCATAGCACCCTCCAAAAGAGCTCAAGCTACTTCAGCTTCCTTGCATCACCATGCACTCGGAGGTACGTACGTCCCCAAGAGAGGCCAATGAGTGCATGTAGTTGTCTGACGGTGAGAGGATGGCGAGAATCACACCCCATGGCAGCATGGTACCTACACTATGCCACTAACAGCAGAACTGTCACATAGTGTTTGCAATTCGTGCCACAGGGTTGTTGGTCACAGCAAACTATATATATATACGATGCAAGTGACTGACTTGAGCATCAAGTTTTTGAAAGAGCACACACATGTAGAACACAAACTGCTATCTAGTATTCATGTAGGAGAAAAAGAAGCATTAGGATATTTGTCGATCAAGAGAGGAAGAGCAAAGACAAAATAGATTTTTTTGTATATCACAAACATATATTTTTCAAAAGAAAAATTAGCACTGTTACTGTTACAGGGATAGTTCTCACAGTCACAGCCAATGCCTGTTTGGCCCTAATGTGGCCACTAGCACCCACTTGCTGCACAGTTCATGATGACATTACATTAACAGAGCAAGCAATCGTTGGCCGTTTCTCAGATGAGACTTAAAATGTTGCTGCATGCAGTCCAATAACACTTGACTCACATACTCAGGGGATCCTCAATTACAGGTAAGTTTAATACAACATCTTGCCTATATGAAACACCAATATAATTTGCATACAGAATACTTTGCACTTCAGTCAGTCAGTTCCAGTAAGAACCAACATGAAAGTGAGAATCTTTCCATGAAGGTGGTGACCTGAACTACTTTTAACAACTGCACTAATCTTCACTGTACTCTCTGTGAAAGTAGTAATGTGGCTCTCTCCAATCACCTTTTAACTAATGCTTGTTCACTTCTCGTTAATTAAGGAGAGATGCCACTTGAAGACACTTTTTTTCTTTAATATTCACCCTAGAGCAATGAAACTTCAGCTAGTTATAGAATTTTATATGTGGATTTAAAATATATCACTAGTTTTCTAACAAGTCCAATACTTTAAAAAAAACTTTCTACCGCTCTGAAAATTTTTTCTGATTGTGGCGGAACTGAAAAGACCGTTCATCTCATCGGCGGCAGTGAGCATGCTTTTGTGCCAGAAAAAAGCAATTATAATTTTAACTTGATGTTGAAAGTCGATAAAAAGTGACCGCTAGTGTCACCTAACAGCGAATGAGGTCAATCATGACAGCCTATTGGTAGGACGGAAATTCTCGGAGGTATATTTAGTTTGCCTAAAAACAAACACGTTTAACTTGAATTTGTATTTTATGCACTTGAGGCAGCTTTAGGTTGCGCCAGAATCCAATTTTTGCTTCTTTTTTTTTTTCACGCATTCAAGTAGGCGCCCAGTGGTGCTGCCGGCGGTGTATTCGCTTGCCTGCATGCCTGCCTGCAAAGGCCGGAGAAACTGAAGCACGGCGTCCGCCGCCGCTCACGAGGACAACAACAAGGTGTGTGCATGCCTAAAACGACCGCTAAGGTATTTGTTTTATTAATAAACAAAACTTGAAAAAGACTACAAAAACCGAACACGATTTCAGTTTTTGACTTTCATTGGCACCGACCAATAATGTGGGCATTCACCCCACCGATAGAAGTAGACAGAACGCGGACACAAAAATTCTGTTTTAAAATTTCTACGCACTTTCCAAAGAAACCGCTGTAAGGTTAGACACTTCACGTGGTAGACTTTTTATTGCACCACAAAACAGAAGAGCAATGAAGGACAGTAGACAGTCCCCTTACTCTGCAACGTGACAAAGTGAAAACCTTAAGCATATTGCCCTCCTCTTTTCATCAATAAATTTCCACAATTTTTTACAATTCATAATTCATAATGTTTCAAATAAAGTGTAGAATGCAAATAACAAAACATGTAATAGATGCAAAAAAGGTCATATTTCTCCTACCCTAGCAGAGGTTTACATAAAAAATTTTATTATATAATAAAAAACTGAAATGTAAGCTAGATAATTGCATTTGTGATACCTCGGAAAAAATATTGGCAGGATTTTATGCAGATCCGAGCACCAGAAGTACCCGAAAAAGGAGGGGCACATTGAAAAAATTGGCAAAATCTGTGCTTTGAGAAAAACAAATTTTAAAGTAAAAATTAAATTATTATTTATAAAAGATATCACTAAGTGTGGTAAAATTTGCACACCAAAAAGAACAATTCTTCTGTAGTGGCTACTATTACTAATATGTGTCAGCACCATAAGTTTGTCCCTCATGACTCTTTCAAGCTGACTCCTCACAGACATTTCGCACACAGGAAGAGACATGAAGAGCTTATCAGACTTCTTCCGCTCCATCTGGCAAAGCCTTGTGCCGACTTAAAGCTAAGGAGAAGTTCAACAGGACTTCAAAATCTAAACTAAGCCCAGCATCGAGGGACTCAACCGTTTCGATGCCATTTTGGCTCTTGTGGTAGCGTTTGTGCCATGTACCGTCGTACATAACGGCAATGTCGTCCCCCCCTAGATCTCACATGATTGACACACAAGGCATCCTTTGCCGCATCACAGACTTTTTGGCTGATGGCTGTGAATGACTTTGATGCATTTACTTTTGCAAGCCAAGAATCACCGCAAATCAGACCAGCTGCTCATAGCCCATTTCTACCAAGCACGCCGCCACATCTTTCAAAGGAAAACACACGAGAAAAGCGTTGTTCAGCAGCACTGCTCGACGAGACACGGACCTAGCGAGTAAGCTTCACAGCACATACTGGCGCGCAGCGACCAATGACAGTTTCCGTTCTGTACTACGCGATTTAAAAACCAGTCCTGGTGCTCAAAAAATGCGACAAAAGCGTGCTTTTTTTTATTATTTCTCATGCTGCACCAGCGCGGGAAACCGTCGTTATTTGAAGAGTGAGGCTCGGCTATTCACCTTGTGCAATGGACAATGGTGAGCGGCGATGCATTATCAATGACAAGGTGGTCGAAGACTGCACATTTTCGGCCTTTTAACAGCTACCTTGTGCTCTTTAGATGCAATCTTAAAGCATTTCCCGTAGAGTCTTGACATAGTTCCTTTTTTTTTTTCATGACAGTAGAGGTACTAATATCAAAACAGGTGAGAGCAAAAGATCGGTAATTAAAAAAAAAACTCGTGTCTTTGAACCTACATCTCCCCTTAAGAAAAAAAAGCAAGTATGCCAAATATTTGACAAAAGAAAATACGAATATATCCATTCCAACTGAAGTATATTTCAAAAACATCATCCCTAATAGTAGTATACATGCCCTAAAATTAAGTTTTTCTAAACATAGTAAGTGTAAAAAAGCCTGCAACTTCACACCGATTTTTTTTTTAATTCAGATAACCAAAACCAAAGTAAAGCAGTTAAAATAAGTTCCTGAACAATAAGGAGCAAACAAAATATATTACAAAGAGCAATCTGTATTGATCAAACAGCCCAACTTACTTGTCTCATATCTAGAGAGGAATTAAATAAAACATCCAGATCTCGAATTGGCAGTGATAAGTTCGTAGATAAAAAGTCCTTAAGCTCATCAGGGTCCTTCAGGAAGTAGTCGACCCTCATGGCTGCAAAAAAGAATGAAAACCATAAGAGTTTGCAAACATTGAGTACACCAATAACATACAGTAGACAGCATCTTGCATATTCAATGTGAAAACAGGAATTTTTTACCTCAAGTAAGCAATTATACTCATACTGCAAAAGTTGCATTTCAAAAATTAATAAAATAAATGTTAGCTCTTAAGTAAATGAAACTATTTTAGGAAATGGAGAACCACCCCTATACCCTATAGCAAGGCATCAAACACCCGATCCGTTGACTTGTCACTAGCGGCCCCAGCCTGCACAAGAGTGTTTGTCCCAGATTTTTAACAGCGATGCTGTTGAAGCTACCGTAATAAAGGGGAATTGGGTAAATTTTACTACTTACTACTGAATTGCTTATATTCCATCACATTATATTATTCCACTCATAGATTCTTGTTTCATTCTTCTTTTAAATTGAAAATATTTAACCTTTATTAAATGATTCTTTTCTAAAAATTATCTAGTCCTTGCCCAATCCCCCAGTGTGGGTGTGTGCCACAGATTTGAGGCTCTACTCTACACTACTAAAGAACATTTCCGGAAAGGCCAGAGCGAATGCGAGAAGACCCCTAAGTGATGATGAGTCTACGCCAATGACAGCGTTCCCGTATATCTATGAAAGATTAAACGCTTGTCGTGTCTGGTAAGACATTCATGTTGTGTCTGTAACCATACGAGAGGTGTGAACACTTGGTTTAGTTTGTGTTGGACATCTATATCAAGTATGGCCTAACTCTGACCTTTCCGCAACGATAATCAAGACAGAAACAATCTGACATCTCCTAGCTAAAGCCTAGCAATCCCCTTGAAGCAACCTAAAAACAACCCTTGTCACCTAGCTAAGGTGTAGAAATAACCTAGAAACAACTAGATTAGTCTTTATAATCTTCTAGTTTCACTGTTTCAAGGCTTGCGTGGCTTAGTGCTTAATGCAAGGTTTGCCTTTTTTTCCCCCAAGACTTTGTGGCTGTTTGTGACATGGGTAAATGGTGCTCGCATTATTTTGTCATCTATCGTCATTAATAATGCTTTGTTTGGGTAAGCTACACAGATGTGATTGATTTTGAGCATTTTTTTCGTGAGGTACCCCATTAAGTCACCTTGAGTTTAAACATAACAGTAAAGCAAAAACTATATACTTCAGTCAATATTTTCATCATTATGGAGATTGGTATTGACATGTTTCCCTAACCCTGATGCCTTTCAGAAATTACCCATATATGACATATTAGTAATGTTGCCATATATGACATACGGTAAATTTAGCTGACATTTTGTTCAACTTTCCCTACCCCTTCCCTGTTCCTTCTTTGCTTCCAACTTTTTACTGCCCCGGCCTTTTGCAGGGACAGTAAAAAGGCTAAACTAAATTTCATGACTGCGACCCGGTAGCTGAGAAGAGTTTAAGACCCCTGCCCTATAGAGCCAGTACCTTTAAACCCCCTTTATGAGTAGAACTTTTAGAGAGAAAAAAAAAACAATTTTCTTTGAATAAGAAAGATACCGTATGTATATAACCAGATTTCAAAATTAGACTAATTTTATACAAACTTTCATTATTGGCTGCACTCAGACATAAATGCTTGTCTCCACACTTCGTTGGAATTAAGACATCTCTCAAGTTTACTAGGCAGTTAGTGGCTCACAACTAGTAGCTTTGCTTATTAAAGAATGAAGAACTACATGAATGAAACACTGTTAGTGTCTTCGTAATTTAAGCCCACTTAATAGAAACCCTGTATGAAGAAAACCTGCAGCTAATCCCACTATTAGGGCAGTGGGTCAAATTGCAAATGTTTTAGAGATGGCTTCTTTATCCTATTCTCCACTTTCAGTGATCCTTGATTAGTAAAGGCATTTCTAATCTAAAACCAGCGAGAACAACATGTGGTGGAGGCTATTATTTTGGTATGATTGAGTACATTCTTGACCAGTTGGACAATTCAACTGTCATAACCTTACGATTCAGCTTACACAGCCATTTGTTACAAATGTGTCAGTAACTGGCTTTATGCTATAAAGAATTTAGCCTTAAAAAAGCAAATGGTACTGAAATATCCTCACTGCAATGTACCTTCGAGTGGCACACACAAGACACCTTCGACAGAAAAACAGCACTGGTTATCAAAAATGGTAGTGATGGCAGTGTACTTACACTAGGACAGAACATGCATGGATGAACACAGCACTGGATAGCGACTGTGCCTAGCAGTTGAGCAAAGAGCTTGTCTTTATACATTACGTTCTTGTCTTGAAGTGCACTGCCATTGTGCATCATGATTAAGGTAAGGATATGCACTACAACTTCAAATTTAAACTTTCATTCTGGCATTATTCCATGTGCTTCCAACAACATATGCGCGGCAAGCAAGCTGGTGAATTTCTTTTCAAGACTGATGACTGTAACATTCATGTTCATATAATAAGAGCAAACAATTCTGTCTAGCATCTATCCATATACACTTGCTACTCTACAAGCAAGCACTCAAACAACAGAAGCAAAACAGCTTGGTTACATGTTAATGTCCAAATCCTCAACATAAATTATTTAAATTTGCCAGAGACAATCTGCTAATGCTACCAACAGGTATTAACCAACAACTACAGCAGTGCTCAACAACAAAAAAAGTTCAATATTCTTTGGCTTCATAGTAATGACAAAAAATGATGCCCTTAATTCCCCCCCCCTTTTTTTGTTCAATTCATCTGTATGGTTATATGGCTGACATTTCACTATTACATGTGGGACCCATTCTGGAATAAGCGTCTGCTGTATGGGACCCTCACACATTAGCAAATATTAAAAACTGGAATGCGTACAAAGAAAATCCATAAGGTTTATTTACAACTCTTACAGTAGAAGCACATCCCCTTCAGCCCTCCTGGAAAAATCTAACTTGGAACCCTTAGAACGCAGACATGCCTGTGAAAGATTAGCTATTTTATCAGATCTATCACAACCACATAAAAATTGATCGAGGCAAATATATTAAACCGTCGAAATCACAAATAACATGGTCGTACTATAGCAAGAAAGCTCAAGAATTTTCATGTAAAGCCACTACTTTCCAAAAACCGTTCTTTCCTTGAACAGTACGTAGTTGGAACGTGCTGCTCGATGAAGCTGCATCATCCACAACTGCTTCTTCATTCCTGAATATGATAGTAAATCTGGCAGCAATCATTTGATTGGTTTGTTGTCGTTTTTAGTATTATCATCATTGGCTCTGCATCAAACTTTTTCTGTGTGTCTGAGTTGTATTGCTTTGCTATGTTAAGTGCTAGCTCATTTGTGTGTTACTCTGTGCGCATACTTTATTTTTATTTTTGCTCATTGTGCCGATGTATCAGTTGTTCATGCCCTTTCTTTAGGCAAAACTTGCTTATTCTGTGCAAGAGGAAAAAAAAGTGTTACATTAACTCATGTTTTCAATGTTTCTAAATTACAACTCTTCTAGACTTTTTCCCTCGATGCATTGTTTTTGTTATAAGTTCTTTCTGTTGTTTTCTTGCATCGGAGAATGTAATATCAAATGCATATATATTTAACCCACCTCTGCCTATGACTTCGTATAGAAGTTGGCAGTATTGACTAAATAAATAAATAAATAACCATGATGATTGCTCTTGCCACAACAAAGCAGTACCTACTATCATAACAGACGTCTCTGTGGTACATCGCAGCATGATGTCACCGGCACAAATGCAAGGCAGCGGTTGGCAAAATACCCCCGCTAGTGGTTCAGCGTGGACAGTCGCACAGTGGTTGGGGCAAGTTTTTTTTTTTTTTTAAGCATAAACTTCATCTTACTGTAGAGAGATTAGCTGTGGCATGTGTCAGAGAACATGTGTGTGGTAAACTGAGCGACGAAAAACTTGCCAGGCTGACTGCCTGTTTATCTTCGGGAAGTGAACACGCGTGACAGCCCGTGTGAGGGCCAGCGGCGGCGTCTTCGAAAATGTGCAGTGTTTGTTGTGGCCTGTAGTGTTTGTTGAAAGACATTGACAATGTTGGTTCACCTTTACAGACGATGAAACTAAAAGTATTGTGTACGGTATGTGCTGTGTAAATAATGATGCGTATATTGTTTGCGAAAACACTGGCACTGATTGTGTGTCGGTGGCTGTGACCAGTTGTCAACAGAACCTCATGATTCGGGTTGAAAGATACGACTACGCATGAGCTATCAGAATGTTTTAGCATTGCCGAAGCTTTAACACAGTGAATATGCAAACCCAATAAACGTATAACTCATGTTATCAGAGACCTAATATGTCTTAATTAAAACAGAAGAGATTGTTGTTTGCCATATACTTAGTACCTTTACAGCTCGATTTTTACTGAGTGACAATGCCCATAACAAGCTTGGGTATCAGGTCTAAAGGTGTGAAATAAGTATACAAACAAGCTGTAAGCATAAGATGCAGCAAGGTAACTGCACAAAAAATAATGTATATGATTAAAATATCGGGTTTAATATCGAATAAATTTTTAGTGGCTTATGAAGAACGTCGTGGGACGTCAGTGGGTTATGAAGAACCACAATCTAACGCATGGCAGAAAGTGTTTTCTTGTTTTTTCTCATTTATCTCCGATCAGAATTTTGCGCAGCAAGAATCTTATCCATGACCTTGCGCAGAGCAGCTTGAAATCATTCTGTCGCCAATGCTGCGCCTTGTTAAAAACTGCACTGCACGTGTTCCTACAGAAATTGAGTATGTTCACATCCAAGCCATGCAAATATTTCTCAAAGCACCAGTCAATGTAAACATGCCAAACGTTCACTTTCAAAGAAAATAAGATTCTTTAGGGCTGCTATCTATCTCAAGCAAATGCTACATGTTATCCTAATAGAGTCATGCATTATAGACAGTGACCCTTCCTTTTAAAAGCTGTGACTTTAAAAAATAGCAATTCACAAAAACTTCAAAGAAATGCAGCACTTCTATTCAGAAAGATCCCCCCATCAAAACTCTCTTGCTAACTATAATCTGCTCCGAGAGTGGGTATTATGGGCGGGGTGCTCGTAGTCACACTGTTTGAAAACAGGGAGAGGTCTATTCCATATTCCCCACTTAGAGGCAATTCTAGATCGTTTTCTGGTGAATGCCAACTATAAAAAAAAAATAACTGATGCAGTTTGCCGCTTCAAATGCACTGAAAAGCTACAGCTGAGTTATGAAAGGTGACATAATAAAGGGCTGGAAATTAATACTGAGGATATGAGGTTCGCTATTCAACAATAGAATTTCAAGACACCAGCACTTCTACACTGCAACCTTATATAAAAAAAAGTCCCTAGACACAAAGATTGAACATGCAGCCTTGTGCCCAGCAGTGGAATATAACAGCTGCTTAGCCCCGAGGCAGAAGTAGAGAAAATATAAGGCGAAGTGAGAAAGTAATCTAGGGTAGTAATCACTAGTACAGGTACTTAAATTAAGTTTGTTGACTATAAGTTAACTATTAGGCAGAATAATCACGAAAAGAAGCAAATAACCATGTCACTGTGTGACCAAACAGTGCATTGATATAAAATATTGCTGTTTATTTCTGTCTTAAAATAAGCCATTTAATTAATAAAGCTCATGAAGCCATTCACTTAACCACTACATGAAGCATGCATGCTTGTGGTCACTGGCAGAGACACGCTGTTACAGGAGCCAAATTTGTTTACCACACCCAATGAAGGCTACCTTTTTTACTAGTACTGTGAGAGATATGAATAAGAACATAGTTACTTTAAGTCCACAACTTTCTAAGACTTGAAAGTTTTTAGATATACTGCTAAACCTCTATATAACAAACTTTATTATAATGAGATTCTCAATACAATGAATCATTTCACATTTCACAACTTAATGCCCATGAAACACCATGTATTTCGAACCTTATTGTAACGAAACTTCAAGGCTGCCTCAGGAGAAGACTGAGGCAATAAATTACAACTCATACTGGGTCTACTCTTCATATGGTTCACTTGCAAGTGTCCGTCGTCGTGGTGTTGCTGTTACGGTGCTTGGCTGCTGAACTGAAGGTCACGAGTTTGAACCCAACAAGGGTGGTCGCATTTTAGTGAGGCGAAATACTAGAGGCCCATGTTTTGTGCGCTGTCAGTGTACATTAACGAACACTGGATGATCTAAATTTCAGGAGCCCTCCACTACGGCATCCCTCATAACCATATCGTGGTTTGAGACATTAAACCCTAACAATTATTATTATGAGTTGCAGGCGGTTTGTCTAAGCATTTCTCTAATATTACCACACCGGATTGTACTTGCATTTTTTACAGGTTCATGCATGACATTCAACCGCTGTACAGCCGGTTTCATTCATTGATATGTGGGGTTTAACGTCCCAAAACCACCATATGATTATGAGAGACGCCGTAGTGGATGGCTCCGGAAATTTAGAGCACCTGGGGCTCTTTAGCGTGCACCCAAATCTGAGTACACGGGCCTACAACATCCCGCCTCCATTGGAAATGCAGCCGCCGCAGCCGGGATTCGAACCTGCAACCTGCGGGTCAGCAGCCGAGTACCTTAGCCACTAGACCACCACGGCAGGGCTGTACAGGCGACTTCTTCACCTATGCATGATCTAGCCGTAGTCACTAGATGTCATGCACAAAAAAAGAGAGTTTTTTCATGTTGAGTTTTTCATATGTGGTGCCATATTATTGAAACACTCCTTAGAATTTCCTATGCGAAAAATAGAAGTCGTTGGCAACTATACTTTGCTGAAAAGGTCAAACTGCCGTTTAACAAAGTTTCGATATAACGAAGTAAACTGCAGATTTTAGTCACTTAGTTACACCATGGTTTAAACTGTACCACACTTTACTACTTTTATCAACAAAGAAGAACACATAAAGCATTTCTAACATTTAAAAAAGCCTTAAATGGTTTTTAACTGAAATAGTAGCCACAAAAAAAAAAACAGAATAGTTTTTACCTGGTGCCTGTGAAAAACAATCATGTAGGGCTATGGGATCCTCTACAATGGTCTTGAAGATTGAAGGAATAAGATCTAAGTCGCCAAGCGTAAATCCAGGTAAAAAAAAGTTGTGGTGCTTCGAAACATTCTTTAGTCGCTCCAGAAATGGAGTAACTCTGAAAGATAATGAACATCTATTGAACATGAGTTCTTTCAATAAAGTCACCAAGCAAATGTCAATTGTGGAGATCGCTTCTATGGAGCTAAGATGTAAAAGAGACATATGATCAATCAAGATGAACACTGCTATCCACTCAACACAAAAGCATGAAAAATTTATCTGAGACGGTCCCACCTAAATGCCAGATGCAAAAGAATAAAATTGTATATCAATAATGAGTGAACCAAGTTTAAAGAGATTTATTTAATTAAAAAAAGGTTAGAATCTAGTTATTGTAAGACAGAAATTTTTATACAGGCCATCCAAGGGCAATATCTCTCTCTAACAAACAATGCTGAGTAAGGCCAGTCAATTTCTGTTTGCCTTAATGCTGTTAGCCATAAAAACACAATACATTGCTTCTCAATTTGTTGAAAACATGTAGTTGCAGTTCGGTTTAAAAAGCAAATTATCGGGTGAAGCATTGCTAATGACTGCAACTACACAAAGTTAAAGACGTACTTTTATTGGCTTTGTATGTTACAGCAAAGAATTCCTTATCGATTAAATCAACAAGCATAGTCTTACACACGAGCAGTAAACATCAACAAATCTCACTTCATGACCAAGAACATGCTATGCTACAAAGCTGACACACCTAACAGCACAGCAGAAGTCAGAAAATGTATTACATCACATCTCAGATCCACACGTTTCTAATATCACGACATAACCTCCGACATATCAGGTTTCGAAATGTAGCACTCATGAAACCACCAGCCAATTTTGCTTGCCTAGCCTTTGCCCGATTTGTAGACCGTCTGAAAGATAGAGCACACAGGCAACCTATGTGCTTTAGTCAGACTGGCAGCTCATGCAGCCACTACAACTGGCTTAACAAAAGGACTAGCAAAATTGTGTGTGTAAAAACATTGCTATTCTTAGTTCACCCTCACAAGCTTTCTTACACACTCACTGCATACAGTATGCAGGGCACAACAGGATCTTATCACCACTTTGTACTATCAGTAGAAAACCACGACAATAGCAAAACTTCACCTATAGTGTGTGTCTCTATAAGTACCAGAGCAAAATTATTCTTTGGCAAATAGTACACATTAAAATGCCAGTGTGCTATTATTTAACCATTTGGGACGCTATGTACACAATTGTGTACACCATTAGTTTGTACTACTTGCATCAAGTAGAGGTTAAGAAATTGATTGATTAATTTATGGGGTTTAATGTCCCAAAACCACCATATGATTATGAGAGACGCCGTAGTGGAGGGCTCCGGAAATTTCGACCACCTGGGGTTTTTTTAACGTGCACCCAAATCTGAGCACACGGGCCTACAACATTGAGGTTAAGAAAGAGGAAGATATATCACACTTTGGATGAATTTAACTTCTTGCATAATGAATATGTCTTTATTTAACTTCATTTTGCAGTGTAATAATACACATGATCAATTTCTGAGGGCCCTACTACGTTTGACGAGTCATGCAAAGTGCTGTTTTTTGCAAGCAATTTGAAAAAGAGAACAACTCTTTGCTCAAGATTAACATAACCAAAAATGAATTCGCTCTATATTCTTAACCTGACATTTGATTCTGGTCATGCCAAAAGTAAGCATCAATGACTTCAGAATAAAGAGATTTAATTATAATTCTGATGAGTAACTATAACACATAAACACAATATCTCATTATTATTATTGCAATAATATATTGAGTGCCTTGAAAAAAGAATTGACACATTTACAGGCAGTTTTTCATAGGTGGCTTCTGCAAGGGTTAAGGGGAGATGCTACTCGAAAAATGCAAGATTTTTTTTTCTGAAATTAGATATTTTTGCATTTAATTTCTTTGACAAGTTTAGTTTCTCTACTTTCATGACAAAAAAAAATCAAGAATGTAGCTAAACTCAAAGTAGGCTGAAATCGCCTTTGAAGAGCACAAGGTGGCCATAAGAAATTGAGACGAGCTCATCATGCAGAGCCCCCTGAAAATTGTCGCCTAGCTGCTTAACACTGCATTTCGCATTAGTTCACCAAAGCCACATTCTCAAGATAACCATGATTCTCAAGCTCTTATAATGAAAGAATAATTTTAAAACTTGTATCTTTTCCTCATAGATGAGCTTTCATTTCTATCTTTAAAGTACATATTTAAATGCAAAACATTTCTTAGCCGCACAAGGTTGCAGATCCGGCGTCGACGGCACCGTCCACACCCCCATAGCGCATACTCGCATCTCGTGCCGCATGCTCGCGTCTCGTGCCGACTGTCGCTCCTCTCCCCCTCTCTCGTCTCGCAAGGCCGACGCAGGCAGCGTCTGCTAGTAAAAAACCGACTGTTCGCACTGTACGACCGTTCAATGGCCACTCCCGTATATGTAGGCCCTGAATCGTGCGTTTGGAATTCAGTCAAGCACGTCTTTACTTGGCTTTCGCTTGACTTCACGCTTTGCTTACTCAAACAGATGTGATGAAAGCAAAGTACCTTCAACCAGTAGTGGGGCACAGCCGCACATCAGCGTCCCACCACACTTTGAAGGCTATGCTTCTCCTTTCTCCTTCATTCAATAAGTAAGAATAATGAAGACGAAATAACAATTAAGCATTCCCAAACCATACGAAATTGTGCAACATTCATGCGATACCTCCACCACTCTGCGAGGCATTTGCTCGAGTTCCGCCCCGCCGCGGTGGTCTAGTGGCTAAGGTACTCGGCTGCTGACCCGCAGGTCGCGGGTTCGAATCCCGGCTGCGGCGGCTGCATTTCCGATGGAGGCGGAAATGTTGTAGGCCCGTGTGCTCAGATTTGGGTGCACGTTAAAGAACCCCAGGTGGTCTAAATTTCCGGAGTCCTCCACTACGGCGTCTCTCATAATCATATAGTGGTTTTGGGACGTTAAACCCCACATATCAATCAATCAATCAAATTTGCTCGAGTTCCCCCGTGGAACGATGCGGGCTGCTTTTTTTTCTCTAGATGCAATTTTGGGCGAATTCTTGAGCTTGAACATGTTTTTGGTACTTCTGATGGCCAGATCAAGATTAAATTTTCGCCAGATATTCTTTAACATGCAAAGAGTGCAATTATCACCATTAAAACACATTAACAAATAATTATGAACTTAAAGTAAGCGATTCGTCTGGGTTGAGCATTTAACATTTCTCACATTACATTTTTTTTTATTTTTAAATGTTTTATACACAGTTTTCTGATAGTTATTTGCATTCTACAGTTAATGTGGTAATGTGGAGCAGTATGAACAATTAATGACTCAGAAATATGAAAGCTTAACAGCATAAAAAGTTTGTGGCAGGAAAAAGTTTGTTCAAAAAGGGCTCTATTTTACATAATGTCATGGCACAAAACAAAAACCATGCAATTCACTATAATTGCCTTACGCTAAAATTGAAGAAACTTTTATTTTTTCAAATCGCATTTTCTTTTAGAAAATTAAATAACCAAGCCTGTCATATGATGGCCTCTTGCTTTTAAGTTTGTGTTTATGAACTTATTTGTGAATGCCTATTATACTTGTGAATGCATTTGTAAATGTGTATTGGCTTTGGTGATACTACATTATATTAGAGTTCAGAACTCTGAAGTGAAAGTGAAGGGCCAACATTTCTTAGCGCCATTTTATACTTGTGACCACTCAGGGGATGCTGAAAGCCGCCATTATATGATTCTGATTAGAGAACCTCTCACACGACCATTTCACATCTTTCACATTTAGAAATACTTACGTGCTGTTAGGAAATGTCGCAAAGCCATTGCTATCCCTCACACCATTGTCACAGAAAGCCTGCATCACAGCAATGACTCCAGCTGATGGTAGCGGAAAGGCAGGGAAAGAGGCTAAAAAAAAAAAAGTTTACACCTCATGTAAACATTAAAAGCTCAAGAGGCAGTAATCTTCAATAAACCATGCATTAACTGGGAGTGTAAGTATGCCATTCATTTGAGTAATGAGATAAATGTTTCTACCTGCTCCATAAGTGGTATCAGAAACTTACTTATTTCAAGGAAGACGTGGTTTAAAGTAAGTGTGCCATTGCTTTGAACTACTATTCTCAGAATAATATAAAAAAAGAGGCATTAAGCAAATGTAAAAAAATAACTGCACAGTCACTGGAAGCTATATTAAAAAGACACTAACGCGAACCAAGAAATCTAATGCCCATGTTTCACCATCATAAGTTCACTATTAGAAAAGAAAATCAAAGTTGAAGTTTCATTTTTGAATTTCGCACCAACATCTCTGCATGTGACGTTGACGTCAAAATGTATTTTTCGTATTTTCATGACAGTGGCTTGATAAAATTTTCTAAAGCTTCGTACGATAGGTCTTATCTCCACAGATGACAATGTACTTCATTTTTACCGATTAGAAACAACAAAGGGCCTAGTAGATGCCGTCCAAACTATGATGTCACGGTTAGGGCTTATCTCCACAGATGACAATGTACTTCATTTTTACCGATTAGAAACAACAAAGGGCCTAGTAGATGCCGTCCAAACTATGATGTCACGGTGTTTAGTGCAGAAATCTCATGGTGCCGTCTACACCTACATGTTTTCGGGCACTTTTTTTACACCTGTTTTCGGGCATTTGCTCGCCTTCCAAGCGTCGTCTCGCAGCAAGAGTGGCATTTTTAGGATGCATCGAGTTTCGTACACAGCATCTGCGCTACATCAGAGTGGATGAGCCCCCTCCAAGCAAAACTTTTTAAAGGAATCTGTATTGATCCTATACAAAATATACAGGGTGTCTTTTTAGACAGTATAAATTTTTCATGAAAATTCTAAGACAATCACGATCCTGTAGTTTTCTCATACAAACTCCATGTAGAGGCCGAAATACATTGCTAAGCTAAAATTACATTGAACAAACCAACAAAAATCAATACTTACTTTTAAAATTATTGTTAATTTAAACGGTTAATAATGGGAAGTTATGAGGGGTGACAATTATGACATGCACATATTTCAGGAACCACAAAATTCACCTGTAATGTAAGATATTCAGCCTTAAATTTCAAAGGCAACATCGAAACTGACTGCACTCGGCACTCAGAAAACATGACCACTATGTTACGTCAGAAAAGAATGTTTCTCGACAAGAAAGTGACGAAATTTGAAACAAAGCACGCTCCCGCAGAATCTAGTCGGAAAAATTGGAAAGCATTCCGATATATACTAGAGACAGCTTATTGACTGTGTGCAATGTTTGGTGCCCATCTGTTTCTTTCTCAAATCATGAACAGGCAGAAAAACTCTGTCACCTGACTGCAATAAGCGCCGCAAGGATGGCGCTGAGTTTCTTGTGTTGCAGAGAAAGAAAATGTTGATATAGCAGTTTTCTTCAGCATTGTTCGAAAGAAACAGATAAGCACCACATGCTGCACGCTAGCGAAAGTGAAATGACTAGCTGCTTTTCAAGAAAAGATAAGGCCGCAACACACCTTCACTGAAATTTCATCACCTCTATGCCACGGGACATGGTTGTCTGACGTAACAGAGTGGCCACGCTTCCCAAGCCGAGCGTGGTCAGTTTTAATACAGCTATTGATGTTCAAGGATGAGTATCTCAAGTTACGTGCAACTTTTACAATTTCTAAATGATGGGTATGCCATAAATTGTCACCCACTACAACTTTTCAATACAAACTGCCCTCATGCCAATAATTTAAAAAGGTGAAAAATTTTCGTTAGTTCATCATTTCAATGTCATTTTAGCTGTAGCAATGTATTTCCACCTCAACATTGAGAGTTGTTGCACAAAAATTATGGTGCTTTACTGTCAAACTATTTTTTTTTTAATTTGTGTTGTCTAAGAAAAATAAAAACTATATGGGTCTCATAACAGGATGTATAGGTATCATAGAAGGACATGTTGGTTCAATAAATGTTTTGTAAATGTATATAACAGCCTTCTATTAGAACAATGAAATGTTCTACAGGACCAATAGAATTGTCTATCTCACCAACAAAAAGAGTAATATATGACAAAACACTTCCCACTAGATGCTGTACATGTAGTTTTATTAAACTTTGTTCTGTTCAACAAGTGTGATTGTACTTGCTCTTGTAAAATTGCATCAAGTGGTACAACACTTATCTGGTTATGACATTAGTTTGGCTTATAATAATCGCACCTTCAGTGGTACACATGTATCACACTTATTGTATCTTCCACTATATCTACACACATGCATAAATAGCATGTTCGCATTACGCTACAAAAAGAAAGGCTAGGTATTACAGGCGGCTTTATGAAACAAGTGAAGCTCTTCAGGATGACTGTTGAAGTTACAAACCAATTCTTAAATAATATGGTGACTGTATGTTACTGTTGATTTCCAGAGTTTTACATGTCAAAACTGCAAAAAATTATGAGGTATGCTGTCTTTTACAAGGCACACTTGTTTTAAAATGAGTGCTAGTCATATTTATCAGTGATCTGCAAGTCTCATGTGTTTAAATAATTTGTTTTTTTTTATGCCCATACACTGGCAATTTTAGCTATAATTCTCAATTTATTTGCAATGAGTCTACTTTGTCTTTTGCATTACAGTGAAATAAATACTTCAATGTATGTTTCTAGCACAGATTATGCCAGCAAGTGGGCAAGCTAGTGAAATGACTACACCCTTATTCTTTACTATATTTTTATGCTTTCAATGTTCACTTGACTTTAATTATTTCAAATATATTTTTGCATAATAGCCTGTGCTCGGCTGCTTAGTGTAAAGCTCTAAACTCTGTTTGTATGCAGTTGCCTAAACTACACCTATACATGTGTTTTAATTGATACACAGACCCATACAGGCTCTTTGTGTATTAGATTCGTTTATAGTCCTACTCGCCATGTGCATTTTTTCTACTTTTTTTAGTGTTTGTGCTCTTTTAATTGCAGTCATAAACCAAAACAAACTTGCCCAAGCTACACTTTCATCAGTGAAGCCTGGCAGCTATAGTAGTGCATCATGAAGTGCATTTGATCCCATAGTCTATTAAACCAGTACAGAATATCAAATGTATTGAATGGCAGAAATACTGGAGTATCGGGTCTATTGCTTCATAATCCAATAGGATGAAATCAAAAATTTTCTCCTCGGGGCCTTTTACAAGCAACGCGAAAAAAGAAACTTCATTCGCAATACCAGCAGTACTAAACTCTGACAAGCGAGAAATGATACTCACAGGACCCCACTGGATAGGCTGGCTGTTTTTTTCGTATGCCAATCAAAATGAAGAACAGGACTAGTGGTATGACTAGCTCGAACAGCAACACCAACTGCACAGAAACATACATCACAAGGAGTAAAAATGACGCCAAATATTAAGTTTCGTTTATTATATTCGTTATTAAGTATTTTATGAACGCATGCACTGCTGTCAGCACACTAAACGACGCGATAACACAATGAGACTGTACATATCGATTCGCTAATCAGGAGAGCGTAAAATAAATGCTAGAGAGAGCTCGGAATCGCACAACGCGCACCAAATCGTTTCAGAATAATTGCACGTGCGAATTAAAGCTGCTGACGTTGAATTAAACACTGTATCATAATACTGTTACGCAGATAAGCATACCGCACCGCATCAACCCATAACATACACAAATTCCTGAAACGTCGTCTGAAAACCGAAACCGGAAGCAGTCACGCTTAACATTTCTCCCATTAGGGGTAAAACTATGCGCATACAATATCACCGGGTCCCAAACGAAATTGCAGATCGGAGATTGGTGTCCAGCGGTATTTGAAAGCAGCTGCCCACGCAAGAGCTGGAAATGCACCCACGCATCCATATCAACATGTTAAACTGGTCGTTAGAGCCTCATTCGCAACCATTTATAAACCACTGAAGAATAAACATCTCTGCCATCTGCGATTTAGACAATAGGCGCATCTAACTACAGAGTTCACGTCTGCCAAAGTTGCTAAACCAACCACATTAGATTACATTGACGCGGCACCCAGACAGAGTGACAGGGTACACGAGCCCACAGGTTTTCGTGGAAGCACGGCCAAGAGCATTGAACGTAAGCGCGAGAAAATGACAGTTTACGCTTTCCTCTCGAATTTTCCATACAGCGCGCTTCCGAAGAGCAAGCCTCGCGATAGGAAGACAACGAGCATCTGCAGCGACAGCGTTTCCCTCTGCTTTCCCCATCTCTACACCACCTAAGCAAGCGCACAAACATTCATGCAATCGCAAAAGCGCGTCCACTTACTGGCTTTCTTTTCTTCAGCGTGTAGTTTTTCCATAACAGTAGACGCAATTGTAGACAAAAACCCATGCTGGCGACGCATTGGAGAGCGCAGTTTAGTCAATTGGCTTTTTTACCGAAGTGCGAGAGAGAAATCAGCTGGGTCTTAGTCAAAGAAACATTGCCCCCGACGGTGCTGAGCAGCGATGTGAGAGACTGTTTCGATCTGGGCTTTTCAGCCCTTGGCTGTCCCAAGGATGCCCTAGCCACACACAAGGCCCCGAAAGGCTAACCTAATTGATTCCAACACGCCCATACGACAACGCGTTAACTTCACCCACTGCTGCTAGCTGTAACGAAGCGGACCAAAGCGTCAAGGCGAACACACATGTGTAACACCGCATGAGGGCGCGGTGGTAGCAACAAGGCATCTAAAACACACAAAAAAAACAATTGCAAATTTGTGTCAGTACATAAAAGCGATACGCCAATGATAAGTAAGAAATAGTTTTATGGTAATAAATACAGGACATCATAGAGGAAACCTTCTTGAATATATTTTTTGACAAAGAATGCGCGAAGAGATCACCTTTGCGACGCACTTCCACGAAGCGCGCGTTATTTAAACTACTGAGGTTCAAAGCGTTTTCGGAATGACAGTACTTGTCGTTGACTAATATTTCAGAGTGAATTTGTACCCTGCTTATAATTTCATTGTATAACTATAAAATTCAGTGAACGTTTTCACAAGCGTTTCAGCATGCGCGAAACGTGTGGCATGCATCATCCATCTCAGCACTGGCATCCGCGAATTTAAGCACAAAAGCGTTCCTTGAAACTAATTCTTTCTGAAATAAAAACTTCGCAAGAGTAGTCATTGATTGCCATCCATCAGCAGAAACACCACTATTTAAAAGAAAAATAAACTTTTCTAGCCCGATTTGCCTTGATGCGGCCGTATTTCAGTTCCTGTTCTTCAAAAGGCTAAACGATTTATCGAAAATTGAAACCAACTGGTGGCGTATATGTTATTATGTACATAAAAACTAAAATCATTATCTGAAATAAATTATTTCATACATGACTATGGGTTCCCAGCTCGCGTAAATGCATCTATAGGCGGTCGAGGGGCACTTGTGATTTCAATAGTCTCATGCAGCTGATGGGCGTTATTAAACACGGGCATAAACAAAAAAAAAACATAATTGCACTGTATGCATAAACCTTAAGCAGTTCAAATATATGGCGTTTGAAATTTGAACATCAAAGGGGGGGGGGACACTTTCAAGAGTGGGGGGGGGGGGGGGGTCGGGATCCCCTGACCCTCCTGTGATTTACGCTAGTGATTAACAACTTCATTATTGGCTAAACGATATCTCAAACTTATTTGGTTTGACCGACATAACGTGGTAAGACGCCTCCACAGAGTTCGCAGATTCGATAGAACATAGTGGCTGCACCCCATGGCACATGTGCTAAAAGAATGGTTAATTGGCTTATGAAGATACGCACACCCTCTGATGTTGGAGCAAAATATGATCACCCACATATAGTACAACTTCGAGCTCCATTAGCACATGCCGAGCTTGCCGTTTCAAAACCATGGGGCTTGACCATTTTCTTGTCATTGCTGCAGGATGTTCTTTCTTCTAGACCTTTCGAGCAAGTGCAAACGCGGTTGGAGTGAACCAAATATTTCATCCGAACCCTCTGGCCGCAGAGACCACATCTTTTTATGCGGGGCCTCGGCACTGCCGGTAGTAGGACGGCATATCTAACAAACAGTCGCAGTAGTTGCACCCGTCGGTTCGGGTTTCAGCAAAACACGGTGGCTCTTGAAACAATAAGCTTGGCCTTGGCATCCGTCGTTGCGAGACTCCAGGACAAGCAGTCTAACGGGCAGTTCCGTCGGACATGGACCACGCAGAAAGAGCAAAAAGTTTTCTGACATGACTTACTTGTACACGTCTTTGTTGGCACCAGGGTCCGCACATCGAGCAGTGAGCTAATGCGAACAGATGGCACGAAATGGACGGCTCTGCAGTGGTCCATTTTGTTCGAGAACTGCCCCCACACATACCAGCCGTTTTCTTGAAATTTACTCTTGACCAGCGACGCACAGCTTGTGGTCACTGTCGTCGATTGGCCCCTTACTTTATTTATTTATTTATTTATTTATTTATTTATTTATTTATTTATTTATTTATTTATTTATTTATTTATTTATTTATTTATTTATTTATTTATTTATTTATTTATCGATACTACAGGCCAATATGCTGGCCCATGCAGGAGGGGCAAGTACAATAATACAATGACAAATCACTAACAATTGATTGATTGATTGATTTGTGGTGTTTAACGTCCCGAAACCAGCATATGATTATGAGAGACGCCGTAGTGGAGGGCTCCGGAAATTTCGACCACCTGGGGTTCTTTAACGTGCGCCCAAATCTGAGCACACGGGCCTACAACATTTCCGCCTGCATCGGAAATGCAGCCGCCACAGCCGGGATTTGATCCCGCGACCTGCGGGTCAGCAGCCGAGTACCTTAGCCACTACACCGCGGCGGGGCGACAAAGCACTAACAAAAGATATACAATGCAAGCAAAAAAAAAAACGAACAGTGCAAGATGCTTGCTTCGCAAAACAATTCACACGGGTGATAAACTACGAAAAAAAAAAAAACTCTTCAGACAATAGCAGGGCACTGCACACAGCATGGGATTCCCGACAGAATTGCAAGAAAAGTAAAAACCCTGCTCACAATTATACTCAATTTTAATAGAAATTGTTTTGCCATTTTTTTGCAAAGTTCTTCGACTGTATGACGTGAACAGGTAGAAAGTTTTATTCTGTTATACTTCGCAGAAAAAATGTTCATGTGAGATTTGATTTGACAAATATTGGCGTAAGAGAAAATTTGCGTCTTTGTCTAGTCATACCCCACCGCGGTGGTCTAGTGGCTAAGGTATTCGGCTGCTGACCCGCAGGTTGCGGGATGGAATCCCGGCTGCGGCGGCTGCATTTCCGATGGAGGCGGAAATGTTGTAGTCCCGTGTGCTCAGATTTGGGTGCACGTTAAAGAACCCCAGGTGGTCGAAATTTCCGGAGCCCTCCACTACGGCGTCTCTCGTAATCATATGGTGGTTTTGGGACGTTAAACCCCACAAATCAATTACCCACTCAGGGGGATCGGCCAAGAATCGATGACTTAATTAAGTAAGATTTTTTTATTATCGAAACCACCCACCAGAAAAAAGAAAGAAAAAAGAAAAGACACCCTAGTCAGAATGAAAGGAGTGCCCGCTTGTCACTCGTGCAGATAAGACAATTATTCATTAGCTTGAATAAGAATCAGCATGGTTAAACAATGCTCTTGTGTTCGTTGGAATTATTTTTTGCACGATTAATAATCACGCAATTAAAAGCTTAATTATTTTACTTTCATTCAGGTACTTGCAAACTGCGTAGAAAACGTTCTCGTGGCTGAAGCCCAGATCGTAAGCACCGAAGGAAAGTATGTTTTCTATAGTGAAATTCAGCCCCCGGCTAGCGAATGGGAGGACTAAGAATGTTTTCCTGAGCAATTTGTATCGGCGACATGATAAAAAAGGTGCTCTATTGTTTCCAATTCTGAACAAAAGTTGCATAGTGGTTATATTGCCAGACCAGCCCTATGTGAATAGAAATTTAACGGGGGGACACGACATCTAAATCTGGTTATTATGGTTTCCAGCTGTTTTGTAGGACACCAATGACTTTTCCATGGAAATCTTAAGTGAGTAAATTCTGGTCTTGACAATATTGCTTCCATAGCGTCTGCACTGAGCGCAAGCTTTCTGTATCTTGTCGCCGTTATAGTGGCCACTTCGGGAAGGACTGATAGTACTGGCCCTTCCAATGCTGCTCGTGCTAGAGAGTCGGCGATTTCATTTACTTCTAAGCCGCAATGACCGGGTACCCATACTAATTTCAGTAGCTGCAGCTGAGGAGGAACTATCATAAGGAGCGTCTTTAAGGCCATCGATTTCGTTGACGCCGTAATCGACGTACATACTGACAGGGAATCCGTTATTATGATCGCATTAGCGGCATTCAAAGGTAGCTTTCGCAGCGCTAGAACTATTGCCAACAGCTCAGCTTCAAAAACTGGGGTGAAATCCGGTAATCCTAATGAAAAAGATCAGTCAAGCGAATGTGAGTATATACCTACACCTGTCTTTTCATCCAATACTGAAGCATCTGTGGCTATAATATTATTCGTTTCTGCGTGTGCAAGATAATCCTGCAGTCGGCTATTTAAGACCCTATAGGATTGAAATTTGGGCTTAGAGGGAAAAATCTCATCGCATTCAATTTTAAGAATTTGATTTGAGTCCTGCGCAGCAATCACATGTCGAATTTTTATATTTAACCAATCTAGTTGTTTCTGGACAAAAGCAATTTGAGGTGTTCGAAAGCATGGCCAATGGGCAAGAAAAAAGCTGTCTGGGTCATTTATAAAATCATACTCAGATCGTCTTGGCGCATAGCTATAAAATTTCAGAAACGTCTGAACCGTTAGGATACGAAAACGGCAAGGCAATGTAGGTAATCGTGCTTCCTGATACAAAACATTGTTTCTTACAAACCTCGGAAGTCCTAGACACAATCTCACGGCTTCTCGTTCCAGCATAACCAGAGGCTTTATTTTATAGGCAGGGCCACCTGAGAACAATACGCACCCGAATTCTAGGATTGGTCGCATATACATTTTATAGATCATCACCATTGTGCTTCTGCGTAGACCATATCGGCGGCTGCTCAGTCTACGAAGAATTCCTAAGGCGCGTTGTGCTTTAGATGCCATGCTTTCTATGTGAGGAGTCCAGTTTAGGTTGGCATTATAAATTACTCCCAGATATTTAAGAGATTCCACCTGTGGAATGGGCTCTTGTTTATAACATATTGAAATTGAGATGGGATCGGATAACGGGAATTACAATACTTCACTCTTATTTATATTTAAGGTCATGCAGACTGCATCTAGCCATCTCTCCAGCATATTGACATATCTCTGTAGCTTTTGATATAAAGAATATATGTCACTATGTGCCGTGAAAAATGCAATATCATCAGCATATACAAACACCTTCACGTTCTGGCAATGCGGTATAGTGCTCATTAAGATGTTAAATAGAACTGGCGATAATACAGCGCCTTGGGGGACACCACGTGTTTGTTTGCACTTTGACGATGCGCAACCATCCTTAAAGCAATAGAACTCTCTTCCTCTCAAAAATTCCCTCACCCACGCCAATATATATTTTGGGAGATTGTGGCTCTCTAATATGTCTGCTAATACTGAATGTTCTACACTATCGTATGCCTTAGCTATATCCAATGCCACTAGTGCCGCATGTTGTCTTTTTTTGCGAGCAAGCTGAATGCGGCTTTCTAAATCTGCGTGTGCACACCAGATTTAACAATCTGTTCTGAAGCCAATTTGATTTAGATTTAAAATCGAATTTTCCTCCATCCATATTAGAATTCTTTTATTGATCACTCTTTCGATGAGCTTCACCATATTAGATGTAAGAGAAATGGGTCGAATGTTTTCTATGACATATCCGAATCCTTGTCTTTTTTGTATCGGCACTATTTTAGCTAATTTCCACTCATACGGAATCCAGGCGTATTTTAACGAATAATTTACAGTGTTTAGTAGGTCACATGGTAATGATTTGAATAATATTTTTATCATAGCAGTTGTGATTCCATCCGGACCAGGAGCTGACGAGGGCAAACCATGTATCACTTGTGCTAACTCTTCCTCTGTAACTTCAGTAACTTCAATCGTGGACGCTGGTTTTTGTGGATCGTAAGGCTTACTTGATGTAAATATACACTCCAGGCCTTTAGCCATGGTTTCTAAAGATTTCTTTGTTTCTTCCAAGGACATAATCTCAAACCCTATATTATTTTGAGATGGCATCATTTTACGTGATCTCATGAACCTGAACAGCGCCTTTTTCTTACAAGCTTTTGAAAGGTGATCATAATGTTTTCTATCATATTGTTCCTTAGCTAAATAGACTGTGCGTTTGAAAATTGCAGCGTGATACTTGTAATTAGACCAGTTTTGAGGGCGCTGGATATACATAAGTTTTTTCCAAGCTGCCTTTCTTCGTCGGAAATCCCGGGCACAGTCCGAGTTCCACCACGGACTGTGGGTTGTGCTCTTTGCGGATTCCACAATGAATTCTGCATTTTTATATGTTCTTTTGATCAGTGCACTTAGTCTCATGGCTTTTGTATCTTCTTGCTCTTCTGAATGAGTTGCCAAAGCAGATTCTAAATATTTCCTAAATTTGGTGTAATTAATAAACACTTGAGTCTGAGAGCCTGACATTATAACTTGGCAAGCAATCTCGAATAATATTGGCAAATGATCGCTGTTAGTTGTACAATCACACGCACTCCACGACAAACTAGTGAGTGATGAACTCACAAAGCTTAAATCTAAGGCTGAACGAGACCTATCACTAATGTAAGTGGGTGTTCTTGAATTCAGGCAACACAAGTTATTATCCGCTGTCCACTCCCACAATCTCTTACCGCATTGATCAGTTCGGAAACCCCAGCACGTATGATGAGAATTGAAATCGCCGATTAGAATTTTATTTTGATAACTAGAAGTCACTGCAGCGTCTAAACATCGAGTATCTATTACACCTTTAGGAAAGTATGCATTCACCACCAAAAAAGGCATGCAGCCTGGTAAGGTTATTTCTAAGGCGAGAATTTCACTGTCAGGTGACATGAGCTTATACGCAATTTTTGCTTTGAGACTTATTCTATTATTAATAAAAAATGCCAAACCTCCACCTTTCGATGGACGGTCTAGACGGAAAGATCTGAATCTATTTAATTGAAAAGACTGCACTGAAAGCCAAGTTTCTTGCAGTGCAATAATATCTGGAGAAAATTTCGATGCCAAATATATTAGATCAGTTGCTGCAGAGTGAATCGACCGGCAATTCCAATGAAGGATTTTAAGTGACCCTATTTTTGCTCTAAAATAGCCTCAGCGATGGCCTTGTTTAGAATATTTTCTTTAAGAAAATCAGCTTTAGACAGGGTGTTCTTCTGGTACTTTTGGTTTTTGAATTGACAGGTGCGATGCCTTTTTTGTATAAAGGGGATCTCGAGCGCTTTAGTGATCGGGGATCCATCTCCATTTCGTCTCAGTCCTCCACTTTCCTGGTAAGCTCACATTGAGATACGCTACCTTCCTCTACTGAATCTGCAGCTACCATAGGTTGCTGTGGCGTATCGGAGCCATACTTCTTTGAAATTTCAGGGGAGTCACGAATGTGAAGGGCTTCCGTAGCCTGATGTGGCGTAGCAGAGTCATACTCCTTTGCAAACTCCGAGGAGTCACTAATGTTACGTGGTGCACTGAGGTTGTTTTCCGCTGTACCCAACATTTTAGCCATCTGGTTAGATAGAATCTGGGCCAAGGACTCACAAAGATTCCCAGCGATGCGCTCCATTGCCTTCTCCACTGCCTTCTCAATCACTTCCGCAATAGGGACAGAGAGAGCTTCCATTGTTGGCATATTACGAGCTGTAACACCGGCGTAGCCTTGTGTTCGTGCTTGTATTTCAAGTGCTGCTTCCTTCCGTGAACACCGTCTTCGTTCTACTATCTCTAGAATTTGCAGTTCACGTACCTTTGCCGAACAACTAGAGCTATCGGCCGCATGAGCTTCGCTACATAGGCAACACTTTTCTCTATCACTCAGACAGTCGCTAGAATTGTGACCTTCCCCGCATACCTTACACCTGACCGCTGACCTACAACCTTTCATTGTGTCACCATAACGCCAGCACTTTATGCATTGGAGCGGACGAAGAGAGAGTGGCTCTACTCTGTAAATTAAAGGCCAAGCCTTAATTTCTGATGGTCGGACTGATCCCGCAAAGGTCACAATTACGGACTCAGTTGGTATTTTGTTGTTATCAACCACCCGTCCACACCGATAGACTGAAATAGCACCTGCTGGCGAAAACAGCTCTAGTACTTCGGAGGGTGGCATGTTGGCATCGACGCCACGCACTAGACTTCGGGTACATGCTAAATGAGAAGGTATGAACGCGCTCACCGGCTGGGATGCAAACGTTGAGCACTTTAGCAGATCTACGACACAGGACTGGTCTGGCGAAAAGCACAGTATGCCTCCTCTGCCGAACTGGCGGACCTCCGTTATGGACTGGTATTGGGCCGTCACTGACCGTAATTCCTCCTGAATGATCTTCGGGTTTTTCATCCGAATGATGCCGTCATTGTTCGGGACTAGAGCCACTGGAACCGATGATATTCCGTTGCGCAAAAAAAGATCCACTGGCACCTCCTTTGGATCCGTAGAAGCAGACGAAAGAAAAGTCCCTGGCCCTGGCGAAGATAAGGGCATCTTGTCTTGTCTGAACTGCACAAAAAACACTGATCAAACAACTATTGCAGTATAAGAAACGATGATAGATCAATTAACCAACAACAGCTACTTAATTCTTGGCCACACCCCGAGAGCAAGCTTCAACGGCCTCAAGGAAACGCTGCTTCTTGTTGTTGTTGTTGTTGTTTTCCTTGTGCAAATGGCTCGTACCCAAAGAAGGGGATTGGCCGATTATAAGGTGAATTTGCCCTAAACTTTCAGCATTGCGTCATTCCTACAATTTTTTGTAACTTAATTTTGATTTGAAATACCGGTATCAAGTTTGCAGAAAAAAAAAGAAGAAAAATAGTGAGACAGCAATTTAGCAAGAGAATCGTTTAGTCGCAGTGATGTATTCTTGAACGGCGAATAAAACATCCCTGTGGCTGAAACCCAGTGTAGAGGCCCCAAATGAAAGAAGATCAGGTTGTGATAGTTGCAAGCCCAGTCTTTGAAGAGGTGGTGTTAGTATGCTTTGCCTGAATAAATCGAAACGGCGACAATGTAATAAAAAATGACTGATCGTTTCCTCTTGATTACAGTAAATGCACATAGGGGAATTCAATATGCCTGATCTATGCAAGTAAAAATTGAGGGAGGTAACGCGGCAACGAAATTTCGTGATGACTACTTCCATCATCCTTGAATTAGTCAGTTCACTGCGCCAGGGAAATAACAAGTGTTTGTACTCTGGAGAAGCTGTCAGTGCAGGGTCAGATAAATTTTGCCTGATTTTAAGTGTGCGAAATCGCGCCACCGTAATGTATACTGTATGAGGGAAAATAGGAATAATTGGTGTCGAAAGGGATGCCTTCGCAAGAGAATCAGCTATTTCGTTTAACAACAAACCTTTGTGCCCTGGTGTCCAGATTAAATGAATACTTTGGAGATGACAGGGGATCAACGATTTAAAAACGCTGCTTCTTCTTCTCAGATCGAACTGTCTTCCTCTTCGTCGTAGCCCGAGCGCACGAGCGCGTGGCGCATGCAAGCCGGGTCTGGCCTGGTGCTCGTGCCACGATGGTCGCGGCGGGCTACTTGAACGTAGCCAACCTGTCGCGGCAATATGAATATGAGAGACGCCGTAGTGGAGGGCTCCGGAAATTTTGACCACCTGGGGTTCTTTAACGTGCATCCAAATATGAGCAAACGGGCCTACTGCATTTCTGCCTCCATCGAAAATGCAGTCGCCGCAGCCGGGATTCGATCCCGCGACTTGCGAGTCAGCAGCCGAGTACCTTAGCCAGATAGGCCTCCGCGGCGGGGCGTTTTTGTGTTAAGCCATGTAAAGCTTAAATGAGCTGAGTCGAGTTAAGTATATCCAACTCTAACTAGGCATAATTGAGCATGGTTTCACTTCATTTAGCCAAGCATAATCAGTCTGAATAAGGAAGACATAATCGCGGTCAGATAACTTAAGTCGAGTTCCCCATCAGCCAGAAAAGATAAGCCCAAGAAACGGCTAACTACTCCAAACTGACTGGACGCTAAATAAGCTTTTTAGGTCTCACGTGTGTTAACTGAGAACAGATGTCTTATTAAGCAACAAAAATTTCTATTTGGCCTAATTTGACATAATTTTCATAATTCTGGGACTTCAAGTCAGCTTGGTTTGATGTGACACATTATTCATTCATAATTATAAAAAATGACTGCATCATACACATATCTTACCTTAACGTGACTTGCGTCAGTCAGGAGCAAATACACTAAAAGCTCGGTAATTCGACACCCGTTAATTCGGATAATTCGGACGGCTCTATTGGTCCCGGCCAAAGTGCATGTTAATCTATGGGACCAAACCTTCGTTATTTCGTCGGAATTCGGCTCCGCACCGCTTAATTCGGACAAATGCTGACGGCTGCTGCTGCAAAAAAGTGTGATAGAGCAGCACTGGCACCACTGGAGCGAAACCGAAACCTGAGTGGCATCGTCATCGTCATCAACTAGTGGGGGCGGTCGCAGCGTCACCGAACGTCGCCGTCTTCTTTCTTCTCCACTCAGCGCACGGAGGAAGAAAAAGGTAAGGAGAGGCCCTGACGTCACTCGTTGTGAAGCAGTGATGAAGCCGGAAGTCGGCCATATTGAGTAGGCAAATTCTCCTCTCTTGTTTACATATGAATGCGAAGCAGAAGGCGCGACTCCCTCTTCGGCTCGGAAAGCACGTGGGCTGCGCAGCGCGTGACGATCCGAAACTAATGGAACTGGGCTCATCACTCAGAGCCAGCGGGACACCTTCAGCGAAATCGCTTCGTCCGAGTAATAACAAAGAGTAACAGCTCGCTGACAACGAAGCAACTACGAAAGAACGCGCGCTAGATGCACTGACAACGGCGAGTGCTTTCACGTCATTAATTCAGCAACTGTACAGACAACACGATCGGTCGTGCGCCTTCTACGGTTGCATTCCGCCACGCGACTGACGCAGCGTCCTGCCACTGTGTCCGTAATCCGCGTGAAACTCACCTGCGTCAGCATTCTGCGACCGTGGTGACTTTGAGCACAGTGCTAGTGACAATCGAACGTTGTTGCTGTTACGTTGAGATTACATGTAATGCTGGTGGAGAGTGTACCAAGCGGAACAGAAAAGGTGTTTTAATACGCACATGCAAGTTGTTACTGTACACACACAACACGAAACTGCGTATGTGCACATGGTCCTCACGGCATCTTGCTGGGCTCAACAGCGTCGTCCGTTGTCACAAGCAGGAGCACTGCTCAACCGTCACTGACCTGCAAGGCGTTCGTCGTCATTCAGCTTCGTCATGGTGCCCAACGCCATTTCGCTGAACACTAACTGCTTCATCCGCGTCATCCGCCGCACGACACATGGATATGCACTTGTTCTACGCACTGTTGAAACCCCGTGATGGACAAAGAGATTTGTAAACGTTGCTAAGAGTAATGTAACAGCCAGACGAACACTGCGTAACCAATAACGCGGCGCAGAGCACAGATATTGTCCGCCATGGCTCAGCACGAGACCTGGGGAGGCACACATTCCGCCGCCAGCCGCGGCCGCTCACTGCTAGACCAGCTTCACTGCGCAACACGTAACCATAACAACGCCGCCATTGTGCCTACTGAATATGGCCGCCAGATGTCATTTCCGCCACATTTTTTACGCCCTGCGCCGGCTGGGCATGCCCTCTCCTTACCTTTTTCCTTCCTCCGTGACTCAGCGCCTCCGACGCCATTTTCCCTTGTGTTGTCGCGTCGGAACCATCCCTTCTTGCAGAGTTCTCTTTTTCTTCCATTGTGACCTTATTTGCATGCCACCACCATCGTGCGCTACAGTGATGGCAACGCCGAAAAAGCGGCAGAACTACGACGCGAAGAACTTGGCGACTAAAGTGGAAATTTTGGAAGCACTGAAGAATGGCAAATCGCGACAGTAGGTTATGACCAAGTACAACGTGAAGCGGAGCACGTTGGGAACGTACGTGAAAAATGAACAACAGATTCGACAAGCCTTCGAAAGCGAGAAGTTTCATGCCTCTAGAAAGCGGTTGCGAACCGCAGCTCATCCCCAGCTCGAAGAAGCTTTGCTCCGGTGGACTACTGACTGTCACAACGCGCGTCTGCCTTTGAGCGGACCTCTCATCATGGCGCAAGGTGAGAAGTACGCTGCAATGATGAACATTGAATCGTTCAAAGCATCAGAAGGGTGGTTTGCGAGGTTTCGAGAGAGACACGAACTTGTCTTCAGGAGTGTGTGCGGCGAAAAGGCCAGTGTTGACGAAAGCGTGACCACCGAGTGGAGAAATGTGAAGCTGCTGGAGCACATCGCCGCATATGAACCACGTGACGTGTTCAATGCAGATGAAACTGCTCTATTTTTCAGAGCTCTGCCCGACAAGACGGTGACTTTTAAAGGGGACGCGTGCATTGGTGGCAAGAAGTGCAAGCAAAGGATAACTGTGCTTCTTGCCGCCATTATGACTGGCACGGAGCGCTTGCCACTGCTTGTCGTCGGGAAGGCGCTTAAGCCACGTTGTTTTAAGAACGTCAAAAGCCTTCCTGTCGAGTACACAGCGATCAGGAAGGCATGGATGACATCAGACATTTTTCGCGGCTGGCTGCAGCAGTTGGACCGGCACTTCAAGTCGAAGGACCGCAAGATAATTATGGTTGCTGACAACTGCAGTGCCCATAACTGTACAGTCGAACTGAAGAGCATCAAAGTAGTTTTTTTGCCGCCCAACACTACGTCTGCTCTTCAGCCGATGGACCAGGGTATCATTCACTACGTGAGGTCGAAGTACCGCAAGCACCTGCTAGAGCGAATGATCCTATGCTCAGAAGCTGGAAAGTTGTATCAAGTGGACTTACGCGGCGCAGTGCACATCATCGCCCCCGTGTGGAAAAACACTCCGCCGCAAGTCGTCGCCAACTGTTTTCGGTACAGCGGTTTTGTGAGGCCCGAGCATGCAGCAGTAGCTGACGATGGCATCGAGGAGGTGTCAGCCGAGTCCACCGACGATGACTGCACGACTTTCGATGCTGTCCTTCCCACAGATGTGACCTTTCAGGACTACATCGCGATTGATCATGGTGTCGCCACGAGGGGTCTCCTGACCGATCAAGAGATTATTAATGATGTCACGGGCGCCCATGAAGACCACGATTCCGACGAAGAATTATGCAAGGAGATGCAGCCGCGGCCTCATCGCACCTCACGGGAAGTCTCGGAGGCGCTGTTAACATTAGAGGACACTTGCCTGAACACTCCCGACAGCTTACGAGCTGATGGCCATTTGGAACAGTTAAGAAAAATTGTGATGTCAGCTGGAATCTGCGCGAAAACGCAGACGACAATTACAAAATACTTCAACAAATAAAAGGTATGCTTCTGCAGCTTGATTTTAAATGTTGTTTTCCCTGTTCATTCGTTAAATTGGCATTCGGTTAATTCGGACAGTTTTTCCGGTCCCGTGAAATCTGAATTAACGAGCTTTTACTGTAGTATCTTCTTTTGTTTGGATTCTCTTTGCTCGTGGGGAATTTGGTGTCAATTACTTAGGTGACTTGAGAGGCCACCTAAACACGATGGGATGGGCATGCACACAGCAGGAGGTGCTAAGTCAGTAGACAGCGCATCGACGGATTTTGCCACGCGATTACGTAGTCTGCCCACTTTTGCTCACGCTTGTACACTGCCTGCACAAGAAGCGGAGTGGAACCAAGCAGCACTGCAGTGACGGCTGATAGCAGGCAAAACGCAGCCGTTGCATTCAACCAATATTCACTGTTTTTTGCTCATTTGATCACTTTACATACACGCACGCACACGTAAATGAAGAACAGACGAAACGACGTCTGAACCTTTCGGCCGCCATGCTCCTACAACGTAAGTTTAAAATCATAGCTAAAAATCAGCCTCTCTACCACATCCCTTTAAGAAAAAAACTCGAAGTTGCAAAAAAACATCATTTATTGTTTATTTTTTCAATCACGTAAATAAAGTAATAAACGCGCACCTTCTGAGCAATCATACGTTGCAGCAACTCAAGAAAGTTCGCTCCGCATGAAAGAACTTTCTGGACGAATGCTACATGCCATTGCCCTAAACACCGAGCGTTAACAGCACCAAATAAAAACACACCAAATCAATGCGAAGTTAGTGAGGATATCAAGTGGCATTCCGCTTGCCACACAACTGTACATACATTTGCGTCACATACAGCGCTCTCTTTGTATGTACGGTCACACGGTCGCAGGTAGAGTTACTGCGCATTCCAAATTTTCTTTCCCCTCAAGTGAAGCTACTAAGACTACTGCGCTTGCAACATACATGCCGTATTCACACTTGAGAAGCAGGTGCGCAGCCAGAATTTTTTATTTTTGTGGGGGAGGGATGGGGGCAAATCCTTGATTTCGGGGTGCCCCGCCGCGGTGGTCTAGTGGCTAAGGCACTCGGCTGCTGACCCGCACGTCGCGGGTTCGAATCCCGGCTGCGGCGGCTGCATTTCCGATGGAGGCTGAAATGTTGTAGGCCCGTGTACTCAGATTTGGGTGCACGTTAAAGATCCCCAGGTGGTCGAAATTTCCGGAGCCCTCCACTACGGCGTCTCTCATAATCACATGGTGGTTTTGGGACGTTAAACCCCACATATCATCATCCTTGATTTCGGGGAGGGCACCCCCCTAAATTTGTCATTTTCCGCTCTCTATTCAATAGCGAAAAAAACTTCGGGAGGAGATCACGGGCCCAGAGTGCCACACCATGGCTATGCCCATGTTGAAAAGCCAAGCAAACACGAAAACGCCAGAGCGGCCGGATATCCACGTCGGCGCGCGCCGGAAATGTTCACATTTGCCTTATGCCTGGGGAATGCAGCGGCCGCCGTTGCTTTTGCGAATTAATTAGATTTTGCCTGCTTTCTGAGCGCTAAGTTCTGTACCCAATTCCAGTTTTCATGCAAACTACTGTAATGACACCACAAACGTTGTAATGCAAACGTTGTTTGGTGAAATATGCCAGCAGAAACGGCTCGAGCGAATACACCAGCAGCGGCGGTGCGGGATTCAGCCGGTTGTGCACAAAAACGAGACACGTTGGACATGCCGACTCACTGCTGCTGCACCGTCTACTTCCAGTGTTCTCGGCGATCATAATGCAAACCAGGCTCTCGATGAACGCGTCCACTTGCCGTTGTCAAATAGGAAGGAGAAGCAGTACGAAAGCGCTTTCTCCCAGGGTCACACGTAACTCATCAACCCATCAACATCCGCACGTCTGTCCCGGCACTTCCTCCCCCCCCCCCCCCGGGTCGTGTGAGAGGGACGTTTTGTATCGGGCAGACGGCCATGCCCTGGCAAGGGGGCCACCGCTCGGCGCCAGGCGCCAAACAGACGCGGCCTGCCTCTGGGCGTGCAAGCCAGGGAGACCCGACAAAGAGACTACCCTTCGGCGAAGCAACTTCGGTCACGACGCACAAAATAAACGTACCCTGGCAAGGTGGGCTATCGCAGTGCGTGAGGTGCGCTGCGGTCATGGCCCGTCTCCTGACCGCTATGGCCCAGCGAGACTCGACACAGGGGCTACCCTTCGGCACGGTGACTTTCGGCACCACACGCAAAGCGGACGTACCCAAACACTTGGCAGCGGGACTGCCCTTGGGCACGGTAACTTCAATCAGCACAACCAAAGTGCACGTGCCCTCACACTGTCGCGCGGCTGAGAGCCTGTGACGACGACCCCTCAGGACGGATGGGCTGTCACTCGGCGCGAGGCGCTTTGCGGTCACGGCCCGTCTCTTCAGTGAGACACAGTCCGTCCGTCCCGTGGGGTCCACGGGACTACTATTTGCTGCAAAGGCCAATGTCGCTGCACGCAAACCAAACGTACCCAAGGAAACGAGCACGACTGAAAGCCGGCTTAGTCCTTCGCGAAGAAGAGAACCACCCTCCGCCTCGGCGAGTAGAGTCGCCAGGCACATGTACTGCGCTAATACACGCTACGTTCATGGAATATGACCAACTCGCCCGATCAGCAACCCTTCTAAACGAGGGAGGGGTCAACACGGACCTTGCGGGTATAGCTCGACAAGGCGGCAGGATCACCTTAGCGCATGCAAAGCTCGGGCAAACAGCCATACAAACCAAACTCGGGGGCGACCGGCTCACTAGGTCAAGTCGTGGAAATTTAGGGAACGCCGCCATTAAAAATTGATATACAGTTTTCTGCCCTCCTGACTCAATAAAAATCACTGCCGGACGGTACCACATCTCATAAAACTTCTTTGCACCTCGACGCTGCCACTCTCGGTGGAGAACTAACCAGGCCTCTTTCCGTACTTTTGCGAGCACTTCGTGAAGTCAGGGTCGCTTCCCATCAAAGACAGCACAGCAGCGTGCCACCCACACTTGGTAGGAGCACTCAACAAGCAGAAGCACGTTGTGCTTAGCCGCTTGTCCCGACAGGGGTTGCAGAAAATGAATTGTGTTGAAAGGAACACCGGGGTGGCCGAACAAGCTAGCTATCTTTCGATAGAGGGCGGCTGGTAGTGCGCACTGGGAAAACACGTGAACCAGGTTTTCCATACAACCCCAAAAGGGCCACGTTCCTCGTTGAGGAATTCTCGTGAAGGGCCTGAACTTTAGAGGTAGGCACCCTCTGGCCAACCGATATATGAATGTAGCGCGCTTGGCGTCCAGGAAACTGGCAGTAATTAACCGCCAGTTAGGACTATGGTGGGTCAGGCCAAACGCTACACAATTTGCTGGTAATTCTGGGGTAAGTCTATCAACTAACTCGAGGAGTTAGATTGAAACTAAATCTATCTCGGGGTCTACCTCTTGGAGACGGGCCAAAGTAGAAGCAGCCCCTGCATAGAAGGCAGAAGGCGTTCCCGCCCGAGGCACGAAATTCAAAAATGCCCTAGGCGAGAACAGCCTCAGCGGCGTGCTCAGAAAATACGACAATAAGTATAGTAAGGAGCATATCTGAATCGAGGACTACCCACGTCCATCTAACGTGTAATGCCGTGGCCACAACACTAAGGTCAGGAATACCTAGTCCTCCTTCGGCCCTACGCAACTTCAGCACGGGGCGTGACACAGACGGAGAGGCACGACTCCAAAGAAAACCGAAAAGTTTCTTTTCCAGGAGAACCTTGGTATGGGGCTTAACTGCCATAACCGAACCAACGTACGTAAGAAAACTAAACAAAACTGATCGAATTATCGTGGCCTTGCTGTAAGTGGACAAGACAAGGTCCCGAGTTCCCCAATCCTGTCGGTCAGCTTTTGCCTTGCAAAACGTTGAGCACTTGTTCGGTAGTTGGCCATCGGTAGTCAGTGTTCGGTAGTCAGGCCATCCGGTTAGAAATGGAAACCCAACATAAGTAGGCGCTGTTTTATGGGGTGGCCACGCACAGGACGTGGACTTGAGGCCATCAAGCTTCATCGAAATGCATGAGTCGTTTACAAAAATTACAATTAGAGCCAACGCCTCCTTAGACGAGGCGCTATTTCAGCCAACGCGAGTCACCACCGGCGCTTTTGCCACCATGTTGCATCTGCGGCTGACAGATGGCGTGGTTTTGAGCTATACTCTAGAGCGACCTTTAGGCTAAAGGTAGCATATTCAGTAACTCTACTATACTCGTGCTTCTGAGCTATACTAGTGCTAACGGCCGACAACAAGGAAGATTTGCAGATATTGATCGACATCTGCAGCAATGAGGGAGATAGGTTAGATTTCAGATTCAGTAAGGAAAAATCAGCAGTCATATATTTTTATGATAATGAATGTAGTGAGCTTAGGATAGAGGAAGTCACGCTAGAGATAACAGATAAATACATATATCTGGCCGTATAGATAAGCAATGGGGCCGAGTACCGAAGGGAACACAAAATAAACGTAACAACTAAAGTCAACAGGAAAGTAGCGGTGATGAAAAATGGGGCACTGTGGAATTGCATTAAGTATGATGTTGTGAGAGTAATTTGGAAAGGTGTCATGGTTCCTGGTCTGACATTCGGCAATGCAGTCTTGTGCATGAGATCAGAAGTTCATGCAAGATTAGAATTTTTTTTATTTTAAAATTCTGCCCCTTCGCATAGTAATTTTTTATTCAAAAATACAGATACAAGTTCTCTTCATGAATAAAGTCTAGTAGAGAACGGCGGTGTGGTCCACGAAGCCAGTGGTCAAAGTCAGGTGGTCGGCCAGGCCTAAGACCTGTTGCACGTAGGTGGCGCCGACGACTTAATTTTAGATCAGTGCAGGTCCACAGTAAGTGTGAGGCAGTAACATCTTGGATTAAGGCATCACAAAATGGGCATGATATGCCATACGGGCCTCAGTACTTTTGCGCCCAAAGGGTGGTCACGGACGAGGTAAGCGCAACCCCAACTCGAAGCCCAACGTAACCTTACGTTTAGCCCAACGTAACCTCGTCACGGTGGGCTAAACCACCAGGGAGGTCTGATCCACACAGAGCGCTTGTGAGGAATGTCGAAGGCTTTCTTTTTTTCGGAGCATCTGCCCTTGAGCATTCTCAGGAAAATGCGGTAGCGGGTACGGTGTAACATGAGGTTGGGTTGCCAAATTAGCTTTAACAAAGTCCGGCAAAACAGCTCGTGGAACCCACTGAACACGTATTTGCACAGACGCGGAGGCAGCAAGAAGGTGAATAGTATCCGAGAGTGATATAGAGCGGTACACTCGTCGTATATTGTGAATAGCTTGCATCGAGTACGTACGTATGATGGGCTGAGAGCATATGCCTGGTTGTAGAAGAGGTAACAGCGCATCTAGTCCATCACGTATGGGGGCCAGCTCACCTAGATGAGCCGGTGGGGCCAGATCCGCAAAATATGGGCATATCTGGCCAGCCTGAGGTATTAATGGGCATACAAGGGTGGTATGAATGGTGATGCCACTCACTTTGGCATCAGTATAAGCGACGACAGTAGCGGCATCTAGGTTATCGGTACGAAGCAGGCGGGATACTTATTGGGCGTCTGCCTGGCGTGGAACCAGGCTGTAAAGGCGACCAAGAGGTCATTTTCAGTCAGTTGCATTTTGTTCCACGGGGCAATCGTGGTCGTCTCCGAAGGTGTGTAATGATTGATTGATTGATTTGTGGGGTTTAACGTCCCAAAACCACACATGAATATGAGAGACGCCGTAGTGGAGGGCTCCGGCAGTTTTGACCACCTGGTGTTCCTTACCCTCCACGCAAATCTGAGCACATGGGCCTACAACGTTTCCGCCTCCATCGAAAATGCAGCAGCCGCCACTGGGATTTGATCCTTCAACCTGCGGGTCAGCAGGATTGAATCAGAGGCAGGTGTGTGGTGAACTTCTTTGCCAATGTACCGCGCCAATGCAGCAGCCGAACAAAACGTTGATGGCTTGATGTTGCGCGCACAGCGACGCTGATGTACTAATTCATCAATTGTGCTTAGTTGGGACTACTGTTAAAGTATTGTCATTGGAGGGATGCGTGGCCACTTTGCCAGCTGAGGTGATGAAACTGAGCGTGGTAAACGAGCCTTGGCTGCAATATTGCAAGGACAAGGAAGTGAGCCATGTTGGAGGGAGCACCACCGGGTTTCTTCGCAATCCTTCGTATGAGGTGTATTGTTTCTGATGCCTGCTGCTTGGCACTCTTTACCCAAGGTCCTGCTGATCCGGTGGCGTGAATTTCCAGGCCAAGCACGCGGAGATTGGAGGCTTCGTGGAGTGGCTGCTGATTTAAAATTAACTGTATGGACGCCGAACAAGTATGGACGCCGGACTTCCAGTTTACGACGTCCATACTTGTTCGCAACCGACATGAACTTTGTTTTTTCTTTGGATATTTTGAGACTAATCTGGGTGCACCAGCTGTGGGTTCTGTCGAGTGCCTCTTGCAATCTTGTTCTTGACAGCTGATTTCTAGGTGCACTGTCCAAAGAGTGATGTCTTCTGCATACATAATGTATTTAGCGTGTATTACTGCCAGCTTCCATGTCAGTGGGAGGAGGACCACGTTAAAAAGAACTGGTGCGAGCACAGATCCTTGTGGAACACCTCTCTCTATTGGAAACAAACTTTCAAACTGGCTGACCAGCTAGACGAATGAAAAAGCAGCGATCGTGAAAAAAGACTTTAACTAACGTGCAAACTCTACTCAGAAATTTGAGCCAGTGGAGAACCCACAATAACATCATGACTCACATTATGATATGCTTTGGAGATGTCTATAGACAGAATGGTGCGAACCCGTCGAGGTCAACCTCCAACGAGAACTATAGATGACAGGTAGGCAAGGCCATCTTCAGTGCCCAGACGTGGACGGAACCCAATTCGGCCAGGATGATACCAGGAGTATTTCTCGAGCCACCACGTAATGTGTGTTGCTAGCCTACGCTTTGTGAGTTTGCCTAATGTTGACGTGAGAGCTATCAGACGTATCTGTGCGATATTTCTGGGAGATTTTTCTAGAATGGCAACCATTTCCGCATGCCGCCGAGAGTCAGGAATAGTTACAGTAGCACAAGCTTTGTTTATGATCTTTAACGGGACAAGTAGAACCCTGCACGCCTTCCGTGTTTCTGAGAAGTTCATAAGGTACGCCATTTAGTCCCGGTGCTTTGCTCGATTTTGATAGGTATATTGCTGATAAGAATTGAGCCATAGCGAAATCAGCCTGTATTCCCTGTATATCGGTAAGCGTAGGAAGTATACCTGTATACGCTGGCAGGCACTTCCGAGCTGTGAATGTAGGTGGAGCCATGTCTAACTCAGGAAAGAATGTGTGGGCTACGGTGTCGGCGAATACGGCTGGAATCTGGCTAGAGGTTATTAGGGCGCAGGCTGCGGGGCCAGGAGGCCACCGACCACGTTCCATGGCTTGAGAAGTGCGCCATATAGAGGCATTAGACGCCGAAGGCCCAAGTGAGGAGCACCAGTCTATCCAACAATCATGGTCTAGGCGTCGTTCGAGCTGCTGCTTGAACGCGTTGGGCTTTCAACCTAATGGCACTTGCTGTATGGTCACGTTTTTATGGGACTTCTGCTTGACGGCGAGATGCCCATAAACACAGAAGCTGCAAATAGGGAGCAGGTCGTGATTAATCCACCTACGACACACTTATCGCATGAGCTAATGCCGCACTTATGCAATCCGAATGATCTGAAACAGAGCGAAAGATCATGACCCCGTATTGATTCAAATCCACCACTCGACAAGATTGGAAAGCAACGTGGCTTGCTTGCTATAGGAGCTCTTGGGAATTAACTAAATCAGAGAGTACAATGTGACATGGGATTGACATCATTCAAGTGCAGGGAAGCTAGCAGCAAGATAAAATTTGAGAAGCGACTGAGAGAAATGGGGGAGGCGCGTTGGGCTGGAAAGTTTTCAGCTACTTGTACATGGGGAATGTCGATATAAAATGGAGGAAGCGAACCAAAAAATTGACGGGTAAATACTTAAAAAGGAGCAGGGGGCAAAACAAAAAAAGAACTATTAGTTAAGAAGAAGATGAAGGAAACGGAGACTGGCATGTGGATAATTGTCATAATTTAGAAGTTCGCACTAGATATCTATCAAACTTTGAAGCAGGAAATTGCCAAGAAAAAGATCTATGATAATACTCGGGGTAGTTCTATACTGTTTGAGGCCAGGACGGGAGTATTGCGAACCAAGACATATCGGGCCAAATACGAAGGGGTAGACACGTATGAAGTGCATGCGGAGAGGAGGGGGAAACTACCTAATACTTGATAATGTTCTGTAAAGGGTTCCACCCTATTTTTTCAGGATGATGGCGCAGAGTTTTTCAGAACACTGGGGTTTACTTTGAAAGGACCCACAACCGATGTTTATGGTACCTATTTTCTTGAGTGCAACGGAAAGCTTACAGGTCAGACATTTAATCACAGAATGGTAACGCGGAAAACACCATAGAACATTAAAAATCCCAATTTTTCGATTTGCAGTTTTAAGAAGACATGCAGTTTTTTGAAGCAGTTTTAAGGAGACATGCTGCAGTGGTTATGATCGCGATAGCGATCATATGCTAGTGTAACGCCAGCAGCGATGAAAAGTGAAGACCTAAGTACAAACACGTAATGGTGTGTTTGTCAAGCCTGCAGTCTCGCCACCGCGCATTTTAGTGTGCAAAATTATTTTACTAGAGCAACAGCATTTTCTAGAGGCTTCTTATGCAATTAGTTTTGGTTGTGCACAGGTCGTTTCTTCGATTTTAGCCAAGTCGAGCTAAGCCACGTCTTCGGAAACGAAACACACGCCTTTACAAGGGATCGACAATTCACGCATAGTATTTCACGTGCGGCCGTGGTTGCACAGCTTCGATATGTCATCGCTGGACAACTTGAGTGATTTAGAAGAACAAATTTTGGCTCGCATGCGAGCGTAGAACGTGGGCCTCTATCAAGTAGCGCCAGAGCGACATGTTTCGACAGACGACAGTGGTAGCGACGAATCCGACCGAGCCACAGAACACCTACCACTTTGACGGATCGCCACTATCGCCACCACCAGCAGCACGCGTGAAGCAATTCTCCACAGAGCAGTAGGCCGACAGCACTACGCGCGCCGCAGCGATCGTATTCAAAAGCTCGCGTGCTTCTTGAACACGCCCGACGCGACGGGAATCGATCTACTGTGAAAACACCACGCGGCCGCGCGCATGCGCAACTGCACACGTTTCCCTGCAGAGGCCACGAAAGCAGCGCCACTTTTTTTTGCTGCCATTTTTTACCTTGTAAGCTGCATAGAAACAAACGAAATCAAGCGATAACATACATATTCCAAATTTAACCTCTTAATATGGTGCACTTTAAATAATCACAGCAAGGTTATTAGGACTTCATAATTGTCTTTCATATGTCTGGCACTAGAGGCGTGACAGGCCGGTTTTAGTTACTTTAGAATGCGATTTAAAAATATAAATCCTACTCAGATCGTGAAAAGTATGCTGTAACCTGTCACCATAATTTATGCTCTTTTCTCTTCCACTGAAATCTATTCCCCCGTTCAGGCCAGTTGTGGGTCCGTTTAAGCGGGTAGTAATAACTAGAAGGTCGTTAATTATCTGATTGGTGGCTAAAATTAAGGCGTGAAAATTAAATGCTTCACTTCAAAGTACATGCAGTTCTCAACTTCACTATTCAAAGGGGGAAAAAGACAAGTCTTGTTCGTGGTTCTCTAAGTATTACGGCTAGGTGACGGTAGCCGCTGCCCGATTTAATAGGTACAGCCATATCAATTCATCCATCCATGGTCGGCGACAAGTTTTTGTCATGGAGGAAGGAAAAAAAGCTTTTGTGGCAACACAGCCAAAGCTACGTGGGCGGTGCTTGTGCACATGTGTTACTACGCCATGTAGTCCGTTTGCGAGTGACTTTGGTTTCGGTTTGGCAAGCGCAATCAACAGCACGAGCACCATACAATAAACGTTAAATTTTTAAAAGAAACCCAATAACATTTTCATTCAAAACAAGAATTAAGCTTTAGTGAAGAGTTCTAATTTATTTGAGAAAAACAAAAGGCATGGTCGAGCAAGAGCGGGGTGATGAAAAAATCAACGCAAAAGCAAGAAACCATTTCCTAAAAACCAATGCATACTGGGCCGGCATCGTTGTTTTCCTTCATCTGGAGACGCAAAAACTTTCGGGAGACGCTCACGTTATCTTTTCAGGGTACGCGAAGAAATCTCGGCCCCGACCGGTTATGAGCGGGCGTCTCACGTTCAAAAATCCAAGTGGATGAAACGCAGTTTTTGCACAGTCAACAGTAAAATTCATATGAACGCATGTGTTGCCCAGCAAAACTTCGCACTGGTAAGTTTATCCTCGTAAGTCACTGTCATCACAAAGTGCAAAGAACCACTCCCTCCGCATAGACGCCGACGGGTGCGGTGTTACAGTACGCGCTCTTCATGCAGCAACCGAAAACCCGACCAAGTATGCAACACAATTTAGAAAAAAAGTCATTGCTTTTACGTGAAGTTCCCAACGGCACTTTTGCTTCCAAGCAGCTGGTGTTGCTGAAGACTGGCAAATCGCTGGTCTCACTTTCGAGGTGGTTATACCGATTTAAGTCTGACATTAGGTGGTTATACCAATTAGAAGATGTTTTCGGCAGGGTTCCTCCGGGCGTTGCATACCCCAGTTGCCAGACTCTGCAATGGTTGTTGCCAGACTGCCACCGGATTTGGAGAAGAAATTTGTCCCTGTAGTTGTGGCTTCTCCGTGAGGGTTTGGTGTCATCTGTGGTACATATCGCGAGTGCGTGAGCGACATTGGCCGTTTTCATTAACGGAATGAATGTAAAATGCGCGTTGCAGAAGTCGGGGCGCGTTCTCTTGCTATGTGCGCTGCTGCAAACTTAAGTGATTGCGTCTCAGAGTTAGGGAATCAACGACGCGTCATCCGCCGTGCATTTCGTGAGTAAGTGTGCGATGAACTTGTTGGAGAGTGCATGTGCGAAGTAATTAACAGAATGAACCACGTGTTGCAGAAATCGTGGTGGCGTTGCTATGGTTACGTGTTGCGCAATTTAGCTGGTCTTGTATTGAGCGGCCGTGGCTGGCGGCGGCATGTGCGCCTCCGCAGGTCTCGTGCTGAGCCATGGTACCCCACCTTACTAAACCTAAACTTGCGGTAGACCTCACTAAGGCACTCGATTGAATTCGACACGATGTCATCTTAAGTCAACTGCAGGCACTACAAGTAGGCCCCACAATTTATGATTACGTCCGTGCCTTTCTTCCTGGTCCATCTGCCTCCTTGCACATTGATAACCTGAGCACGGCCTCTTATACGCTCGGTGAGGCCGGAACTCCTCAAGGCGCGGTCAGCTCCCCCTTCCTTTTTAATATTGCTCTCATTGCCTTAGCCCAGAAACTAAACTTAATCCCACACCTAAAGCATACCTTGTACGCGGACGATATAACGACATGGACTACGTATGGCTCTGACGGGAAGAAGGAACTCTTCGATTAGCAGCCGACACCATCTCAGCTCACGCGTCATCTATTGGACTCGAATTCTCTCCCTCTAAATCCGCGCTCTTTCTTATGAGAAAAAAATATGCCGCTAACTCGCCCATCGAAATCACACTACAAGGAACCGCTATCCCCCTCACGCCAACACTGCGAATAATTGCAGGATTCCGGACGGAATGACCACACCCTCAAAACACTCGAGGCTTCTACGCAATCGGTATTGCAGCTTTTACGCCGCGTATCTTCTATGCACAAGGGTTTAGACGAAGCGGACAACATAAAAGTTGCACATGCTTTCACACTTAGCCGCTTTCTGTACGCCACCCCATATGTTAAGCTGAACCGCACAGAAACTGAACGCGTGAATTCCATGATCCAACTTGCAACTAAGGCAGCTCGCAACCTTCCTCGTAGCACAAGCACAGCCAAACGTTTTGAACTGGGCATGCTCAACACTCTTTCTGAGCTAGTTGAGGTACATCTTCAGGCACAGTATTTAAGACTTTCCGCTAGCACCACTGGCTGCCATATTCTCGCCTCCCTTCACATAAACATACCCGCTAATCAACCAACCTGCCTGGTCATTCTAAGGCATATTTATGAATCTATAATAGTCAAACCCTTGCCTCGCAATGTCCACCCTCAGCATCACATCGCTCACCGCGTAGCTCGCGCAAAAGCCCTTCACAAGAGTTACGGACAAGCTGAGGATTCTATTTGGATAGACGCCACTTGCACAGCACAGGAAGCTGTGGCACTTGCCTACTACCCTACGCTACCTACCCCCTAAATCCCCGCCTCATCTCCGGGTCTACAGCTTAGGAGGTGGAGGAGATCGCCTTCGCCTTAGCCCTTGCACAATCTGATGCACAGTATGTCTCGCGCTTATTATGTGTCTCGTCGAAGTAATGTTTTGCTTTCTGATAGGCTACGGTCGATCTATTAACAATGTGCTAATAGTTGCTATAAAATGTTGTTCTATACGATTTTAGGAAATGGGAGAGGCAAAACATTATTGCTTCTTTCTCTCTCTCTCTCTCTCTCTCTCTTCGCAGGAAGATGGCATACTGGTTTGTGCCCAACTGCAAGTCAGATGCGAAAAAAAAAGGCACGGGGTGTACCATTTCATGAAATCCCTGCCGACTTTACTCTGCGAGAAGCATGGTTCAGAGCAATCGACCGACATAGATGAACCCTAAATGTGACTTCGAATTATTCAAAGGTCTGCAGCAAACATTTGAAAGATGAAAATTTCATAGTTGGCAAGAGGCGCTGCCTGAAGAAGGGCACAGTACCGACAATATTTCCAGAGAGATCATCAGAAGTTCTGCGTGTGCATGAAGCAGAAAAGACAGTTGAGCACATGCGACAGTTACAAGACCAACCTGAAGAGACGGAAGCAACAGGAAACCCATCTAGTGAGACAGAGACGCCTATGGAACATGAAAGCAACACCGAGGAAATGTCATCAAACCAATCTTCCCCTGCGTCGCTGGAGCAACTGTCTGAACCTCAGACGACGACTGTCGACTATCACACAGACGACGAGTCTCGTATGCTTGTCGAAGAGACGAAGCTCGACGAGGATGGGGCTTGCAGTCTTGCAAGCGAGAGAGCGCGATGGCTAAGGAAAGAAAGGAAAACGATAAGAAGAATCGACAGACTCCAGAAAACAATCCAAAAGTATAAGGCGGAAGTAGATAAGGTCAAAGAAGACTGCAGCTTTGCGGATATGTCGTACATAAGTCAGCAAGCCAAGCAGAAAGACAAATCAGCCGTATTTCTTTGGAATCAGATAATTAATTTCAGACGCAAAAAAACCCACATGGTTGGAAGACGTTGTGCGTAACTGCATCATACTGAGGCACCTGTCCACCAAAGCGTATGAACACACTAGAAAAGAAGGTCTGCTCAAGCTGTATGGGAGAACAACTCTCCAAGAATTCATTGGAGGCGCCAGTGGGGAAACGGGATTCAATTCTTTGATTAAGCTGCGTTTAAAAGCACAGAGCGAAATTCTAACCTCGCCTGCTTCAAAGCAATGCTCCGTTATCATGGATGAGATGCGCATAAAACCAAAGTTGCAGTACAACAAACAGCAAGATTGTTTCGTAGGCCATGTTGACTCAGGCACGGAAGACCCGGTGAGTGAGCCCGTGCTGGCGAATTCGCTCTTGTGCTTTGTCATAAATAGCCTGTCAACATTGTACAGGATTCCAGTGTCGTATTTTTTACACAGGGCCTCACTGGTACTCAACTGGCGCGGCTAATGCGAACAGTAGTCAAGAACGTGGAAGAATCAGGATTCAAGGTTGACAGACTCGCTGCCTACAACCACAAGACAAATGTTTCTGCCATGAAAGACCTGTGTGGAGCATTGCTAACCTACAGAATTGAGCAACCGGTTGAGCCTGAGTGATTGTTTTTTTAAGTGTTGACTGCTGCCACGTGCTTAAAAACATGAGGCCTCAATTTTTAGAAACAGAAATTGACCCAAACGGAGATATATCTTCCATTTATTTGAAAAAGCTCTAAGACTTGCAGAAAAAATCCCATTGTTCAACCTGTCAGAAAACTAACCAGGAAGCACGTCTATCGAAACAATATCACAAAAATGCATGTCGGGCGTGCATTAGAAATTTTCTCTCCCACTGTAATGGTGACCTTAGAATTTTTGAGAGAGCAAGCAGGGCACAGCTGCGACACCGCCTTTGCGGCAGCAGGACCAATGATCGCTTTCATGCGAAACATTTACCGCTGGTTTCTGCTGCATGACACGCGCAACACTTCACTGTACATTCATCAGAACAATCCTGATGTTAGGCACTACGACGACCTCGAGGACAGCCGCCTCGAATATCTCGAATTAACTTTTCCCATGTATATGGAAGAAATAAAAAACAGGTCACCTCCCACGCAAAATTTTTTTCACTGCAGAAACTACGAAGCGCTTCTCTTAACAGCGTACTCCACGGTAGCTTTCATTTGGCGTTTGCTTTAAAGAGAGAACTTTCGCTTTGTGCTCACCAGGAAGTTTAATAGTGACCCTATTGAATCCCTGTTTGGTACATTGAGAAGATCACTGGGATCGAATGACACCCTGGACGTGCGGTCTGCAATGTCAGGCCTCGAGAAGATGCTTAAAACGGGAATAGCAGCCGGGTCTGAAGGCAGCAACGTCCTACACGAGAGAGAGCCTGGACGAAGCAATGCGCTGCTTGCTGTAGCCCGCACACCCAAGGATCCATCTGAGCTTTATTTCACGTGGCGCCACAGACGTCCTCAAGCATTTCAAAGTGAAAACTGTGCCAGCCATCTTGCCAACCCTGCAAGTAACGGCCATCGTTTATATGGGCGGCTACATCGCGCGTGTTGTAAGCGAGTAAAGCTCCCAGTAGCCAGCCGCTGCAACAGTTCATCAGGCAACAGGACAGAGGCGGACTTCTGTACCCCCCCCAGACGAACTTCTCTACGTCCTTGAGGCGCTAAGAGTGCTCGCAGGCCGTGTACTGCAGGAGAGACCAAATTTCCAAGGGCCCCTGACATCCTTGCTAAATGTAACAGTGCCAGCGCTGGTAGATTCGGCCCTTTTGAAATGCGCAATGGGCGACGACCAGCATCGCCAAGACTTGGCTGAACTTGTGTGCTCTCGTTTAAATAAGCCCTTACTTGTTAACTATGCCTCAGCTGCAACTGACAGAAGTGATGAGGGCAAAAACTTCACTCGGAAACCCTTGTTGAGGAAGTACCTGAGGTTGTAATATGCCGGCACATTACTGATGCAGAGGATTACACATAGCGACAGTTCCTGAGAAGTCAGCCCGGGGGATGAACACGTCAGCCTAAAGTGCTTCCATCGGTAATAGTATGTGGGGTTTAACGTCCCCAAAGCACGATATGAATATGAGAGGCGCCGTAGTAAAAGGATCTAGAGACTTCGACCACCTGGTGTTCTTTAACGTGCGCCTGATTACAACCACACAGGCCTCAACAATTTCGCCTCCATCCAAAATGCAGCCGCCACGGTCGGGATTAGATCCCGCGACCTTCGGATCATCAGTCGAATGCCACAACCACTAGGCCATCGTGGCGGGTATGTTATTGGTGATTCTATATGCCACAGTGCCTCATCCGAAACCCGTCAGCGACATAGGAAAATGCTTTTGCTGCCTTCATGAGGCTGTGTATGCCGATACAGCCATCTCCAACAGCTCGCCTGGCATCAAGCGTACCGAGCGTACCCCGCTTTGAATACCACAGTCCTGACTCCCGTCGACATCAGTGCGTCTTAATTCGTAGTGAAACAAAGCTGGTGACTTTCTTGTGACATTTCGTCCACCTTGCGTCTGTAGCGAAAAGCAGACCGAAAAATTGGGGGACCCTTAAGCTTCGCCTTTGAGTGTTGAATGCGATAGCGATTTCTCGCCCCTGGTGCACCCCGTACGTGAGTTCAACAGAATCTGTGCACTGCGATATGCGCCGTAATGGGTCGAACGCTTTAAACCAGGAGCAATGACAGGAAGCTGGCTTTAAACCACCAACTCTGAACGTTTGTAATGGGTGGGCCTTGAAAACAACCCCTCGTTCCGCAATTCACATCTTTCGACGCCTGACGCGATTCTACGCTTCCGCCACGCAATATTGAATGTGCAAAATCACCGTGACTTTGTGGTATGTCACCTGCTTCCCACCCAGACCCAGACGGCCCGGGTTCGAATCTCACTCAGACCGAAGTTATTATTTATTTTCTGTGCAGTTTTTTTTTGGCTTTTCGGACACGGGTGATTTTCGCTCACATCCAACGACGCCGTCATTGACGCCAACGATGGATTTTCTGCGAAACGAGCTCTCACACGCTATCGCGTTAGTAATGCTGCTACATTACAAAAACCAACTCTCTCATTCCCACGCTCACTCGGCCTGCTCGCGCCACCAATGCCTTCTTTGTCGTCGCTGCCTCAGCCCACCATCACGCGACAAAGGCAGGGCTCCCCCGCAGCTTTCCCGCCAGTCTTGTTTAGACCAGTTGAGCCTCTTTTATTTTGATTGACATGGCTTCATGAAAGATGGTGGTTGAAGTGGAATGATGGTACCATTTACACAGGTTGCATATACACAAAGTTGGTTGAACTGCGTGCGACAGTAGTGTCTCATAGATATTCGACAGAAATGAAATATCGCACTTGAATCCTCTGAAAGTTGCCTTCTTCTTTGGAACTCGTGTTTCAAGTTCTAGGCGTGCCTTCGTATAGCCTCTCGATCGTTTTGCTTGCCTAGATCTCATTGCGTGCCTCATCAAACTGCTCGTCTACCCACACAATCTTTTTGCACCCTAAATCCATGCGCTTACCCGAGGCTGCAAAATAGGATGACGTCGTTCCGAAAACGTTTAGGTGATGCCAGTTTTACCACACGATTTCATCCCGGTTTAATGCTGTGACCACATGGTTTCATCCTTCGCGTCACGGACAAACCTCCTCACAGCTTCCTTGATCAACGAACGCTTGCACACCATGATTTTCTTTGTTGAAGAAAACGAAAAGGAAGAGGTCACAAGAAGAATTCCTATCGGCAACAAATTTGCAACCTATACATAACGAGGGTCTCACCGAAGTCTTAGAGTACTAGGCGTGTTGAGTCGGGCACTGCCAGGTCATGGTGCGTTGAGGAAAACACTGGCAGTGTCGATGTACTGAAGGCTCGGAGTGTGGTGCAGTATGGTCATTCTGGTACTGGCGTCAGCGCGACTGGCCGAGCTGCAGACTGATTCGACAATCGGCTGCACAGACGGGCGTTGTCGACGTGTCTAGGCCCTCGAACTTGCCCATTGGCTTGAGTCCGAAACCCAACGGCAAGCGTGCACACTATTCACCTAAGATGATGATGATCCTTGTTATTCTGGTGCACACCCACAAAGAAGGATCGGCCAATATTTCGCCTATACCGTAAAACGATTTCCATTTACAGCGCTTCTTTTACCTCCAAACTCTAATGAACTTTTTTTCGGTTCGAAAGGGTCTTCGGGTACGACATGAACATTTCATCGGCGACACACATCATAAGTCCGTGAGTTCGTGTGCACAATTCATCACAGAAACTGCAGAACTGCAACGACCGACGTTATTCCTACAATAAAGCATTATTTGTTCAAGTACCTCTCGCAGTTTATTTCTTCACCACTATGACGAGCGTTGCATGATGACTTAATATATTTATCACTAACTATAGCACGTCTTTCAAAGCTTCAAGAGTGACGTCGCAATCGCATGGTGCATCGATGGATACATGATAGCCCGCGGTATTTCAGGTCCAAAAACCACGACATGATCGTAAGAGTCGCCATAGCGGCAGCACCGCATTTTCACACATGTTGTCAGTGACGTAGGCAGAAATTTCTTTCGGGAGGGGGGGTAGGGAAAGACGGAGGGGTGGAGGGCACGTCCTTGATCCGACATGTCTGGGCAGGTATATGTGGTCGAGTATGCGTCATTTTGTGCCATGTATTCCATGGTAGCAAAAATTTCGTTAGGGGGGGGAGAGTGGATTGCACGTGCCCGGTCTGCCACCCCCTTGCTACGCCACAACATGGTGTCCTCCACAATGCAGCTGGACCACGTTGTAAAAATAACGCCTAAAACTGAGTTAGCACTTCTTTCTTTTCAAATATGTCTTGTAGCGCCAATACGCAATATTTAGAAATAGACGGGCTTTTTGTTTTTCTTCCTTTTTCCTGACCGCATAATGACCAACAAAAAGCAATAAGCATTTCATTCTGATGTGAAAGATGGCGGTTCACTTCACTATCATCGACACTTTATAAGTGATAGGTAACCCACAAGTGACTGTGGGATCTTAACTCATACCATTGCTCATACTAACGCGCGTAGTCGCCAACATTTAAAAAGCGTGCCTTAGAACCATACGTATGTAGCGCCGCCTACCTAAAAGTCCACCAACAACCTTTTTTAGTTTCTAAATTGACAATACAGTAAATTATAATTACGTTTACGCTTTTTCTAAAACTTTTTACGTTAATTTTGTTGCATACAAACTGGAAATACGTAAACACCTATTTCAAGACACCCCCTACTTGAGTGGCGCCACCTCCGTAGTTCCGATGACCGCCGCTTCCCAAGTGACCACCGATAATCCGGCAGGCACAGGGGATCTAGGGGGCATTAATGGTGTATGTGGGGGTCCCATAACTAGGGTGGCTAGAATGGGAGGTGTGAAAAGCGGCCGCCGAAACCAGTCCCCAAAGCGCGCTGATGCCGCTTGGGGTGCTGTACGCACCGGCGTGGGTAACTTTGCGGAGGAGACAGGCGAGACGGCACGCACTGCTCTCCACAAAAATTGCTCTCATGCTGTGTGGTGGTGACCCGTATTCAGTAAAACCATTTTCATCGAGCAGGTGTAGGGCAGTACATGGCACTTAAGCCCTTTAAAGTCTCATCTCTGAAAACCATTCTTGAAAATGCCCACGAGCAAGACTTGCCGCCAACTTTCGCGGACTTAAAGGTCAACTCCGGCGATTTTTCGACCATGTCAAGGTAATGGTGTTTCTGTGTTCCTGAGACATTCTTGCCACGAGACCAATAGCTGAAATGCTCAGGAGATTCGCGAATGATTTTAATAAGCAAAACGGAGCGAAACTGAAATCCGACCAGGCGCCCTTTCTGCGTATGACGTACTATTTGGCCAGAACCGGAGGCCGTATACTGGTCGCTGGCCCGTAGAGTGAAAACTGTGAAAGCCAGACGAGTGAAGCACCGGCCAAACGCCACTCAGGAAGAAAGAAAGCTTCCCTCTGCAATACCCGTGCCGAACACTTCCGCTGTCGCCTTGTGGCCACCGCAATAAACGATGTAGCGGCCAAAGTACCGTTGGCATCAGCTGCGTCACTTTCGTTGACATGCCAAACATGACTTCACCCAGACAGTGTTACCATTAATTCTGGCAAGCGAAGTGAGCTTTGCGAGGAAATCCTCCACAATTATTTGCGAACAATCAGCGCATCTCTCAAGCCTATAAATTAGTATAAATGACGGAAATGTGGAAAGGAACGCACCCACCGAATATTATTCAGATCCATTGACCTCGAAAAATCGCCGGAGTTGGCCTGTAATGATATTGCGATTATTCATGGCGGAACTGCAGGTGCGCCGAGAGATGTTAATTACTGTGAGGCTTCATAAGAATTTGAACACACCAAATTTATTCAACCACGAGTGGAAACTTTGGTATTAGAGTCCCGTTTCGCTGTTCTGAATGCATAATCTTGCGCAAGCCGCAACTTGAATACTCACTTGGCGTTCATTATCGGCCACCGAATGTAACAGTTTTAGTTGTGTACAGTTGCTCATTCTCAGATTTGGGCGCATGTTAAAGAAGCTCAAGCGATCAAATTTTCGGAGTCCTCCACTGCGGCGTGTCTCATAACCCAATGGTCGTTTAGGGACGTTAAACCCTACATATCAATCAATCAATCAATCAATCACAGTTACACAGTTACACACAAACAGCGCAATACCGATTTATCCAGCAGCAGACATGCGAACAAATTTAACAAAAACACGTTATTTTCATGCATGTCAGGTGTTCAAGCACTAAAACACTCACAGCTTTACTTTTTGCTTTTTTATTATTATGGTTGGTTTACGCCTTTTAAAAAAGACGTGGGATCGAGTCAGTCAAAAACATTGCACCAAGGGAATTGGACCAATCTGCAAAGCTCCGCTCAGATACCACTTCTGCCTGGACTGGGAGATTTCTTGGCGCATTTAGTTTAGAAACAAGCGCTGCTGTATACCTTACCGAAAAAAAGTAACCAGACAGGTTACTCGCTACGCTAAAAATAAGTATTCTCGTTACCATCCTATGTTGCATACCAGAAAGGCAACGGATTACCGTTACCGAAATAAAAATAACGTACGTCTTTTTCGATTATACTCCATGATTGATATGTGGGCATTGACGTCCCAAAACCATTATATGAGTGTGAGAGACGCCGTAGTGGAGGGGTCAGAAAATTTCGACCACCTGGGGTTTTTTGTCGATTAAACTCCAAGATCAGAAGTTTGAATCCATGCGTCCGCGTTGCGGGAGCCAGAATATCATTTTGATAAACCTCGTATATATATTTGACATTTCATAAAGCATTCGTTAAACATAGTTGTAGTACCGAAATTAGTCTTGCTAATATAAACTTAAACCGAACTGTTTCTTTCACTAGGCACGAAGAATTAACCATGAATTTTACCTATTCCTAGAAGTATTTAGGATGAACATTGCCCTACAGTCTACCTTATACCTATTAACCATCCTAAACCACGAAGACTGATACTTCGTCCTTTCTTCTGTCATTGAGAACTTCCTATGAATCTATTTCAATATTGCAAGAAACGTCGCTAAATTGGCTGTCTTGCGCATTTTTTATAAATTCTTATTACTGTATTGTATCTTTTACTGTGATGTCTCTTTGTACCAGTGTATAGCTTTGGTATTGATGATTTGTGGCACTTCCTTATAATATTATGTGTACCTAATTAATTACGAATAATGACCAACTAGGGCGTTGTAGATGTATGTAATTTTAAATAATCAAAATAGTCACATCAGATGCTGTGCCCAGCTCATTCACTTTCCCAAATAATACATTTCCCGGACTTTCGGTCAATTTACTTATTGATTTTTGCTTTTCATGTTCATGCCACGTCATGATACATATGTATTCCCCCACTCTCTATTTGTGGAGCTCTGTTTCATAACTTTTGTATTCGTACTTGGTGTCATTTTATACTTGTCAAGTTTATTTTTTAAGTCTACGTCTATGAATGTGTGTTGTGTGTTGTTGCTTTGCCAACTTGTGACTGGGTCGGTACTTTGTCAATCCCTCGAGCTTTTAGTCCCGTGCTCCTTGACCTATTGAAAGAAAAGAAATGAGGTCTGTGACCGAAACAACTGTACCTAGTTTAAGTGAATTAAACTAGCAAATTTTGCACGAGATGCCAGACGTAGAACACAGTGGCCAAATGTACACTGTAGAGTTGCATGTGACGGCTTATAACGTCGTGGCACGTGTTAAATTCATTTCTCATTGTCGCAGAAAGTCGAAATATTATTTCAACGGCAACCCTCTCCGAAAAGATATGATCACTGACCTAAAATAAAACCTACCGTAATTCTGGCAGCTTGCATGCATCTGCTAGTGGACCACAATCGCAGGTATTTGCATTGTAAATAATTTTTGCTCCTTTTTTTGCACAGGGCCCGCTAGAATCGCAACTGTTTATGAAATCGTGAACCTTGCTTTTCTAGGTACTGCAAACTTAATGCTCCTTAAACTGTACTATCAGCAGAAGCAAATTTTATTTTGGAAAGAGAACTGATAAATAGTGCTACCGTGCTGCAGAAACGACTTGCTGACAACTACAACTCGCACAATTTAGGCAGCACCTCTATTTCTACATGTATAACGAAGTGCTTCAAATACTAATTGCCAAAGTAGCGTGCTATACCTGTAACGGTGTTACTTATAACGCGTAACCACCAACACTGGAAAGAAGGCGGGCATTCTTGCACTCATCATGATTATTACAAAGTACCAGATTCCTCAGAGCATAGCTTGCCGCATAATATACAGGGTGACCATCCGCCACTCATTGGTGTACAATTCATGGGCGACAGACACTGCTAGTGCATCAGATAGACGTCTTTCGTAGTCTTCCTCATTTTATTCCATCTCATTCAGCAGTGTTTCTACAGACAGAGAGACTCCTCCACTAAGTTATCCGCGTTGCCACCCCTGGGTCTCTTCAAGAGGCTGAGCTGAAGCATAAAGTTCTGCGGACAAGCATAATGCAGCGACGCTAGATCTACTTTTTTTGTCATTGACACCGTCAGGCATTTAAGAGAAACCCAGCGCAATCGCCGATTGACGAAGTACTTGTAAAGCGACTACCGCCTGTGAAAAAAAAAGCAGCGCACCCGAGGCAAACCTTGCGAAGTGCGCCGCTCACTACCCGGATGGATGGATAGATGGATATGGCTGTACCCTTTAGATCGGGTGGTGGCTAGCGCCACCAAGCCGTAATACCTAATGAACCAAAAGCTATATTTATTTTTTCTCTTTAAAAGTGAGTTTTAGGTTTCGTACTTTGCAGTGAAGAGTTTAATTTTCACTCGTGCCTTGACTTTAGCCACCAATCAGATAACCTCCTTCTAGTTAAGTCTACCCGCTTAAAGTTTATTTTGCTCTCCCGGTCCCTAAACCCCAGTGCTTTGAAAAACGTAAACCGCGCCGCTGGCATCAGAGCCCCTAGCGGCATCGGCGCACCGAAGGACCTTCTCCAGCCAACGCCTCCTCTAGGAAGGTGCCTGCCGCATGAAAAAAAAACAGCTGCCACACCCTTTCTCTCTTTCATTTTGAAAATGTTCTCGGTCGCTAGCGTCACCTGTGGTGGACGGTGCAACAACGCAACACTTTGCATGGCCTCCGAAACAGTGGTGCACAGTTGCAGATCTCTAACTACTCTCGACTGACGCGCCCCTATGGGCCGCAGATAAAAAACGCTTAGCTGGTACCGCTCGTCACCGTGATAATAGTGTCGGTCGCGAGCGCCACCGCACGGAGCTTGTTTAAAACTGAAGGCAGGCCAACTCCGCTGGGAGCGCGAGCCATTCCTCAGGCATCTTTCTAGAGGAGGCGTTGCTCCGGCAAGCGAGAAGCCGCGCTCATCGCACCTCCCCATTCTAGCCACCCTACCGTAACCGTGTCAAAAAATGTTTTTAAAAACAAAGAACCATTTCTACTTTGTCATTATGAAAAAAATTACTTTTCTTGTCTAAGTTATTTAACAGAAATATCGTGAGCCATTGGTTCACGTTTACTTTTTATGGTGGCGCCACGTAACAGACGGCGCAAACCCTGCGAGCCTGGGACGCGTACGGCGGCCATTTAGGAAGAAATTTGCCCCATCACTGTTCCTTCTCCGTGGCTGTTTAGTGTCGACTGTGGTGGATTTCGCAAGTGCGTGAGTGACGTTGGCCATTTTAATTAACAGATTTAACGTAAAACGCGCGTTGCAGAAGTAGGGGCACCTTCTCTTGCTGTGTGCGCTGCTGTGAAATTAAGAGATCGTGTCTCAGAGTTAGGTAATGAACGACGCGTCAACCGCCATGCATTTCGCGAGGGCATGTGTGATGAACTTGTTCGATAGAGCGTGTGCGACATAATTAATGGAATGAACCCCGTGTTGCAGTAGTCGGGGCGCGTTCTTTTGCTGTGTGCACAACAGTGCAATTAAGAGGTCGCGTCTCAGTATTAGGGTCGACGGGGAAACTGAATAGAGTCACAGCAGGTGATGCGCTGCCCCCTCCCCCTTTTTTCCACAGCTGATCATGCCACTTCGACCACGCGCCATGACGGGGATGCTAAGTGCTGTGTGATGACCGTGAACGCTAGAGAACACCAGACGGTAGAAATTTCCGGAGCGCTCTAGTACAGCATCCCTGGTAATCGTATGGTGGTATTGGGAAGTGCAGCCGCAGATATTCTACTTGTTACTGAATGTGATTCGAGCCTTAATATCACCCTTGAATGACTGTCAGGCGTGTTTTTTTTCACATCAGTTTCAGCGCCATGGCAATTACATGAGCTTCTGCATTGTCAAAATGATCAATAAAATATCAAATAAATTTTAACGAAACGATCACAAGAACCGCAGTGTTTCCTGTTGTACATTTTCACAAAGCAATGTGTTTCTGTTTATGTCCAGACATCTACTGCAATGAGTCAAGTACGCCGCCATGCATTGCCAGCTTGGCTGATGAAGTTCCTGGAGAAGAAAAAGGAAAGATGGCAGAGCTGGTCGTCGTGGCACAGTGAGTCATAGAACATGGCTTTGTTAGCTTGTGCGAAACCATTTTCTAGGTGGGCTAGTTGGTACCTAGTGATCAAGTGAAATCTTTGCTTGCAAGTAAACGACGTGGAACCAAGAAACACACATCACAAGCGCTGACTGACTCGCAACTGAATTTTATTCGACCGTCTTGTCGTATAATAAAATTTTGTAGCTTGTGAGCGGGTTTTTTACAACAAAAGCTGTTATGAGATCATAACTCGGGTCACGTGCAGTTGTCCGCCGCCGCCGCTGCCACCGCCTCCTGTGCGTCCATCGCCACATCGCGCAAAATTAGAAAAAAACTGTAGCACCAATGACACAGTGAGGCTCAAACCCGAGTCCGCTGGGCGCCAGCCCAGTATTCTACCACTGAGCCACACCAATTTTTTTGCTTTCTTGCCTGTTTATAGGCGCGTACATCAAACCACAAGAATAGCAAAAACAAGCAGTGAGAGTCCGACACAAACTGAAATTGTGTAAGTGCGGCCAAGGGTTCTATCCTCGACAACCACTCAGGTACGATCTCCTGAGTTTTCTGCAGTTCAATAAACTTGGCCATACATTCACGGAAATACATTCGTGCAGGCCGTGCATCCTGATCGAAATAAAATCCTGCCATACGGGCCCGCCATAAACAGTGAAGGTCACATAGCATAATTGAATCAAAAGGCATCCCTTTTTCATCAACTATTGGCAGAAACCTTATTCCATAAGAATTTAAAGGTAATTCCTTATTTATCGTCTCTTAAAGCGCATCCCAAAATAGACTCCTTCCCAGCCATTTAAGACAACGTAGTCTATAGTTTCGGTTTTTCACAGATAAGGCAATTTCTCCTCCAAGGTGAGTAAAAACCACGTCTGTTTCAAATGTCCTGACAGATAAGGTATTCGTGCGCAGCTTAAAAAAGAAAGACTTCGCAGCAGGAGCCACTTGCATTCTCTTCACTTGTTTAAGCACATCATGCCCTTGACCTCCAGTGTATACATGACATGGTACAAAGTTCAGGTAAAACGACATCACACACATCTTTCTCAAACTTTTTGCCAGTCACCTATATATATATATATATATATATATATATATATATATATATATATATATATATATATATATATATATATATATATATATATATATATATATATATATATATTTGATGGAAAACCTAACAAAGCGCCGGTGATGTCATTCGTGCTAACCACATATCCAGGTAAAGCCCGCATCAGTTTCAGTCGGCACACTGTATGTAAGAAAGGAGCCCTTGTGTGGCGAAAAAAAAAAATAGGGGATCCTTTAGCTTCACCTTTAAGATTTGAACGCGACAGCGAAATCCGGCCCCTCGTGCGCTCCTCAACCGCTAAATACATAATTATACGTTTTTTCACCCAGACACACACACACACACACACACACACACACACACACACACACACACACACACACACACACACACACACGCACGCACGCACGCACACACATACACACACACGCGCGCGCACACACACACGCACACGCACGCAAGCGCGACGTATATATAATAATGGTACAGGTTTTCGATCTATTTAACAGCACTATTATAACAACATCATGAAAATATAGTACAGTGATATAGTCACATGGTCATGTAATATCAACTGCACGTAGGCGTGACACTTGTATGCGCAAATGGTCACATTCTGCCGTCCGTCTTGTGTTAGTTATCTGACAATTGTTCGACTTCTTCCGAAGACCTCTTCCAGCCAACCGCAACAAGCATCGCCTTATGGTCAGTGAAATAGAAACTGCAGTACTTCACTTCTTTAATGGTGTCATGAGAATGAAAAGCTAAATCTATGCAAGTGTTGTGGTTTGTTAAATCGCATTTCCTTGAAGGGGCGTAAAGAGTCTCTCAATGCCTCACAGATTACAGCACATTATGTACCGTTTGCTGTTTGCTTGATCAACGCTTCTAAAAAGGCATGATATTTTTCCCGCTAGATTGACATATTTGTCCATTTTTAGAGATGTTTCAAAGTTCCTGTGTGTTTTTAGTGGCGATAGCTGCACTATCCTCGCCTTTTTCGGCGTATATTGATGGCATCCCAAATGCGCCTACAAATCGCCGAATGGGCTCGTTTTCGTCATGACAACTGACGAACAAAAAGCGTTAAGAAGACTGCTTACACTGCATGCATTTATGAAGTATTTTTCCCGAAGGAGCTTCAAGTACCATTGTGACTGTGTGGTAGTACACCTGTTTGCCACGCGAATGGCCCGGGTTCGACCCTCAATGACGTCGTCAATGACGCTCCTTTGATGTCGTCGTCATGCACGCATAGCCATCACGGCTGTAGACCGTGCGGCAAACCTCGCTGCAAGGTGTGCACACACATGGTGACCACAGATACTGCGTGACGACGACGCTGAAAAACACATGCGCTGCTCGAAACTGTCTTGCGACCCCACCTGAATTGAGTGGCGACGAGCTTAGCGTTCGAGAATAACAGCACCTCAGCTTCAAATTTTATGGTGACGATATTTTTTGTGTCAGCATGATACATCCACAGCCGTTCATGGGTTTGTTTTGTTTACATCCTCAAGTTGTTTTCTCCGCTGCAAGTGCGTATAGCTTCTGACCTTTTCGCACAATCTAATAGCTACTCTGGTTACTTGCGTGGTCCACACTTCGCTGGGGCGCAGTGTACTGGCGCTGGCTGCAGAGCTTCTAACTACAAGAAGGACCCCGCATCACATCTTGGCCCTAACTACAAAGCAATGTGAAACGTTTTAGAACTGCGTGCGATATTGTCCTTTTTTTAATACGATGTGTTCGAAAATGCAAAGAGATATGGTTGGATGCATATATTGGAACACCAACCTATGCGGTGTAAGGTGGCTCAAGGAAAGAGGTGACGCTAGAAGAAATAGCGCAATTAATTGGACATCTCATTTATAGAGAGATTATTCCTATCACGGGTATCCATCTACGTCTATTGGAACACTAAGAGACTCCTATTGCAACACAACAAAAATTTACTGAGAAAAAGTGCACAATAGCACTTGTGTGTCACGAAAAACCATGCAATTCTTCACCACATGGCATGAGCAATGAAGTAGCGCCTCGGTTCTTATTTTCTTTGTCTATGTGAAGAGAAAAAATTTTGCACAACAGTGATCATTTTTTATACTGCTCTGGGGTCATTTATATAGAAAATTTATATTCTGAAATTTCTTTGTGTCGAATATTTTTGCATATATGGTGTTTTTATTGCTCTGTTACCAGCAAAAATTCTACAATTTTCACTTTATTATTAATTCTAAAATAATTTTATTGCTCTACCACATACATTTTCCGGAAAGAGCATATCATAGTGCAACGTTCGGAATGCTGCAGTGCGTGCTGGAGTACTTTTACAACTGGCAAAAACGATCTTCCCGAGACATATGAAAAACAACCACTTTCTCGTGGTAATGAAAGAGTTAATGACATCTGTATCGTTTCGTCTGGCATGACTCTTCTTTAACTCAAACGCTCGCTTCGTCAGGCGATCATCGAAAGTCATTGATTTTGCTCTGGCTCGTACCAGCGCTCCGCGATAGCGTTCCTCCTTATACACCTCTATCCTCTGTTCGATACTCCGCAAATCGCCAGCATAGACTCCAGGTTTTCCACATTCAAGAGCTGTTAGCCTCTCAAGTGTTTGTCTAAGCTCTTTTTCCTTCTTTGTAGATTCAAAAGATAAAACGCTAGATCTCCCTATCGCTTTCATTTTGATTCCCTGCTTGAACAGCTCCCACTCTTCTCCTATTTTGTCCATACGCTTCATGTTAATATTCATAATTTCTGTTATAACTGATGCCCTGAATGACTCATCACTTGAGAGGTTAGAGTTCATTTTCTACTGTTCCCAAGAAAAGGCATTCCTTTCTTTCTTTGACCCGATATTGCATTTTACAAGACAGTGATCAGAAAAGAAAACAGGGACAACGTAATAACTGCTACACTGTGCTATCCCATCCGCAGTTAGGTAAAGTCGGTCCAATCGGGCATTACTTGTGCCCGGAAAGTGGGTATACTTCACATCTTGTGAGCTGCAAAGGCACTCCGCTACATCAACTAATTCGTATTCTATAATCACCTGCGTCAGGACATCACTGCTTTTGCCTTCAACGTAGTGACTGCTTGATCTATCACTTTCATTCAGGAAACAGTTGAAATACTACACCTATAAGAGTTTCCTACCGGTACACTTATGTTGTCGTAAATTATAAAAAAAAAACTCGCTACTTCCTGGCCAATACTTGGAGCGGAATCACATATAATGTGCCATTTAGTGTCACAATAAACAATATAACACCAAACTACTCCGCCCGGTGAGCACGAAAATACATTTTGTATGACTAATCCTGGAAGTTTTCTAACAAAGAGAACACATCCCCCAGATGAACCTTTGGCATGGCTCACAGTCCCAAATACCATGACGTAAACTTAAAGGCCATGCTCTCAGCTCCTCCTATCCTTAAACTTTCGTCTCCTGCACTCTAAATACATCCAGATTTTCTTCCAACAGCAATCGATACACTTGGCTTTGCTTCTTCTTTGAAGCTAAGCCTCTAACGTTCAGAGTGGCGAAGCTGAATGACACTTGAGGTGCCATTTCAACCATGTAGAGAAGTTAGGTCTGGAGCATGGCGCTTACCTTGCCTCTGGGACGGCCCGACCACCCGGTTTCACTGCACAGTAGGAGCGATTTCTTCACGGCTTCCTTGTCCGCGGTGCCACCAGCCCTTGCTCTATTGCTGGTGCGCCTGCCAGTCGGAGCCTTTGCCGGTGGTTCTTTCACGCTGCTTGCGCTCTTTCTGTCTGCCATCTTCGCAGGTTAATCCAATGGTATTTTAATGGCGGGAACGGCACCGCTAGTCCCAAAGACGCATCTGGCACTGCGCACACCTCCGTCCCTCTTCTTGTCAAAACCGACTTTGCAAGAGGCACCATCGACAACTTGGCCCTGTTTCGACGCAGGAGCAGACGCTCCCGTGACCTCACAGCTTGCGTCTGTCGCTAGCTGTATTGTCAGGCGCCTTGGTCGGTATAGCTGCAGAACCGGGTCCTGTGTCCACAGGTGCCGGTGTAAGTTCGTCTACTGATGTTGCAGATTCACAGTACAAATTTTCTGCGACCTGGTCTCCGCAACCTTCAGCCGCGTCCTCTGCTTCCGTCACGTCCATAATGTGTTCCGTTGCATCTTCAGTCTCCTTTGACGCGGTCACTGAGGCGTACGAACGGACGCATTCCGCGTCCACGTGCCCGAAACGCCAGCAGCGTGAGCACTGCGGCACCCTACACTCACGACGCACATGTCCTGTTTTGCTGCAACGCAGGCATTGCGTAGGCCGCCCGGCGGCTACCACTAAGGCTAATTCACCGTGCGGACAACTTCGTCCGCGACGCCATGTAACAGCCAGTGAATCCGCAGCCTCACCTGCTGCTCCTGCAGGATCGATAACAAGGCAGCGGTGTCCCTTGACGTGGAGTTCTTTCAGAGCTCTTCGTCACCTCCGGGCTGCTTAAGGTGACGTCCCACACATGGTTGATCTGGTAGGCGCTTAATGCTATTACGTCGGGAAGCAGTCGTTCATTTTCCAGTGCATCCCGGAAATATTCCACCTTCAAAGGCCTCACTCGGATATCACTGTGCAAAAACACTGTGTTCAAAACAACACGTCCTGTTGGCAGATTCGGCAAGGTGATCTCAAACTCCTTGTCACTTTCATCTGTAATCCTGTTTCCGGGGCCACCTATACCGCCTTCGCTGCTCCGCGGGAGCCCATGATTCTTGCCTCTCAGTAAAAGGTGAAATGATAAGCAACTCAGGCTGTAGAACGAGAGAGAGAGAGAGGTTAATGAAAGCACAGCTCAGCACCCTTATGGATGGGGGGAGGGGGAAGTAAATATGATAGGAAGAATAGAGGAGAGAAAGAAAAAGGAAAGGCATGGCAAGATAACGCCTTGTCAGTACAGCCAGTATATAAAACGAAGTCTAACCTCCCTGTCCTTCCTGCTTCAATCCTTCTCCTCAATATAAAACGAAGCGAAAGCGTACGTCTATAAGACGGCGGGTTGCGCACGCACACAGAACTCGAGGAAGGCTCAGAGGGCTTGAGTCTTCGAGTGCGCGGGAAAAGTATGTCTTCCACCGTTGTCGCAGGTAGACCGAGAAGACGATAGCGGCTCGCCAGTACGCAACGTTATGTGGTCAGGTCAGGGCAGAAGCAAATGATATGCTCGAGCGTTTCGTGATCACCGCACCTTCGGCATGCTGGCGATGAAGAGCGACCCGCGGAATACATTCGTGCGGCAGGCCAGGTGCTGTCGGTACGCAGGCGAAGCAACAGCATGTAGAATTGCAGCGGCGACAGGAACGACAGGAACGCCGGCAGCCGAGTAATACAAGGAGCAGGAAAGCGCGTCGGCTTTTTATCCTCCCGGCACCGAAGATTGCAGAGTAGTTGTTCGTGGCCCGGTTTGTTCTCTAGTGAATTATATCGTTGGCGTGAGGTGCGGAGTCTTGCTAGAAGATTTCGAAGTAATATGGAAGGGCTAGAAGATCTCGAAATAATGACTTGCGCGCATTTCGGAATTAAGTGGTTATAACTGCAACTGGCAGGTTGCACGAAAAATATAGAAGGTGCGTGTGGCGATGTTTGGGCCAGCTTTGGGATGTAAAACTGAATATAGTCGCGCTGCATGCTCGCAGTTTGAAGTCCACTGCAACTTGTTAGCTATTAAGGACATGCTTTTGATAGGAGTATGCGATAACTCGCTTCTCCGAGCAGCATGCGGCTTGAATCATGTCGCTGAGATGCGATATAGTTCAAGAATAATCGATTGACATTTATGTATGGTGCAAATCTCAGCCTCAGCAGCGTTTATATTATGCAAAACATTGTTTGCGTCGGAAATATGTCCGCCGGAGAACCAATGCAATTACGCAAGACATGTCGCCACCAAATAGAATAAGGATAAACATCTCGAGAATTACGGCATGACCTCCAGCACAACGAGGGACCTGAGTTACGAGGGGCCTGCGTGCCGGAGCTCCATGCTGTACACACAATTCTCGTTCGTAACATTTGAGGCCTTGTATTGCTGATTAGCTCGAACTTACTCCAATTGGCGTCCTTTAGTGCAGATCTTCAAGTCCTACAGCAAGATACGTAGGTTGACGGTATACCATTAAAACGAGTGTTTCGACAATAAATGGCGATGTTCGCCGGGACGGTACGTTGATGTGCGAGGCACTTTAGGACCACTGACACATTATCTTGAAGGGACACGTATCAGGTAGTGTGAAAGGGACCCTGCAACACTTTTGAGCATGCTCAGAAGACGCTGCCGATCGGTAGTAGAGGCTCCCGACAAAAGGCGAGCCAAAAAAATATAGCGCAGCACGCGGTCTAGAATTCACAATAAATTATCAAAGTCTGCTAAAAATTGCTTTCTCTTCTTTCGACGAATCTCGGAACAAGCCCAAAAATCACTCGTATTAAGCCCGTCTGTCAGCCATTGGCTGATTTGAACTAGGCGCACTAGCTCGTTACAGAGATCACCGTGGAAGGCCGCTATTTCTACGCGCGCGCGCGTGATCGCTTTAAAAGAACCGCGCATTCTAAGAAAGAAAAAGAAAAAAGTGCTGAATGAAACTAGGCGCACGTGATGTTTTTCTGTGGCCCTGTCATCCCTTCCTGCTTAGCCTCAGTGTTTTCGCCGGGACGAGAGAAGAGAGAATGCAATTGCAGCATGCGACAAATCTTTGTAACTCCATTCGCACTGGACGGATTGTTAATTTTTTGCGGCAATGAATTCGTGAGGAAGTAAGCTCTTGCAGTGAATTCATTCCATGGTTACTTGAAAAGTGTTTCAAGGCCCCTCTAAGACTCGGTCACTACTTTCTCATGGACCTAGCATTTAGAAAAACTTAGGTGGAGCCAGTAAAAAAAAATACCAGTTCGTTGAGCCACGCCTTCAAGTGCAATATGCAGCTAACGAGTGACAAGCTAGCATGCTTCATCGCTTCTACAAGCTATTACTCATCAGTTCGTATGCGTTATGAGTAAACTAAATTTCTAGGGTCAAAGTAATGAAAGTATTGAAACACACCAAACGTCTGAAAGAGACTGTATATTCCAAATGTCCGACCTATCCTCGGATATGTCTGTACAGTATGGGGTCCTCATGGGCAAACTCTAATCTATACACTTGAACACATACAAAACCGTGTGGCGCGCTTTGTCAGTGACAATTACAATTTTAACCTCAGTGTTACATCCATTAAAAGTAACTTAGGATGAGAGCCTCTTGAGCAGAGCACGAAGTACTTGCGATGAAAGTTCTTCCGTTCTATATTATGTTATGAAATCCGCTTTAACAAGAGCTTATACAGAGCTTATGAGCCCACACTGCGTGTCATACAGAAATGATCACGCAAAAAAAAAATCCGCGAGGTGTTGTCTTACTGGTGCCTTTGCTAATTCTTTCTTTCATTTTATTATTCGCGCATGGAACAAGTTGGATGCGTTGTTGCTGAAGTGTTGTTGATATTGCAGCCGATGCTTTTTGTTCATCACTACAAGATGTGTACTTTTTGTGAATGCGCAGGCGTCCGCACCAATGTATACGCCATTTTCGACGGCGGAAACATGCGCTTTGTTCGATTGTAATACTGTTTTTGTCCTCACCCCTCCCTACGATAATTCCCACTTGGGCGCTGTAGGTTGCGCTAAAAGATAAATAAATGAAATAAATAAACGAGTCATAGAGCTTACCACGCGATGTACTTCTCCTCAGATTGCGTTAGCTAGGCGTGAGATAAGCAGACACGGTCGAAACACTTGGCATAATGTCATCTATAGGTATAAAAGAAGCGCCGGAATTCACAAAAAGTTCTAAAAAAGAAAAGTAAGGCAGAATGCAAGTGGACTATGCTTGCTGTTAACGGATAGGGAATGCTACATCTTTTATAACTAATCAGATCTCCCCTACACAACAACCCTCCGCAGATGAACGGCAGAAGAAGAAGGGGCAGCAAGAGCCTGCTGCCAACAAAAGACCGCTCGAAGCTGGCCCCAAGCCTGCTGGCAAAAAGAAGGAGAAGCGTAGCCGACCCGGGAAGGACAAGCTCGACTACAAGTGTGACATCTGCGATAAGTTATTTGAAAAAAAGATCGACCTAGAGTGGCACCTGCAGGAACACACGGGCGTGCTCCCATTGCGGTGTGGCCTGTGTCCAATGAAATTCCTCAACGGACGACTGCTGAAGGGCCACTACACCAGACACCATGGGCTGAGGTAACGCCGTGCCACTAAACGAGCCAGAATTAAGGCGGGGGAATCTGTACATAAAGCTAACTAGTTCCGTGCGTAATCGCATCTACGTGATATTCTCGAGATTCTCATTTTGCCGACTTGGTTTGGATGAAAAGCTCTCATCTGTATGATAGACAATGTAGAATTTCGCATCAAATTTATTATATACTATTTTGAAAGTTTACATACTTCAAATTGCTAGGCAATTGTTAAACATAGTCCTCTCCATGCTCCCCATGCATACGACATGTTGGGTGAAGCACCTATAGCGAATCCGTACATAAACCACGAGGCTTTATTTATGACACAATTCTGTTTGGGGCGCTAGCATGGCTCGCGAAGCAAATGCGTTGTTTTCTGTGCTTATTATGCTGCACGCCCATTCTAAATGTCGAATACGTTGTGTGCTGGACCTGTGATCTGTGAAATAATTTGGTAAGAGGGGAGTTAGTGAATGCACTTGCTGAATTTCATGGCATCGCGCAACATAGTGAGACACTTACCAAGGTGCACATCCGTTTACGAGCCCTTTGAGAACTACATAAATGGATGTATGAATGAACAAACAAAGAATGAGTGAACAAACAGATGAACTGAAATTTCGATCTGCTGTCGGAAACAAAGGAAAAAAACAATTTGAAATGAGTATTCAACATCCTTGCTATAGTCCCGCTGTGGAAGTTTCGAAAATTGCCTTGACAATGTTTTGAGCATTTCTGGTATGAGTGTGATTGTTATGGTGCCGTCCAGGTTCTACAAGAAAGCCAGATAACGCAACAAGAACGATGGTTTATTGAGCAGCTTGTAATTAGGCTAACCGCTCGTGACGTGACATGCCTCGGTAACTCTGCATCGCGCTGACACATCAGTGGTGTTTAAATTAACAGCACACGTATTCTCTAAAAATAGCCTTCGAATGTTTTGATTGAAGGCTATCTTTTACATGAATACTGCCTCCACAATTTCGTGGTGCACTGAAAATTCACTGCATTTTAAAATGAAGTAGTGAGTACAGCATTCACTACTCCCTTGGTGTGTTTACCACAACAAAACAGCACGAAAAGAACTTGGCGACAGTGAAAAACTCGACGTGGGTGACCTACGGGAGGAAGCACCGATGATTCATCTGAGCATGTTTCACTAACGTTTGAACACAAAGCACAGTGGGATGTCGAAGTATGCTCCTCAGCTTAGCTGATGGCCGATAACATCCATACCCTAAGAAAACAGAAGCAAGTACGGTTTTTAAACAGCATGCACTAACCAACACAAAGAATTTTCACGTAACGCGAATGCTTCTAAGGGCTGCCGAGCTGCATCCATCAGGCAACGATCAAACTCTTCTTCAAATAAATGTGCACTGGTATCGTAATGTTTTGTGTTTTTTTTTCATGCTTATTAGAGCACATTGTGATCGCGGATGCAGAGCTATGCGACTCGCGTGGTTGCGTTAATGATTTTTGCACAAAAATTTAATTCTCTCACTACAACGACTTTTCAAAATATCATATGCTTTTTAGCGGTCGCTTGAGCTTCGTTGTATCGAGATTTCTTTGTGCATGTGTGGGAGCTCTGCCCCTGCAGCGCTCCCTTCACTGCCAAGAAATGTTGTCTGCGAGTATAGTATAACGCAACAATTGTTGTCTCATCTCTGGGGTAGCAGTAAAGTATTAGACCTGGCTTTAGTGTGGCGCGCTGAAACAAGGGTATATTACCTGTGAAGTGAATTGCGAACTTCTCTCAATTCTATTCATTCCTGCATTTTTTTCTCCTTTCAAGCCTGGCTGAACGAGCATGGGAGGTGGCAAAGGCCCACAGTTACCTGGAATAAAGAGGTCGCCCGGTTGGGGACCACAGTGCGCTTGCTCATAATAAAAGTTTATTTTCTCTCTCTCTGGCCTGTTCACAGCAATTACCCTGGCTATTGCTCGCGAAGGCAGCAGCGGAGGAGTCGTGCGGCTGAGAGTGATCACTAAGGACGGTGTGGAGCACTCAGTCCTCAAAGCAGACGAGATGCCGCAGTTTTACCAGGGATGATCAGCCTCTCATCCTTGCAATTTTGCTGCTTTGTGGAGATCAATAAAGTTTTTGTGCTGGCCAGTCATGAACTTCAGTCATAATCAACGCACAGTATTACTTGGTTGCATAATTATTGCACAGTATTGGGCATTATTGGTAACACCAGTTTGGATGCTACTCAGTCTGCCCACAAGGACGCCTGGACAATGGTAATGCCCTTGATTAGAACAGAAATTGCAAGAACAGGCACCCTGACACTCTTGTGTTTCTTTCTGCTGGTAATGCACCTAGATTTTTCTTGAAGTTAGGTATGAACTGGTCCAACTTTAGGTTATGGTAAGTTGCATTTATTCTATAGTAGGTAATGCTTACTGTTCCCTTCTTTCTGATATGGAGCCGCTACTGCTTTGTTGCATATAGTATTACCTCTGATACATGTCATGCAAAAGTGATGCTCTTTTCTGGCGCTGCATCACTGTAAACAAAAAAAAACCCAAAAGGGAGTTCTTGGCTTGTCCTCTAGATCACTCTCATCTGTACATGTTTTTACACCCTCTAAATGGGAGTAACAAAAACACCCATGCGGTAGGGCATACAAAGGGTGTAGATTGGGCAAAAACTTTACTCCCTTTGTGGCTCATTGAAAATGAACATGGAGTTTTATGGTTTTTACTTGGGAGTATTTTTGGTGTAATTAGGGCAATATTTTACTTTCTTTTAAGCGTTTTAAAGAGGCAGAGCGGGAGTATTTTAGTCACGTGGCCAAACTGTTTTTTTCTATTTTTTTAATCTATTTCGGTGTAAATAGGTGAAATCTAGGGCGTTTTAACTCGCCTCTCTTGGGAGTACCTTTGGTATTGAATGGGAGTACCCACAGAAGCGGGAACTCCCTCTGAGCAAGCATTCTTGCAAAACTGCAGGGTGCATTCTAAAAAAAATAGACGCAAACAAAAGCTTATCTACAGTCCAATCACCAAAGCAAAATACGGACCCTTTCAGAAATCCTGTTTATGCACTACGAGAGCACACAGACTGAAGACTTCCAGAATATTTATTATGGAAGTTAAATTACACACAAAGCACAACTCTTGTGGTCATTTTTCAGGAGTGAGCATGGTTATTGACCACAGGATTTGTACAGCACGATCACAATAATTACGACCACATAAAGCACCCAAAGTACAAACACTACAAACAATTTTTTTTCACGTATTTGTAACATACAGTTGAAAAGTAAAAAAATCAAATGAAATACAAACATTCCAACACACTTTGCCAATCGCTTTAGAGGATCTGACTAGAAATCTGCTAAACTTATATTAAAAGATCACCTAATTTAATAAAAAGTGCATTTCTGCAGCTCTGGTACTGTAGATGACTATGCCCAATAACATATATGTAAAACTTGATTATAATGTGTCAAGAGATCCACTAACGGCACTTGTTTGAATTAAGTGCTACATCAAGGACTAAAGTTCCCTTAGAGATTTCTGGACATTTTTCCCATGGCACACAAATAACATATAGAATAAATGGGCAATCCTCAAATGCAATAGATGGATGCACCTATATTTTTCTCTAAGGAAATAAAAAACCTGAAGGCACTATTGGATCAGCTTTCAAGTTACAGCAAAGCCATTTTCACCTGACTATCCCAAATCAGCTTCAAATCACAAAACTACAAAAGAGGTTGAAGAGTGTACTACAATATATTTGTCGCTTCAGTACTATTAGCGACTATATTGATCTAGCTCAAAGAAGACATTCATGTACATACAAAGAATCGCACATTCCATAGAATTATAATGCATTAAAAGTACTAACAAAACATACACCACTGGAAAACTGGACAGAACAAGCAGACAGCTTTTTCTGTCTCACTTTCTGATGTATGCTCTGCTAATGCTTTCTAATGAATGCATTCAAAATTGTCTAAGCTTCTACTTTTCAAGCACATTGCATTAAAAATGCGATGGGGCAAACACACACAAACACACACACAACAAATAAAAATTGCAGCATTACAACATCAGAACTTACACAACACATTAATAAATCGTCACTGACGTCAGCTAGCATACGTGCACGCAATTGGGTCACGCCATTTCAAATCATTCAGCGTCTCTCCGACAACTACTAATATAGCTGAAATAATTTCCACGTGTTTATTGAAGCTCCAAACTTGTCCTGCTCGTTTATTTCCATTGCCGAAAACTTTCCTGCATATTTATAAGTGTATAGTTTTTCGCCGACTGAGCTAGAGGGCGTTAAAAAACAATTTTTTCTCAAAAGATGTTTTTGGAATGCACTCAATATAATAGTATTTACGGCAAGGTAATGAACTGATGCAACTGTGAAAGTAATGATTTATTTATGTATATCAATTTATGGCTTTCCACACGAGCAAAATGCATGAATTTGTTGAAGCATACTTTTTCCAGGATATTAGCTAGCTCAAAGAGCACACATAGAATATGTGCAATCAGTCTGTTTGACATGTTACAAATTAAAAGTAATTTAGGTGCTTAAGGCGTAGCAGTTCATCTGAAAAATATGAAAATTTCACTTTTTTTACTGGAAAACTCTGTACACAGCAGCAAAAAAATTACCTTTGTGTTGGACTAAACATATGCACGATAGCTCATTTGAAAGTGTTATATATGAGCTAAACATAAATGCAGTTACTAGACAGTATTATTTTTTAACTTCAGAATTTTTTTTGAAATTGAGTACTCTTTACAGCTTCTTACCTATGCAACTCAAGCAGCATGATGCGTTCACAAAGGCAATCCATAACTCAAGCCGACTGGCCTAGGATGCAGATGGCAAACTCCGTGCTATCTACAAAGAAATGGACTTATCATCTGTATTCTATTGCTAACAAAAAGCATAACAGTGAATGTGGTCAATGCGGTGACTTCAGATGAACCATCCAGCATTATAGATTTACAGTCACAAATGCTACTGTCCTATGAATTTTTGCAAATTCAGAAGGTGTGTTTTACACACTTAATAAAAAAAAGTTAATTCATATTCAGTACGCAAGTACCATTCACGAAATACACTGATGAACGCAGTCTAAATACAAATTCATTTTTTTACAGCTTTTAGGAGACTATCGTGCTACTTGAGACCCAAACCTTGTGATGCGACTACACACAAATGAAGAGCTTTATATTAACAACTTGGAGGCCAGCCTACTGTCTCCTCTCGCTTGCGTTGTGGGTAATGTAGTGTTATTGCGTATTGTATACTTCTTTAACAGCTTGATAGCTCATATAGGAGTCATCACTAGGAAAGGAGAGAGATGCTAGACTACCTCCTCCCCCCTTTCTGTTCCGATATTTTTTAGTTTCAGTTATTCATAAGCATATACACCTGTGTAGATACAAATGTACACATGAATGTACATTAATTGTAGCTTACTTTTTTCTTTTCACACAACCCCACATAAAATATATTTTGCTATGCTACCTGTCACCACGCTCTAGCTACATTCCTTGTAGTGCACCTGTATTGGCAGCAGAACACAAATGATAACTCCATTTCCTTTACGATTGCTTTATAGATGGCACCAAGATTGACGTCTACATGTTTATCAGTGGGCTTGGGCTGAAGATTGCCTTTGCAAGTGCATCATGCTGTAGAATTACATTGGTCAAAAGCTGTAAAAGAAAAATGAAATTAAAAAAAATATTTTTCGTTTAAAAATAATACTCTCTAGTAGTTGCACCTATTTTCAGCAAATACATAATGCTTTCAAGTGAGATATCATGCATATATTTTGCCCAAGCATCAAGGTGACTTTAGACGCCGAATACAAAGCTTTTTCCCCTCCAAAAAAGGGGGAAAATCAAAATTTTTTTCTCAGACCTGCTATACTTTCAGCACCTAAATTATTTTATATCTTTAGCATGTCAAACAGGCCAGCTGCTCATAATCTATTTGTGCCCTTTGAGCTTGCCATGTTTCTTGAAAAAAAAACGAACTTGGCAACTATTCAGTTTTGCTGGTGCGGGAAGCCATCGAATAATTGATATACATAAATGAGTCATTATTTTTATTGCTTCATTACCTTGCCACAAATATACCATTTTATCAAGTGAATTACAAAACACTTTATGCCCCACCGTGGTGGTCTAGTGGCTAAGGTACTCGACTGCTAACCCCCAGGTCGCGGGATCGAACCCCAGCTGCGGCGGCTGCATTTCCGATGGAGGCGGAAATATTGTAGGCCCGTGTGCTCAGATTTGGGTACACGTTAAAGAACACCAGATGGTCGAAATTTCTGTAGCCCTTCATTACGGCGTCTCTCATAATTATAGGGCGTGGGATGCTAAACCCCACATATCATCATCATCACAAAACATTTTATGAAAAAAAAAATTGTTTTTCAACGCCCTCTAGCTCCGTGGGCACAGAACTAAAGACTTACAACAGGCACGAAAACTTTTGGCAACTAGAATAAACAACCAGGACGAGTTCTTTGAGAAATGTGAAATTTTTTCGGCCGTATTTGTGATGGTCTGAAAACAGCTGGTTGACTTGGCATGTCATGACCCAGTTATAACGTGCTAACTGAATGCAAATTGACAAAAAATGGGAGTATTTTAGAGGGGCTTATTTTTTTTGTTAGACACAAGAGTAATTCAATTGACAATTAGGCTAGCAAAAACATTGTGGACAATAACTATATACTATAGTGTATTAATTATGGTGTCAATTACAAAGATCATGGCGGGTGAAAAATCAATGCTGCCCTGAATGTACCACCAACCAACCTGTTACAATTACGAAAATTTGGCATTGAGCTTTTTTGCACTGGTTTGCAAGGCACAACATACTAAACATGTATGCACGGGTCAATGACCTATCTGCGCCCAGTCACAAAACCAGTAGAGTATTCAGGAATCATGACTTTATAAAAATCACATTGAATCAGCATTCATACAACACGTTTGTGTTGGTTTAAGTACCCTGCCACCACTCTTAAGGCAAAGGTAATGCCAATGAAAATGTTACCATTAACTGCAATCAAACTTATCAATATAGTACCAGGAGAGAAGCACTTTTGTGAAAAAAAAAACAGCAGCAGGGCGAAATAGTCACCACTAACTGGTTTTTAAATTCTTGTCAAGGCTACGAAATACAGCCGTTTCTATAAACGTTGAATAATGCATGCTCTGGGAACAATTCTCTGTACTTTTTCAAGTGTATTCCACATGAGGCACAAGAAGGTAGGCTATTTCAGAAAATGGCGATGACGCTTGAAAAACAAGCTATCATAGTGAAGCGCAAGAACAATATGTTTTTCTGCACCAGGTAAGGCCGAAACTGCGCTCCTTCCTGCAATAGAAGAAAGAAAGAAACACTTTAAAAAGAGTTGATAATTGGACTATTTCGTATTTGAACATAAAAGCCATTGCGAGTAGCGCAACGAGACAGGACTAATATCAAATAGCAACGGACTAGCACAAGCGCAACACTATTGCAACACTAAACAAAACTGAGCAAAATTGTAACATTCAGTGTCGATGCTGTGTATCTAATATAAAAATGTTCTTTAACCACGCATAGTCCGTCCAACTAAAGTTAACAAGGCATGTTTAACAGCAATGTCTTATTTTGGTGGTATCACGGACAATTATATCTGTTTTCCGTGAAGAACATGTCAAGTGCTTGGTGAGCCGAAATGGCATAGGATAGGGCACAGCAGAGTTTTAATAGAACCAGAATTCGAAAGGGGGATCGTACTGAAAGAATTTTTTAAATTGGTTCATTACTGACTATGGTGCTAATTCAAATGACTGTGGTGATGTAGGGTAAAGTAAAAGGCTAGTTTTGAAAACAAAAACAAGTTTCTCAAAAAAAATCGAAGCTTGTCGCCAGAGTGCCCAACAAGAAAGCTGGAAGTATTGCCTAACCATAACGTCGCAGAACTTGAAAATAGTGTAGACAGGGGTGAATGGACTCACTGTTTCCTCGACCCTTCCTAATATTCATGCCTTAATTCGGGAGGTGAAACCTGAGTGCCTGTGAGAAGATGCATGCTAGACCTTTGTTTCATGCAAAGTGCTCATCATCCCTAAATCTCTTCATAGTATGAATTGAACGAAAAAATGGGGAATGCTAAGAGCTCGTTTTTTAACTTTAACAAAATGTTGACAACAAGAAAACCAATGAAAATATAGAGGTAGTAGTTATTTCAAGTAATTATAGTGTAATTGTAAGAAAGGTGCACGAAAAGATAGTTTTCCTTTGGCAGAGACCAAACCTGCCAACTTGCAATACGTCTGATGCTCCACCAACTTGTTTTGTAATTAGTTCTAACACATGTACCTTACGCAGGTGCACAAGCCCTTAAAGTTCCCCTTATTCTGTTCATTCATAGTGAGGGTCTCATTCTGTCAGGCTGCATGCCCTCAGGTAGTATGCAAAGATTATTAGTCAGCTTCCAACTCATAAAATATTACGTGCTTTAGCATTCTAACAGGCGGGAAAAGTGTTCCATACTCGCCGTTATGGCTACTTTCATTGTTAACACTCCCCGCACATACATGGGTCGTGTAGCCATATATTTCTTGCAACCTGTACATCTGTGTGTCTGTGTATTCTTTCCCTGAATATTCGAGCTTACTTTGATAAGCCTTTTGTATATGAAAAGGTTTTTGGAAAAACAGGTTTATTCAAGACGCTGCAAAGTCATTCTAAAGCCTTTGAAGTAATGAGCACCGACACAGTTTAGCCAATGGCTTTTTCATTACTAAAATGCATCCTTGTAGATTAATTCTGAAAGCTTTTTAAACAAACCTTGACACCAAATTTGGAAATTCGAAATGCTGGTGTTGTCCGACAGTCCAGCATGCAGTGGCACTTATGACCTATTATTATTGAAGAGCGCTGCCTATAATTTTTTTTAATTTTGTTTTAAAGTAAGCGTGAGTGCTCATACGAGTTGTTAGCACCAATCGACATCTCTGATTTGATGCAAACAGGTCGCACGTGACGTTTTATGAGTAAGGGGAGTATTGTCGACAATAGAAAACATTTGTAGGGTGCGCACTATACCCTAACTGGCACCCGGTGAGGAGTGCCACCTCACCCCTCTCCCCTCTCACGTTGTTGCCGGGCTGCTCTCACAGTGATTTTGCCTGCTTATGGCAGTAGTTGTCCTCTTTTTATCTCAGGGGGATATGATCAAAGGCATCCCCTTGTTTATTCATTCTTCACAACATGCAGGCCTGCCTATTTGTGAGACTGCATGCGCTGAATCATCAATCGGGAGACTGATGCTTCAGCGCATGCAGTCTGGGGCGATTTCACACTGTGTGGTGCTTGTCTCCTAGAATACTTCGGAGGGCGTTTTCAATAGACACAATATTGTAATTAATGCACTAGTATATATTATACAATCTGTTAGAGTAGTTATGTTTCAATGTCAGTATTACCACAAGCAACGCTACAAATTCTTGTAAAAAGTTGCAAACAAATCTATTGCTGTCAGGAGTCTTTAAAGGCCATGCGCACAAGTTTCTCTGAAGGAGCATGGTGATGTGCATTGCAGGTAGATTTCACTTTGGTGAACAGGAAAGAGTCTGCTGGTGCTAAGTAAGTGCAGTAAAGGAATCGGGTAATCGTTGAGACTTTATTTAGGTCAGGTGGTCATATTGTGAGGTGAACTCAAATGTTGATGCTCAATCACGTAGCTGTTTATTTGGTTGCTGCATTATGCACTTGCACAATCTCTTAACACGAGCCCACTAAAACTTGATCTAGCCTAACAATACACCGAGATGACTGACATTTGGCGCGTCAGGGAGGTTACATTTGCCACCACAGTGCGTGCGCGTTGCAAGTGTGCCAGCGATGTAACCATGCCAGAAAAAAAGCCTTTCTTAGACTTTTTATACACATGTACACACTCTGTCTATATATACTTATAAGTGTCTGTCACAAAGCACATCCTTTTTATGAAGAAGTCTTGAATGCAAGCCAGACAGACCCTCCAATGAATAAAAAAGACCAGCACTGGCCCAAACAACTTTGTTCTTTTTGCAACATGTACAGTCACCCACCGTTTTTTTTTTGACGCTAAAAATTCGAACATGTCCATTCATTCGAACATCTCTGTGGCACCGCCGCTTATCCCATTGAAGCATTGCAAACTCGGGACCGAGAATCGGGGTGGCTCACGGTGCGCGGTTCAGATTTTCCGGACTCCGGCTGCCTGATCAAGTGCGGCATCGTATGCCATGACCAGCTGCCCGTGTTGTTTTTACAACAGTTTTACTAGGTTTCCAGCACTAAAAGGTTGCAGTAGCTAAGGCTGGAGATTGTGTCAGGGTAACAGTCAATACAGAAATGCAGATTTCGAAGGCCATGCATTTTTGGTCAGAATGTAGTCGTCATTTTTGGCCGAGTACTCATTGAATGACTATCACAACCAAACTGCAAGCCAAGCCACGCCATACCAAGAATCGGCTTGTTGATCACTCGAATTGGCCACACGTATGCAGCAAACAAAGAAACGCGAGTGCTGCAGCATGAACTAGCTTTATGCAACTTAGTTCCTTTTGGCATATGCGAGTTTGCTTGCCAATTATTTATGTTGTCAAGTATGTTTTGTGTCTCGCTCTCTTGTTTGGTGAAGTCTGCTAAAAAGGCTCCAACGCTACCAATTCCGTTTGTGTCGTTGGCACTAACAAGAGAATTCAGAACTTACAAGACATAGATGGCGTTAAAAGAAGCTGTAATAATTTGCAAGACCAATGTAGGGAGACTTCAATCTGATGCTGCTTAGGAGTTTGAGTCGGGCCACGATAGGTGAACAGTGGCTTACCATGACTCCCCTGAAGTGCCGCCCACAGATGTTATGCATATTTAGCACATACCTTAACAGTGCTATGACCTACAGTTATTCATTTATTTATTGATACTGTTAGCCCCCAGTGGGGCCGTTACAGGGTGTTAGACAACAAAAGAAATAACACTAACAAAACTTCTCAGCCCGATACAAAGACTCATTTTCGTAGACAAATCCAAGAGCAAATTTAAGCACAGATACCATTTGCACGCAGTGGCAAGCTATAGCGACAACAGACAAGCAACACGTGTTCAACAACAGAGGTCTCATCGGCCACGCACAACATCCCCACATACAAGTGGCGCAGCAAGTGTTCTGCAATGGAATGCGCAGGAACTGCACCAAGAAACACGTGCGCAAGACAGGAGCACAAGAAAATACCAGAACACACGAATAAAACGTTACAGCAGCTATCAATCACTTATAAGTGAGTAATGACGAAGCATGGCCAAACATGACAAAACACTAGCTAAAATACAGGCAGACTTAGTCGCCTGTAATGATGCTTGTGTGCAGACGTGCATAATTTTTTTGCCCACTGGGCCAATAAAGATGCTTTTTTTCTGGCGAGACCTTTTTTTCGGACTCTCGTTTATTAAGATCTTCAACGGTTCTTGTCTAATGTGAACAAAACAGTCAGCGACTTATAAACGCCATAGCTACATAACATTGCATATGCAGCAAAATATATTACAAGCACACAGATAATTACCAATAAAGTGAATGCACGAATTGAAAAATAACAGATTTAAAAAATACATATAAGTATCAATGATACAAAGCTTCCCCATTTTTTTTTATGTGAGCTTCAGTGCAAGCAACATATTTACCCTTGCTTCTGCCAAAAATCAGTGTCACAAAATCATGAGGCACAGCAGCAGCAGTATGGTTCAGATGAGCAAAAAGATGTCCTCCTATTCCAATACCGTTTACGCTTTGTGCATATTCCTTAAGTTCCTCAATTATTCAATGCCCAGTTTGCCCGATGCAGGTCTTGCTAGTAGAATGAGGTATAATGTGTATCAAAGGTGCTCCGCAAGATACAGCAGACTCCATGGTTGACTAGTGCCTGCTACGACCCCCCCCCCCCTCTACTGCATATACAGCAGCACTGCTTAGCAAGCTTGCTTCATACAGAAAAAAGCCATAGAGATATATATCATGAGTGCTAAACACTCTCTTGGGTTGACATGCGACAGTATGAAAGTAAGGCGTAGCAACTGGCTCAACAGTTCAGTCACACATCACCCACTTGATTCTTTTTTAAATCATGGCTTCGGTAACCATCGTTAGTAGCAGTACAGTGTAGCTTGCAGCCAAAATATGATGTAATACCCGACTGTTAAAGCTCTACTGCTTTTCACACTTACATAAGCTTCTGCAGGCATCAATAAAGCATGTAATGAACAAGGCTAAATGAAGGCTAAAAGCATGCAGTAATTTTACTAAAACCACAAGAGAAACATGAATACATTCCAAACAACTGTGCAGTCACGTTAGCAAAAAAAAAAAGAAATTATGGGGTGACTCTTGCTGGGAAGTCCCGTGATTCTTTCCTTACCGCCAGGAAAAGACCCGTTTTCATGTGGTGCAGAAAAAAAAAGTTTATCGTTATATAACAATGTTTTTTGTTGATTGTAATACACCAAAATGTAGACAAATAAATGCACTTTTTAATGATATAAATACAAAACATGTGTTTGCAACACAATAGCAGACAAAAAATCCCAAACAACAAATTTCTCGCAACTACCGCAAAAAAAATGTGGAAAAGTAAGCATGGTGGGCACAAATATCTCAGTAAAAAAAATTCAAGATATGCGTTTTGTGGCATATTTACATAGCTAACTATCCTAAAAGTTTCAACAGTACACATAAAAAATGGTTAGCACAGCAAAAAAGAAAGTTAGCACTTGTGATTACGGGACAATTTTTTGAGGGTGCAAGAAAAAAAATTTTATCCGCATATAAAAAATATTTTAGATGTTCCGCAGCCCATGAAAATGTAGAGGAATGAATGGTCTATTTAATTCAATAAATTTAGAACAAGTTTTTATTACACAGTAAGAATAAAAAAATAACAAACAAAAATTCTCAAGGACACAAGGTTTTTTTTTTCAAAAAAAGTGGGTGTAACAAACGAAAAGATGGCAATACAAATTCTGAATATACATTGGTTAGGTAGTAGTTACTTCTAAATACCACAGTGGTTACAAGAGTACACGTAAACAACTGTGAGACCACACAAAAATGTTATCCCTTGTGGTGGCGGTGCCACTCACCAAAGCAGTCTCTGGTCGCGATGAAGCACAAGTAAACGCCACACGTTTCCGTCACGCTCAGCATACTGAGGAAGGAGAAAAAAACGTTTTCTTGGCATAACCCCACGTGGGATTAGCCCAGAAAACAACTCTGCTGTGCTCCAATAGAGGTGCAGGCGAGGCAGTTGCACTATCCCCATGTAGATGAGGAGTCCGATGAACTTCATCATTTCATCTGGGGAAACATTTTTCCACGATCCGTCGCGTTCCGAGTACGTTGGTTTCTCGAGAATGTGCGCCCAGGCGTATTTATTTGTGTTCTCGCACATCGCTGTGACGAGTTCCGTTGTGAAAAACGGCAAGAAGAAATCCAGGGCTCGAAGAAACCGACTAGCGCTGCTCCGTCGCGCCATGCCCAGATCGACTCCCGGTTTCCGTCTTGGACAAAACTGCACGCGCTGTGCAGCGGGAGGCATTGAATCGCGCCCATAGGATGTAGAGACCCTGCGGATAGAGATAATAACTGTGACAACACGCTCGGTCCCCTCGCAGGCGCTCAACAACGCGATAAATCCCGTAAAAAAACTCACCGTCGAGCTGACGAAGACGTTCCCGGTGTGTTGATTGCCTCATCGCTGTCGGTGCTAAACTCCGATGATAGGGAATCTTCTTCAGGGCCACTGCTACCACTTTCATCCGAAAAATCTACTGTAACAACACTAGAATCACGAGAAATACGACAATTCCTTTCAGACCCGACGCGCGACGACGACGCCGTGGCTGCCGCTATCGCCAGACGCTCGCTTATCTTCCAAGCAAGGTCAAAAATCACCGGGTCTCCGGAAACCAAAACCGAAACTGACACGGGTTGTGTGCTTCCTGAGCTTCATTTCAGATGGCGCCTCATGTCCATAGGGCGCGTTGGGGCGCGGGAATTTCAACTTGAACCGATCGATCAGATTGATCGAAATTGAATAGGCGCGGTAAGGAAAGAGTTAAGGTGGATATGTGGTCAGAGCAACAATTATATTTGGAACTATGCTTCAAAATAGTGCATTATTGGGCTAGTTAGTTTACATTTGTCCTTGAGGAGTGAAGGCTTGGAATCAAAGGAAGCCTACTTAGAAGACGCTCAACTTGCAACCGAGTTTATTTTAAAAGTATCTCAGCGGGAAAACAAATGCGCTGGCACAGTCACACCTGATTTTCTCTGAACCACCAACAAATATCTGGATGAAAAAAATGTGTGAACAGTCCACGAAACCATGAATGGGACATCCTTAATCAATTTTAAGACTTAACTTCCTGCAAGGTAGTTTATTTCCTTCATTGTCAGATGTAACAATGATGCACTAATGAATGCATCTGCGTCAATTTTAACCTTTCCCGCCTGCAAAATATTGCGCTCACACCTGCCCTTTGCCCTGCCCTTGGCATTCGCCTCCTTGAAAAGCGCATTGCAGCCAAATGTACAGCAATGCGCAGGAAGGTGCGCCCCATTGTTTCGAGCATTCATTCTAGTTTAGGTGCCCTCCTAATTCATTGTTAGGGCATCGGCCTGTTTGGACGATGTAAGCTTTGCCAACTCTGAGTAGTTTCTTATATACCGCTCCCGTAGCACAGGGGGCAAATAGCTTCTTATGTTTCTTGCAACAGATTTCTTTCTCTGTTCGGCCCCAGCAAGAGTGCATAATGGAAAAGCTTTAAGGGTGCTCAGAAGATGAGGTCTTTGTTATGCTTTGAGCATTCTCTTAAAGTTGTGTGAAATCAAGTGAATCTAAGGAATTACAACAAACTCGTTGGACCTTTGTCATGTTGGCCCACTCAGTAAAGTCACACTCTGTTTGCTCGTCGCCATAGCAGCCTCCCTTCTCAATGTGGAAGAAAAACCCGAAATTAGAAGGTGTAAAATCTAGCAGTCGAAGCTAAGGCTGTCCTTAAGATCGATAGCATGACTTGATCAGAGTCGTGTTGAGGCATGAAGAAGCGATCCCTCTTTTCCCCAGTATAGTATGGGAACAGTCATATGGGAGGATAGCTTTTTTTGACCGTGGCTGAAACTCCCAGCAAATGCCATCGTCACGATTGAAAAACAATGCTCAAAGACTGGACTGTATTGTTGTTGGTTGAACAGTGCTTTAAGCAGGGTTCACCCTAATTATCCTTCACAATGGACCTTTCTGACAATAATGCGATCCGGAAAACATGGGACGACCACAATTTCTGGGTGTATAAGCCACGGTCAAAAAAAGCTATCCTCCCATTTGACTCTTTCCATACTATACTGGTGAAAAAGCGGATTGCTCTTCGTGCCTCAACTCGGCTCTGACCAAGTCATGCTCTTTTCATGTCAACTTCAGCTTCAAGCACCAGATTTTTGCCTTCGAACTTCGGGTTTTCTTTCCACATTGCTCGTTGCCATAGCCGCCTCCCTTCTGAAGCAGATTGCGGCTTCACCCAGCATGCCTACACGACAGAGGTCCAACAAGTTGAACAAGTTTGTTGTAATTCCCTACAATTACACAATTTCACGCAACCTTAAGAGGGTAGCTTCAAAGCAGAGTATAGACCTCGCCTTCACGGCACTTCGAAAGCTTTTCCCTTTGTGCACTTCTTGCAGGTGAAAGAAGAGAGGAAGAAGTATGTCGAAAAAAGCATAAGAAGCCATTTGTCCGTTGTGCTACGGAAGTGGTATATAAGATACAATTCAGCTCTGGTAAAGCGTACGTTGCCCAAGCTGGCCGATGCCTTAACAATAGACTCTGAGAGCACGCAACTACAGTGCATGCTCAAAACATTGGTGCACACCGTCCTGCGCATTGCAGTACATTTGTCTGCAATGCACTTTTAGAGGAGGCAAATGTCAAGGGCAGAGGTAAGGGCAGGTGTGAGCACAAATATTACAGGCAGGAAAGATTGAAATAACTGCAGATGCATGAATTAGCGCATCATCGGTGAATCTGACAATGAAGGAAATAAACTTTCTGGAATGCCGTTAAATAAAAAACCTGATTAAGCATGCCCTCTTCATGGTATTGTACATTGTTAACACATTTTTTTTGCCCAGATATTTGTTGGCTCATTGAAAATCAGGTGGGACTGCGCCTGCGCATTTGTTTTTGTGCTGAGATACTTTTTAAAATAAACTCTGTAGCAAGTTGAGCGTCTTCTAAGTAGTCTTCCTTTGATTCCAAGCCTTCGCTCCTCTAGGCCAAATGTAAACTAACTAGCCCAACAATTCACTATTTTGAAGCATCCTTCCACATATAATGGCTGCGGTGGCCAAATGTCTACCTTAATTCAAGAATCGCTGCACTTCCCAGTAAGAGTCGCCCCATAATTTTTTTTTTTGCCGATGCGACTGCACAGTTAATTGGAGTGTATTCATGTTTGTCTGGTGGTTTTATTAAATTTACTGCATGTATTTAGCCTTCATTTATCCTTGTTAACCACATGTTTTGTTGATGAGCATAGCTAGCATGAGCACCTTTTGCCACAGCGATTTTCTGGTACTTGGGCTTTGCGACAGCTATACCAGTTACGTTTCTTCGCCTCATTCACTTTGAACTTCTTGCTTCAGTGCCTTTGGGGGGCCACAGCACCTTCGGCAATGCTTTTTTTCATATTCACTGCATTTAAGCATTTTTTGAGGTTTCTGACTTTCATTTCAGCAGTTTGTAATGTGGTTCATCTTTTGTCAAAAGCAGACGACTTCAAACGCGAGTTGAATTCAAGCAACCACTCAGCCGTGCAGATCAACCAACCGAACAGTTACATATCGGGTTGGGTCCTCCAAATCTACAAATCTTCGTCACTTGCATTTTGAAGCTGATGTTTATGACTGAATTTACACCTTTCCACAATTACAGACATCTTCGAGCAGCAATGAACTTGAACTAGTTATCTTACTTCCACGAAGAGCTTTTCTCCTCGCAATGACTGAACCAAATTCTTGTGAATTTCTAATGCTTCAGTGCCAATTATTGGTAAAAATAGGCACGATTTCTTCTATTCAGTTATGTCATTTGCCCTGAAGCTCCAAACGCTAAACACAGGATTGAAAGCTCGTCAACTTCAGAGTTCATTTTATCTGACCTGCAGGCAGGAGCATGACTTAGCTGGAGAAACAAAAACGCTACTTGCCAAACTTTCGGATTTCTAGCTGGTCTTGTGGTTATGGCACATGCGGTGTCCGTATGAAGCCACCACATTTTTGTGGGTATTGTCCCGCAGGCCCTGTGACACAGGTCCCACCTTTATTGCCAGATTAATTGTTGCACACTAGCAGCAATGGCTCTACAGTGAAAAGGCCAATTATTTATTGACCAGAAACATTTCTTCATTTATAGGCAATATTGCGACACACATAGGACCATGTGCAGCTATCAACATCCCTATATTGCTTGGCAATAAAACATCGCACAAAAGCTTGCACCGCGACGCAAACATCCCTTTCACATTGCTTATAATTATTTACTATTCCTATTTTGTTTACTGATGCTAAATTTGATTAAGTTATGCTTTATTAAGCAAACAGGTTAGCTCATTCAGTAGATTTTTATTAGGTTTCTTTCATACACACTGTGACAAAAATGTATATGAAACTCTGGAACAGAAAATCTGATTCACAAATGTAAGGCTGCGTGAAGTCTTTAATGACCTTTGGGAAGTGGACATACAGTATCCAAACAGCTGACCCATTAGATGTCACACAACTATTTTTACATCCACTGTTAGCAAAATCTGGTTCAAATATTTTGTTAACCACACAGATATTCTGTAAGAATTTCATTCAAGCCATGTATTGCAGTTGCAGACAATTTTGTTATGCCATTGAAAAAAAATGTGAGAATTTAACTTTTTCAAAATATCAGTTTGACTACATTATTTGCTATGCATTGCATAGTGGCAAAAACCCACTCTTCATACACAAACTAAGTGCAAAAGACTAATATACCAATGCTTGTTTTTTGCAATAAAATTTTTTTATGTCTTAATGCCATTGAGCCCTATTCAAAATGGGCAACTAGCTCTACCGCTCAGCTGAACACTTTTTGCTAAGTGCCGAAGGCCTTGAAAAAGAATGTCCAATAGCAGTTGAGGCAATAAATTGAATCCCATGAAGGTTCACAGGTGTTGAAACAACACAGAAAAGATATGTAATGATAACATAATTAAAGTGCAACAAAGATGAGAACGTCAAGCCAGAGGTAGCAGCACAGCAGGCACTACTGCAGAAAATATTTTACCAACTCTCCTGGCACTTTCCGACCTGGTACAGTGAATTCAAATTGCCTGTAAGCTATATACTGTGTCGACAATATTTATTTGAAAAAAAAGAGCCACGAGGAAAGCAATCAAAGCCCGTACAATGTTCACAGTTGAATGCCTTTTAATCATGCAATACTATCTTGAGCCCAGCACACATCCACAATAATACAGTGACGGAGGAAACATTGTGCAGTATAGCTTGGAAAATTTTCATCGAATTTTTGAATGCTAGAGCTCACACCTATATGTATGAGCTGTGCTCAAAATTTTCTTTGCTTACTTTATCATCACACAGTATGATGGGCTAACTTATACGAAAATCCTGCTGAGTTGTCACAGTTTTCTTATAACTGCTGCAATGCATGAAAGAGCAGTCACAACGACACATGATGGTCACAGCTTGATGGAAATGAAAAGAAACATCAATAGGCACATGATAAATAATGCATACGTTACCACAAAAGAGAACAGCCATAGGTCAAGTGATACTTGGCTGAGTCTGCATCTTCTTTCTGAAAGGTGCCAGAGTTCAGCATCAATTATATTTTGTTGCAGCAACTCAGTTGCATGCCAGCTAGTAATAAAGGAATGCGACTTTGAAAAACACGATAAATATATATGAATTATGACTAACAAACACAGAACATGCAGCATTCAGCTTCAAGTGCTTATTGCACTCCTTAGACTGCTATGATGAGCTCACACGTTTACAAAGACATTATTGAATACAGCACCAGCCTAGTACAGCTTGCAACGTGTCTTAAACATAGAGGCGTAAGCAAAAGCGTGCAGACCATGGGGTTGCATGGCAGGACGGATCGACGTACCATCTATGCACACTGCCTGCTGAAGTGTGCCTGTCCAGTCATAATCAGGTGGCCTTGCACAGCACTTTGTTTGACGGAGTTACGGCGCTCACAGTTGAATTGACAAACGAGTGTTGCTTTCCTTTGCTCCATCAAATCTATGCCGCTCTTTCATGCAACAGCTTAGGTAGCGCCAATTGAAGTGCTGGGCGCATAGCTTTTTTTTTTCACCAGTTAGCCTAGCTAAGCACAGCTAGCACTACATAACCAAATGAAGCCAAGTATAAAAAATTAATTTCTTCACCCCAGCTTGCTCTTGTCACATTAACCGAAGTTTCACTTGCTTTGTTGTGCCAAACTGTAGCAAAAACTACTCAAGCATAGTGTAGCTTAATATAAACTGTAAAAGCTAAGTATAAGCAGATTAAATAAAGCTAATTTTAGTTAGGCAATGTCATTTGCTGTCTTCATAATAATCCATGTAACACTTATATGAGACGAGGTGAGCCAAGTCAAGTATATCCAAATATAATTAGGCATAATTGATAATGGTATCACTTCATTTAACCTAACATAATTAGCTCCAATAAGGCAAACCCAATCACGATCAAATAATCCAAATCGAGTTCCCCATGAGCCAGAGAAGAAAAGCCCAGGAAGAGGCTGACTACTCTTTACTGACTGGACACTATATAAGCTTATTTAGGTCTCACATGTGTCGACTGTTGACACAAATGGTTCACATGAGTTGAGGAAAAACAGATGAAGCGACGTCTCAACCTTTCGGCCGCTATGCTCCTACAACATATGTTTCAAATTGTAGCTATGGATCAGCCTCCCTTACTACATCCCTTTTAGAAAACAAAAAAGAAAAAAAAAACAAAACTTGAACTTGAGAAAAACATACTGCGCATGGTTCATTTCAATCAGATTAATATTATTAAACGCACGCATCCTGCGTGATCGCGCGCTGCAGCAACTCAAGTTCGCTCTGCATGGAAGAACTTTCTGGCCGAATGCTACACGTCATGGCTCGAAACACCGAGCGTTAACAGCACCAAATAAAAGCACACCAAAGCAATGCGAGGTTTTTGATGATCTCAAGTGACGTTACGACTACCCCACAGTGGCCTTGGCAACAGAACTGCACATTTGCGTCACACACTCTTTGCATGTATGGTCATTCCCAATTTTCGTTCCCCTCGATTGACGCTATTAAGAGAACGGGCTTGCAACACACATGCCGCATTCACAGATGAGAAATACGTGTCTAGCCAGAATTTTCTCGCGGCAGAGGGGAGGGGGGGGGGGGCACCCCTTTTAAAATGGCTATTTTCTGCTCTATATGTCAACGAACAAAAATTTGAGAGGGAGGGGGGGCACAGGCACGGTGTGTGCTACCCCCTGGCTACGCCTCTGTTGATAAGTGAAACGAAAACACCAGAGCGGCCGGAAAACCACGTCCGCACGCGTCGGAAATGTTCACGTTTGTTATGGGCCCGGGGAATGATGCAGCCGCCGCTGCTTTCGCGAAATAATTCCAGTTTGCCTGCTTTCTGAGCGCTATGTTCCGTACCGAATTCCAGTTTTCACACAAAGTACTGCAAAGACACATCTGCAGTACTGCAGACACACGCAGTTTTTGAAACTTCATTGGGGGAGATATACGCCAGAAAAAAACGGCACGAGTGAGTGCACCGGCTGCGGCTGCGCCGGATTCGGCCGGCTGTGCACAAAAACGAGACACGTTCGGGCATGCCGACTCGCTGCAGCTGCACCATGGCTGCACCGTCTACTTCCAGTAATCTCGGCGATCGTAATGCAAACCAGGATCTCGATGAACACATCCTCGTTGAGGCCGTCAAGCTTCGTCGAGCTGCACGAGTAGTTTGCAATTATAGCCGTTGCTTGCCACCACCAACGCTTTCACCGTCATGTTGCATCTGCGGCCGGCTGGGCTATTCAGATCGCATGGTTTTTAGATAGTCGGCCGTGGATCGGAAAGAGGGTCCGCTTTCGCGTGACGGGAAAATATCTTCGTTCCGGCTTAGCGGCGTAGGTTTCCCGCGGCTTAGGCGGCGAAGCGAGTGAATTCCCGGTGAGTTTTGTTGCTTTCACTCCGGAGAGAACAAATGTCGAATTTGAACATAGCGCGAGCCTTATAACAACTGATTGGGTTGCCGTAGCGCACACACATACGAACAAATAGCGCACAAAGTTCATTCAGACTTACTTACCATGTGTCCTCAGCTTGAAAATTAGACAGCACCGACGACTTCGTCCCAACCACCGCTGGCTGCCTCGACGAACAGAACGTACTACAGAAGCGACGCACTTTCCCGTGCTCCGAAGTTCACAAGATGGCATAGTCCGGACAACTTTCTCCGCCGGGCGTGCGTGTCGTTCTTGATACTCCGGATCCACGTGGCCGGATCGTAACGCGGTTTACGAACTTTTTCAAGAGCGTCGGCGTGGCGCGGGCTATTTCAAACTTGCCTACTGAAATAACTTTTACGATGTTAACGCTGAGGCTTAGAACGATCCTTCTCGCTTGTTTTTTCTTGCCCAATTGGGCGTATTTAGATACACCCTTCTGACCCACGCCAATTTATTTTTCGTTTTATTTTTATGTCGCTCCCATTTCAGACTGGTTTAAGTCCCATACTTTCCCATTTTTGATGATCATGGTAAAACAACGGTTTCAGCCCATTTTATGCCCTTTCAAGGGAGTTCGTATTTTGAGATGGTTGAAAAAAGCGCACATACCCTGCTTTAAAAGCCCTTTGGGTATTTTCGTTTTTCTTTCTACTGGTGGAGCCTAGGTACCTCGATTTTCTTTGTAGTTATGTGCCAACTAGCTCCACCACAAGTACTCTAAGGCGCCTTCATTCGCTTGTAGACGGTGTTCTAAACTTGGCGTAGCAACGCCAGTGTCTGGAACTGTCACATACATAAACTTGGTACATAAAGAAAACTGCAAATCCCATCGCACCTCTGTCTCTCGTAGTTGCTCTGTCTCATAGTTGCTCACCTCTGTCTCCCAAGTTGCTTTGGGACATCAAACGCCATAAACCAACGTTTTCCAGATGGCTTCTGCAGCTGTGACGAGACAATGCAACACATACCCACGGTAGTTTTTGGTTAATGGCGCCAAAAGCGACATTCTTCACATTGCATTGAGCCAGCTAGGCAATAGTGCTTTCAGAGAAAAATGCATTAAAGACCCTGACTTGCACGTCACCGGCAAGCAAGGCAAAGCAGCATTGCCATTGTTTTTAAAATCGACCAGGTTCAGTGATGAATTACTGACATGTAAAAAACAGGCACACATGGAACCTTAATAGCAGCTTTCTGCTCTCTTTTCATTCCTTCTTCTCTTTTCCTTGGGCTAGGGGAGCAACTTGCCATCTGTTTGGCCTCCCTAAATGAAGTATATGGCATGCTATCTAGAGAGAGAGAGTGGTTTCAGACATTTGGGAAAAAAGTTTAAACTGTACACATGCAAAGAAAAGTAGAAACACACACATGCACAATGTGCGAACTTCTAAATGCGTCAATTTCTTGAAGATAGAACACTTATAATAATTAATAAGGAGCAGTTGCACAAGTAATCTAACATGAGTCTGAATAAATGTAGCGACGCCACGTGCACATTGCAAGCCTGGATAGGACCTGATGTGCCCATCTAGGAAACCTCTCTTGTTCACTATGATAAGGAGGGTAAAACTAATACGGGTGTCCCTTAGTTCAGCCATGCACCTTCGGGAAATTAACACAGTTGGAAGTCTGTGCTTTGAGTGCTTTCGTGTTTTTACATGTTGTCTTTGCACAGTTCAAGCTTGTTTGATGAATTTTTTCGTCTCCTCTACCTAATCTTTATGTGTTTATGCTTCCAGACAGCTTTGACAGCATCAGCAGTCAAAAAGTCTTTTTCGCGCCGGGCTGATTTACAGCTCCTGCAGTTCTTTATTTTCACAAACTTCACTTCCGTATGGTGCGTGGGTAGCATAAGCTTTCGCCTCGTCACAGTTGCACAACTTGTGCCTTTTTATTACCCTGGATCACTTTGTTGACTTATTTCTCATGGTATCATGAGAAAGTGGTTTGATTGATATGTGGGATTCGACGGCTCAAAAGCATCATATGATTACGAGACGCCGTGTTGGAGGGCTCCGGAAATTTTCACCACCTGGGGTTCCTTAACGTGCACCCAAATCTGAACACACGGGCCTACAGAACTTTCACCTCCGTCGAAAATGATAGGGAAATGCGTTCCCCAGTAACATCAGTAGTGTATTCAAAACTAAATATTTTATGTAGATCCAAGCACTTTGCCTCTGCAAGGTAGTCTGAATGCTCTAGAAATGTTACTCCCCCGAGGTGCCTTACAGCATAGTCTTGGAATGGAAATGCATTCAGGCATAAAGGCCTACAATACACGCACAGTCAAAGCAGGATACACAGAACGTGAAGTCAAAACAGTTAGATATATCGATAAATATAAAATATGCTTACCTGAAGTTTATATGAAAACTTCACACATCATGGGTAGTTTCTCAAAATGGTGAGAAACGTGAAATCATCTATTTGTTCCGTTCAGGCTGCGTCGAAGGTATAAATGATTACTTAGTATTCATTTCTTTTTATTGTGCCTTCCTGTAAAACATGAATACTGGATTGGGGCCTTATATACTACTGAAGCAGTGTGACGGTTCTCTTTTCTATAATGGCCACAGTATGCATCACTGCATGCCAGTTCCATTCACTACAGTTAAACCTCACTCTAACAAAGAGAGATCCATTCCCTGGCAGGTGTAAATAGGGTTCAATGTTGTCATCAATTAAATCCAACTTAAGAAATTTTTCTGGAAATAGTGAGTAAAAATACAGTTTATTTTAACACAGACGGGATTTTCTTTTGGCGTGTACTGTTACGTTATTGTGTTGAAACATTTAGCTGCCGTGCCCATGCACAAAATGATGGACTTTAATTTACGGCCAGCAGGGCTTTCACGCAACAAATGAAGCTAGAGGTGGTAGCTGTTGGTTGTTGACTCTCTACCTAATTTACATCGACCAGATATGAGAGGCCCCATGTTCGGTGGCCCGAGCATGGGCGTTTGGTTTTTAGCAACAAAAGTGCCGTGGTATAGCTTTCAGCAGTGGCTTTTACAAGTTACTATTTTATTTTTGAAAGGACTAAAAATGCCCTTTCCCAATTTTACAAATTTCCCAATTTAATGAAATCATTCGAGCATGGTCACAACTTGATTGAGTCGCATTTCAATTTGGGTTTTCGTGTAACGACTTCCTCAGCGTCTAACCGTGTAGTGCTTTGTGTATTTCAGCTTATAAATTCAACACAGTGTGTATAAGCATTAGAACACTACAGCGTTTTGACTGGTAATCTGCATAAACGTTGTACTAGGTTGTGACAATAGAAGGATATGAGCATCGCAGGAACTGAATGCAGGTTTAATGCGTTTGGTGGTTAAAATGGAAGAGGCCCGTGTGTTGCGCGTTTTCGAGGGCCCGTTAAAAGTATCTACGTGGACAAACGTCCCAGAGCCGGACGGGTGGATGGGCGGAACTAAGAACGAACGGACAGGCGTAAGCGCGGACGGAATGACGGATGGTTTGCTCCACTCATCATCATTCACTCTGTGAATAAACCATCAGTGACGCATCAGTCAACCCGCAACATAGGTTAACTGATGCGGCCCACACTCTTGCATTTCGAGAAGTTCGATAAACGTGAACAGCAGTCGAACAAATTCATGTCTGCTCTTGGCGCAATCAGTGTACCTTAAGTTTGCACTCTAAAAAGAAAACAAAATGGCAGAGAGCTTGAAACCACAAGCGTAGAGTTAGTAAAAGAAGTTATTGCTCACTTTCTTTGGAACTTATTTATCCTTGGTGACCTTTCTACTGCGTAAGTTGGCGAACACTTAAAGGCGCAACGGTTAATTTGTTCCCTCATTCTAGCTCTTTGCCATGCACCTGTTCAACGTGACGTAATTTAGCTAATGTCATTTGTAATTTTATTGGTATAAAGTGCTGCGCTACATGTATTACCTCCGGCCCCTAATATATTTCCACCTAGTCTAAACAAACAAGCAAATTTAAAACATTTATCCAAAAACATAGGCGCCCACCAGCACCAGTTCCGTTACCCAAATGTAGGACGATACCAGGTAGCACGGGCGAGCTGCACGTGTCGCGTGGACTTGTTGTTGCGCGCGAGAGGAGTTTCGAGAGTTGTCGGAGTCGAGCAATTCAAGCTTACACTTTGTGGTGAGTGTTCCGGACACATCATTGCTGTTGTACAAAGTTTTTTTTTTTCCTTTCTCCGCTTTCTATAACTAGAACTGATTCGCTTCTTACCTTTATTTTTATTATTTTACGTTATTAGGTTAACCGTATGCGTAATTACTATTAGGTATATCCGACTTCCGCCTGGAAGACGCTGTCTACTTCTGTATCTATTTACCGCAGTTTTTAATTACTACCTTAGAACGTCAGCAAAGTAGGATACAGCCTTTAAGGCAGCGCCTGCCGATTGTTTAGCAGCTAGAAGCTTTTTGCGCTTATATTTATGCACTCCGACCACCCGCGATGGTCAACATAAGAGTCACATGGAAGTAGCCGATTAGTCGCAAAGCAGGTGCGCCCAGCTCGTCACTTGACAGAAAACGTCCGGGTGCGACCACTCGAAATCAGCAAAACTGTGACATTGCGGACACTCTGAAACCATCAACGCCAATATCGAGTGAGACATGAAGAAGTTAGGAGATATCAAATGCGTGGATAGGAGGGTCATCCCTTAAGTTCGCAAGGCGAGAAGTTCGACACTGCGCTGGGTGCTTTTTTTTAGGAAACACAGATTTTCAAATACATAAGAATACACCAGTGCGCGCTCCCCTAAAAAACACATGTCTACTTTTTGAAGTTCTAGCTCATCCAAATTTTGTCAGATTCACACGTAGTTTCCGGCACTGTATTACCCTTTAGTGTATGGAGCAAATGTTGCGGACAAATTTCCCACTCAGGTTTTTATTTATTTTTTACAAACTGGAGGCAAATATACAGAAAAATTGTATTTTTGTAGTCTCGCTCTTCTGTTGTGTCCTAAAAACAATAACTCAATTACTGGAACTATTTCTACAAAATTTACTTTCTTTTTCTTCCTAATTGCTAAGGTACAATTCCCATGCAAATCAGTCAAGTGATTCGCATTTTCCAGACTCAAAAAGTGTTGTGTGTGCTTCCTGTGTGTATTTAAAGTTCGCGCCAAATTCAACAGCCGCGACGTGGCTTCACCCAACGTTTATAGATACTTTTTCAGTTTCGGAACTTTCCGCTTCGCCTTCGGGGAGTAGGCGGCTGGTTGCAGTTCCCGCCACCGTGACGCTGCAGTCCAACTTTATGCAAAATGGGAAATCTTTCTAAGCTCTAGAAGGGAAGCATCCCTCCTGGTCAATGAAAAGATTAGAAGAAAGGGTGCTCAGTGGCTGGCAGAAGTACATAAAAAGGACAAAAAGGCAGCTGCGAAATTTGGGAACCATCTAAACTCCCTAAAAAATGAAACAAATGGAGAGCAGAGTATTATAACTACAGCTCAAGGTGCCAGGCTAGAAGGGGACGAAGCTATTGAATATATAAGAACAAGGGTGACACAAAAATTTCCACAAAGAAGTGCCTTATGCACCACAATAGACAGGGATGGATCAAGTGGCACAATGGCTCCATTTTCACAACGAGAGTGGGAAAGGGCTGAGAAGAAGGTTCCAAGTAGTACATCAACAGGCCCATATGACATTCCAATTATGCTGATAAAGAGATTGGGTCCGAAGTCTAAACAGACTTTAAGAGAGGCAGTGAGCAGAACTATAATCGATGGTGAAGTCCCTGACGGATGGAAACTTAGCAGGATGAGCATGATTTATAAAGGAAAGGGGGACAAAGATGACATAAACAACTACCGTTCCATAACAATGACATCAGTGGTCTACGGGCTGGCGATGCAGATTATGAAGAAAAGACTGCAGGCATGGATAGAGGATCAGGGGGTGCTGGGATAACTGCAAAATGGGTTTCGGAAACACAGAAGGTTGGAAGACAATCTGTTCTCACTGACGCAGTCCATCGAAATAGCAGAAAGGGAACTCAGGCCCCTGTGGCTAGCATTTTTGGATATCAATGGAGCGTACGACACCATGGTTCAGGAGGACTTGTGCGGAATACTAGACACACTGGGTGTGGAAGATGGAGTCATTAATCTTTGAAAGGAAATCTATAAAAGTAACAAGGTAGTTATAAAGTGGGAAAAACAGGTATCCAAGCCCACAGAGGTGAAACGGGGACTTAGGCAGGGGTGTCCATTGTCACCTTTGCTATTCATGATGTACCTACAAGGATTAGAGGCCAAATTATAGGGAAGTGGACTTGACTTCAACCTCTCTTTAGTCAAACAAGGAAAACTCATTGATCAGGCACTACCAGCGTTAATGTACACAGATGATATAGTGCTAATGGCCGACCGTGAACAAGGAAGATTTGCAGAGATTGATGGACATCTGCAGTAATGAGGGAGATAGGTTAGATTTTAGATTCAGTAAGGAAAAATCAGCAGTCATGATTTTTAATGATAACGAAGGTAGTGAGCTTAGAATACAGAAAGTCACGCTAGAGATAACAGATAAATACAAATATCTGGGCGTATGAATAAGCAATAGGACAGAGTAACACGAAATATATGTGACGATTAAAGTAACAGGAATGCAGCAGTGATGAAAAATAGAGCACTGTGGAATTACAATAGGTATGATGTGAGAGGAATATGGAAAGGGGTCATGGTTCCTGGGCTGACGTTCGGCAATGCGGTCTTGTGCATGAGGTCAGAAGTTCAAGCAAGATTAGAAATTAAGCAACGTGGGATGTAGGTAGGATTGCTTTAAGAGCTCACGGGAATACACCAAATCAAGGAGTACAAGGTGATAGGGGATGGACATCACTTGATTGCAGGGAAGCTAGCAGCAAGATAAAATTTGAGAGCGATTGAGAGAAATGGGGGAGTCGAGCGTTGGGTTAGGCAGGTTTTCAGCTACTTGTACATGAATCATGACGACACAAAATGAAGGAAGTGAACCAGGAAATTGACTGGTAAATATTTAGAAAATAGCAGGTGGCCAAACCAAAAAGAACTATCGGTTAAGAAGAAAGTGACAGGAAACGGAGACTGACATGTGGAGGATAGGCATGATTCCGCACTAGAAGTCCGCACTATGAGGTCCGCATGAAGTCCGCACTAGAGATCTATCGAACTTTTAAGAGGGAAATTGCCAAAGAAAGGATCTATGATAATCCTCGGGGTAGTACTCTACTGTTTGAGGCCAGGACGGGAGTATGGCGAACCAAGACATATCGGGCCAAATACGAAGGGGTAGACACAGTATGCAGTGCGTGTGGAGAGGAAGAAGAAACTGCCGAACACTTGATAATGTTCTGTAAAGAGCTTCACCCTATAGTTCCGGATGATGGCACAGAGTTTTTCAAAGCACTGGGGTTTAGGGACAGAGAGGGCAAAATAGACTTTAAGCGGGTAGACTTAACTAGGAGGTTATCTGATTGGTGGCTAAAGTCAAGGCACGAGTGAAAATTAAACCCTTCACTGCAAAGTACCCGTCCAACTCTACTATTTAAAGGAAAAAAAAAAGATTAATCTACAACTTGAAATTCACTAAGTATTACGGCTAGGTGGCGTTAGCCGCCGCCCTATCTAAAGGGTGCAGCCACATCCATCCATCCATCCATCCATCCATCCATCCATCCATCCATCCATCCATCCATCCATCCATCCATCCATCCATCCATCCATCCATCCATGCATCCATTCATCCATCCATCCATGCATCCATCCATCCATCCATCCATGCATCCATGCATCCATCCATCCATCCATCCATGCATCCATCCATCCATCCATCCATCCATCCATCCATCCATCCATCCATCCATCCATCCATCCATCCATCCATCCATTCATCCATCCATCCATCCATCCATCCATCCATCCATCCATCCATCCATCCATCCATCCATCCATCCATGCATCCATTCATCCATCCATCCATGCATCCATCCATCCATCCATCCATCCATCCATCCATCCATCCATCCATCCATCCATCCATCCATCCATCCATCCATCCATCCATCCATCCAAGCAAACGAGGATCATGTGCTAAAGCTAGGCACGGTGTAGCCTGAGAGCAGCGCTTACACAACACTGCGATTTCTTAGTTTAGGAACGAGGAGTATAATGTAGAGCCTAGTTGCGTGTGTGGCGTCTTTCCTGGTACTTGGTAACAATATATAGCTCGCATAAGCGTGGTGCTATAGGCGAGCATTTTTCGATTAAATATCTATTTTGTCGAACTGTAACTTCTTGTAATTCCACGTAGTAAAAACAAAATTTAGAGCTGAATTGTATTACCCACGTCTCACCAATGCCTCTGTAAAAGCCGTGACTTATCTGGTTCTAGCTTAGTTGTTTAGAAGCTATTTTTGCGAGGCTTAGCATAGGAATCTTCGACCCTGTGTACGCTTTGCGCAGTAATAAGCTCCTCGGCGTCATCATCATCATCATCATCATCATCATTAGCCTGACTACGTCCACTGCAGGACAAAGGCCTCTCCCATGTTCCGCCAGTTAAACCGGTCCTGTGCTTGCTGCTGCCAATTTATACCCGCAAACTTCTTAATCTCATCTGCCCAGCTAACTTTGTGTCTCCCCCTAACCCGCTTTCCTTCTCTGAGAATCCAGTTAGTTACCCTTAACGACCAGCGGTTATCCTGTCTACGCGCTACATGCCCGGCCCATGTCCATTTCTTCTTCTTGCTCTCAGCTATGATATCCTTCACTCCCGTTTGTTCCCTAATCCACTCTGCTCTTTTCTTGTCTCTTAAGGTTACACCTACCATTTTTCTTTCCATTGCTCGCTGCGTCGTCCTGAATTTAAGCTGAACTCTATTTGTAAGTCTCCAGGTTTTATTTATTTATTTATTTATTAGAATACCCTCAGGGCCCGTAGGGCATTACAGAGGGGGTGGGTACAACATTTATAACACACAAGAAAAAAAAGACAAAATAAAGAAACAAGTGTCAGATGCGCAAATCAGGAAGGCAACATAAGTCAACTAAAAATGTATAAGTAAGAATTCAAGCACATACAAGACAAAGATAGATAATGGAAACTGCGTATAGTTACAAGCATTGCTGAGAAATTGCAGTCTTGAATAACAAAGGGTCTGTTATTGTTACAACGGAAGAGGGAAGGTGGTTCCAATCGGCGGCTGTTTTTGGTAAGAAGGCTGCTGAAAAGAATTTAGTGCGGCAAAACGGAATGGCTGCTCCGTAGCTAAGTACCGGCAAGATACAGCTGTTATATACCTTCTTCTTAAGGGATAGTGGCAATCTACCTGTCATAATTTGAGATTGCTTGCCAAATGTGCTCCACCCCATTCTTATTCTTCTAGTTACGTCAACCTCGTGGTTCGGCTCCACGGTTATTACCTGCCCTAAGTAGACATAGTCTTTTACAACTTGAAGTGCACTGTTACCTATCTCGAAGCGCTGCTCTTTTCGTACGTTGAAACCGAGCAATTGAGGCATGCAAGGTAGCAGCCACGTTTAAAAACACACTGAAACAACGCTATTTCTTTTCATTTTTTCAAAAGTCTGCCCCTAGGCATAATATTTTTATATAATAAAAATAATATATAATAAAAAACACACACACGCGTTTGCCGACGCTATTTTTCTGTTCAGCTGGTTTGAACCAGTGCACTTTTCTCTTTTGGAGTATTCAGGTTTATTGGTGTCTATGACTGGATAATACATGGCATCATTAAAAATGCAAATTTTGTGAAAATTTGTAACACCAGTGCATTTACCGAAGAACACTTGTCCCTGTCACACTTTAGTAACAAGCATTTGAATTTCAAAGAAGCGCATCGCTGAATTCCTGGAGCAATTTGACCACTTGGGCAGCAAAGCAAAAGCCATTCTGTTGTGTATACTTATACCCATTCGGAGATTTTGCTTGTTGCATGTGCAATGAATGTACACTTTCTTTACTTTAGGTTAATCTTCAACTAGATCAATGAGAGTCCTTGAGGATGCAGTCTTTATTTTTTTTTTTTTACTCAGCCGGCGCACCTCGTTTTCTCTGTTCTCTATATCGGTGGTAACACAGATAAAGCATTTCGTTCATTCACTGGTTCCACTCTGCAGCCTTTTCTTGGTTGTTTTTTTCAGTGTTCTCACCAAAAAAAAAATGACTCAAGACACCCACACCTCTTTTAACACCAGTCATAGTCCCGCACAGCTCTTGTAAACAATATTTCTTAACGGCACACTTTCTCCTCTCGCTGTGTCAGTATATATACGGGGTAACCCACGTAATTTAGGCCTGAATTTAAAAATATGCTGCAACACGTAGTTACGACGCGACCAAGCGCATGTTGCTCACCATTGCGTGGAGTTAGACTATGTTTTGTGCTCTCAAATACTCTTTAATTAGATATGTTTAATTGACTAACGTTTGAAGGAACGAAGATTGATAAAAATTTCAATGAGAAAGTTGTAGATCGGTTTGCAAAATGTCTGATTAGACAGTTTTGAACTTTATATCTGTTAGGTAACAGTGTATTTCTCCTAATTCTGGCTACTTTTTCTGCTAACATTCTGTCTAATTTTCTGGAGGTGTGTATGGTCAGAGGTGTGTATGCTGATGACATTGCATTGCTGAGTAACTCAGGGGACGAATTGCAACTATTGATTACGCAATTAGACAATGAGAGCAGAAAAGTGGATTTTAATATTAATCTGCAGAAAACGACACTAATCTACAAAACCTCGGAAAAGAGCAGCTCTTCGAGATAGGTAATAGTCCAGTACAAGTTGTAAAAGACTATGTCTACTTAGGTCAGGTAAAAACCGCGCAGCCGAACCACGAGATTGAAGTAACTAGAAGAGTAAGAATGAGGTGGGACACATTTGGCAAGCACTCTCAAATCATGACAGGTATATTGCCACTATCCCTCAAGAAGAAGGTATATAGCAGCTGTATCTTGCTGGTACTTAGCTACGGAGCAGAAACCTGGAGACTTGCAAAGACGGTTCAGCTTAAGTTGAGGACGACGCAGCGAGCAATGGAAAGAAAAATGGTAGGTGTAACCTTAAGAGACAAGAAGAGAGCAGAGTGGATTAGGGAACAAATGGGGGTTAATGATATCATAGCTGAAATCAAGAAGAGGAAATGGACATGGGCCAGGCATGTAGTGCGTAGACAGAATAACCGCTGGTCATTAAGGGTAACTAACTGCATTCCCAGATAAAACAAACGGGTTAGGGGCAGACAGAAGGTTAGCTGGGCAGATAAGGTTAAAAAGTTTTCGGGTATAAATTGGAAGCAGCAAGCACAGGACCGAGTGGACTGACGGAACATGGGAGAGGCCTTTGTCCTGCAGTGAACGTAGTCAGGCTGATGATGATGATGATCAAAAGTTACTGTAATATTATGGAGTTATAAACACCTTATCAGAAACCTTTGCTTAAAACATATACCAGATTTGGTATCGAAACGAAAAATGATACTCTAAGACAGAACAATTTTTCGGAGTAACAATAACCAGACCATATTCTGCGAAATTCGAAAGGCTGATAAGTGACCAAATTTTTTTCTCTCTCCGAAATATTTCAACTAACAGTGGAACGGCACACTACAGAAGACTTATGTATACCTTACGAATTAGCAGTCTGGTAATCGTACATGAAGCATGCTAATGATTTGTGGCTCACCTTTGGTTTGTATGGCCGCCTATGCATACTCCACATGCCGCGTGGAGTATGCATTACCGAATAGACGGTTAGCGTTCTCAAGCTAAACTGCACAAGGCGCACATGCCTACAGACCATTTTCAGACCCTTTCCAGAAAAAGCAAAGCAAAAATATTTAAAAAATAACACACACACACACACACACACACACACACACATACACACACATGCACACACACTGAATGTCGACAGTGAATGAATGTACAATGAATGTCGTGTACAACGACATTATTTGCTGCCCAACTCATGCGATTTTTGTCCAACTGTTCATTAAAAAAAACGCGAACTCCCACAGTGACGAAGAAAAAAGTTTTCCTTTTTTAACGATTCTACATTTTCTATTGAAATATAAAATAAACGAAAAAGTTGTAGTCACCATTGCTCGGCGGCGGCTACCCATTTCCCTTTGATACAAATAAAAAATTAAGAAAACAAAAACAAAATAGCATACGCAGGTTTCTCCATTAAATCGTTCTCCCAAATTGAGAATCCACAAAGTTTCTTTTAGCCAAAATGCTATATTTCCTCGAAGGTTAATAGCTAGTTACATAAGAGCACAATTCTGAACCCATTGCAAACGTTTCACCATATCATACTGTAGACCATCCCGACCTTTCATGGGGTAGTATTGGAAGGTCGGCCTTCTTTCGACAAACACATCGTTGAAAACGAAAAATTCAACTTCACGCAACTTGTCAGCACGATTGAAGAAAGTTGCACTTCGGCTGGCGTCCGAGGCTTCCTCGGGTGCTCTGAAAGTGCTGTGCTCGTTTACAGTTAGCAGCAGTTGTATACTACAAACGAAAACAAGGCAAGATATAAGTCAGTTTGTAAACTTGCAGCACATTGTTTTATTCGCATATCTTGGAATAAACATGACAGTTATACCAACACGCACTAACACAGCACCTTTAAGCACCACAAGAAACACTTCTCTCAACTCTATTTCTATTTAGGAAGAGGTCACGCATGTACACAAAAATAGTTTACCATTATATTGCATGCAATATACTCTATTCATGGTTAACAAGCAATTAACACAACAATTAGGGCAGGTAGGGAAATGAGAAATAGTGTCAGAGAAAACGTACTTTAAGGGTTGTTGATATTTTTGAACTTCATCAAACACAAAGCTAGCCATCACCTCGACGATGTCCGTTCTTTGCAGCAAAACACCGATTCTTAAATCGACGGCAGCTGCGCACTGATATGTTTCAAAGCGTACGTATTCGTCCATTCACACAGAAGTAAAAAAAAAAACGCTGATTGAGTTTGTGCAACCCTTCTGGATGATGTGTTGAGATGGTGTAAATAACGTTCCAGACAGACAGCAACACGATACGAAGAATCAAGAATGCCACATCGCGCAATCGATATACGCAATACTCGCTTTCCGAGCAGGCGCCCAACGCTTGTGCGAGCGGAGGGTGTTGGCCCGCAGGCATTCAGATGCAGCCGTGCTCGCTTGCCAACAGGTACGACTCAGAGAACACTCTATAGACCTGCATTACGTCATCGCAGCTGCACGTGCTTGTTTGATTCCAGGCGCGCTATTCTGTTGACGTCACACGAAGGTTTTGCAGCGTAGCAGAATGCCTGCCGCGTGCGTGTAGGTGTTTTTTTTTTTTGTGGGGGGGGGGGGGGGCTCGTTCGCAAAGGGAAAATACTTCTCTTTCGATGAAGTCAAGCTTGCTGTATACTTGGGGCGTCAATTCTACGAATGTGCTGAGTAGTGAATTAAATGAGATCAATTGTATGATGTTGAATCCGGTGACACACACACACACACACACACACACACACACACACACATATATATATATATATATATATATATATATATATATATATATATATATATATATATATATATATATATATATATATATATATATATATATATATATATATAGAATGTTTTATCGTTTTTAGAGCACGAAGGCGTGCTTCCTAATTCTAGAACGTATGTCTTGACTATAGGATTTAACAACAGCACAAGTAGACTGCTACAACGACAAACACATCGGATTCACGTAAGAGTGAACTGTCTTCCAACTGGCAAGACTAGATCTGCCAGGTAGACATTCTTAAATTTCAGTAAATTTTTCTAAAAAACGGGGTCATCTGCGATACAGTCAACGGATGTTGCCTCGACCACTTTTATTTGTAAATTACTTGCAACGTTAATGTGCGTCTACAATATCGAATAGAGGTAATCGTATAGCACGCGCAAGGTAGGCGCAGAGGCGGAAGAGGTGTAAACTTCGTGCAGTTGCCGAAAGGGTAACACTTTACAATCAGATCATTCATACTCCTGTGGTGTAAGGCATTTTCCGATTCCACACTGGAAGCAGCCTCCGTGAGCGCCGTTCCTGCATGGTTCTTTAAATCGGTCCGTGTGGCAGAATTCGCAATTAGCATTCAACGAGCTGATATACCGTGGTATGAAATAACGAACTCGGAAGCCCGGTCCAGGGGTTGTTTGAATTAACGCCACGAAGAGCCCTCCGCATGGTTCATCGTTACCGTATATGGTATACCTGTAGCAGGACCATATTTTTTTCAAAGTGGGAGGAGGGGGCACTTGCTATATAGGCCTAGACTATTTGAGAAAGACGCCTATTTTCATTTATATTTGGTAAGAATTCCCTTCACAAAAATTTTGGAGGGGTCCGGGCCCCTAATTCCCTGCCCTCCGTCCGTCCCGTCCTGGTGTAAGCCTGGCCAATAAGTGGCTGCCTAAAAGTAGCATATACAGTGACTATTCGGGGTCTTGCCGGTGCGCGCCCTGCTAATGTCGAGCTGTTCTGGCAGTCGCTCAACCATGACTTTTGCGAAACATTCTTTTTAACGGTGACACTCCGACGACGCCTGTGTGAAACCTGGGCTCCCGAACCCTATCGCGTGTATACAGTTTCGTAACCACGTCTTTGGCACGTGCCACGGCACACAACTGTTGACGAGCAAGCGTGGACGGTGGCGAGTTGAAAGTCGTGTGTCATATGTTTTTTACGCACCGCACCTCCTTATAGAAAAGCCTTCGACAAAATATCGTCGCCCCAGGGTCTATTGGAGGCCCTAAAACGAATAAATAAATAAATAAACGAAAAAATCTAAGTAGTAAAACATAAAGGAAAGCTTTTGAAAGACTCGGTGAATGTTTTTGTGGGGTGAGAAAGGCACGTATTACCAGTACGTCAGCGCTCGCGATGTCACAACAAGCGAATGCTCCGTCTAAATGTTACACGCGCGATCTGCTATTTCTTAAACTGACGTTGGAACCGCTCATGGCTTTCTGCACTCGAAACAATAAACGATTGCATTACCAACTTTTCCGTCAGCTAAGAGGACACTCTCACGCCCTGCTCGGAGGGGAAAGAGCGCCTCGGCTGGATGCAGCCGGCCCTTTATCTATACAGTCATAAACACGTGCAAAGCGGTGGTGGGTTCCCGCTGAAGTCTTCTAAGGAGGGTGCCATCTTTGCCCCAGAGACCTGTCAAAATAATAATGTTAATAATAAATGCTAGTATTTTATGTTCCAAAACCATGACACCTGTTGGACCTGTCCCGCCATTGTTAAAAAGTGCACGGTTGTAACTATGCTGGTTATTGACAGTAATGGCGGGCGGGGACACCTCATGTTGCATTGCAAGAACTACTGCCCACCTTTACCCCTGGAAAGCCGGAGATGAAAGCAGTAGAATGGAAAGTTTGGCGAGCTCACAGACAAAGGAGTTTGCTTATCGTAATATCAGGTGACATTGTTTTCCATTTTTGCTTAGGGATGCGCAAGTGGTGGGGCTAAATGATTTGCTCTACTGTTTCACTTGTGCGCATGTCTTCCGTACCGGGCATTGTTTTCCCGGTTTGGTTTTTTTTTCGAAATAAATCTTTCAGTTGCAAGACAGCGCTCGTTTTGTGTACTCCGTATTCTTTCGTCTTCGTCTTCATATCACTGCTTCAATATTGCGACCAAAAGCAGGTTGTCGTGAGAAGCAAGTCGTCACTTCATTTTATAATATTATTTTTTTCATGCAATAGAAAGCTTGTTTTCGTTCGGACTCGACCAGTGAACTGCAGGGGAAGAGGGAAAGAGCTACGGTGAAACTTTGCTCCCCCTAATGGAGAACGTAGGCCAAGTCAAGAGCGTCAGTGAAGGGCAACCTTTAAGCAGCAAGCAATAATGATAGTCAGGAGAGGGAATGGATATAGGGCACATGTTGAACCTGTTATTTGTAGTATACAGCTGTAGTAACAGCGAGTCGCGTCGCCCTAGGATGACGTGACTGGCTGTTCCACCACGTAAAAACGTTCCAGCAGCAACGACGGTGCTTGTGGCGGTGTGCTACTTCGATCTATACGAACACTTTCCACGTTAAATACAAATAAATAAGTAAAGAGACAAAGTTTTCGGTGCACGCAGTGAAATTTTCTCGTAGCCTGTGCACGCAGTCTGGAATAGCTGAAACTTGGCACTTGCTGTACGCAATCAGCAACCGTTAACATAGCCGCATTTCGATAGAGAGAAAATGCAGAAACGCTTATATGCACTTAGCTTTACAGCTGCACGTTAAAAGAAAAATAAAAACACGTGTGGTCAAAAATTAATCCGAGAAAGACCAATCCGGTGTTCCTCCCAACTACATCGTAATTTTGGCACGTACTTTTTTTTGCTCATAAACAATACAGAAAGTGACTGCTTTTTTCGGACCGCGCATCCAGTAAACATTCGTGCTCAATTTACGACGCGCGTGAAGGCTACAGAGTGCTCTAGCACAGCCTTATCTCTCACTGCCGTCGGCGTTTCAGTCATGTGTTAGCTTTGCGCGTGTTGGGCGCTGCGTCAGGCACGTCTAGTGCATTTGAAGCGAAAATTATCGAGCACGCACACAATGATATGTAATGATAGCAAGGAACCTCTTTAATCATACTCCATGGTTTAGGGTACGGCTTTGAACCAGGAGACGTTTCACTGCCGGAAAGTTCATTTCTTTTGGTTGTATCATTTACAGCCATTCGGGCGTCCTGAAGTATACAGCAACGAACATGTCGGATTGATGAATACGACAATATATGTTCTTGTTGCGACACTAAACAAAAATTCAAAGTAGGACCAAGCATAGAATATGTACGGCACCTCCACGCATTTGTTGCTCGACGTGTAGAATAGGCAGAAGTGCCGTTCACACAGAAATGTGGAACGAAACTGCGCACGTTCTTCACAGTTCTACGTGCCATCAAGTCGCCACGTTGCTGTGAAACGTACCCACCATGGTACAGTTTGGCGGCATCAGGTCGGTGGTTTGACTATACGCCCGAGGTGGCCACGTATTAGCGGGGAAAAAACGCAGAACTGTCCGCATACTTGGATACTTGCACTATAGTTAAAACAACTTCAGGTGGACAAAATTAGTCCTGCGTCTTCCACTACGGCGTGGTTCGTAATCATTCAGTGGTTTTGGCACACAACATCCTCATAAAATATTGTTTAAGATACTGCCAATCTCAGCCCGATGGTGCAATACATGAAGATCAACTAAGCTGGCGCCTCTCCAAACTGCGTACATCGTATTTCAGAGCTCTTGGGAAGCTAGAACTTTGTTTACTTGCTGTGCACGATTAGTTGCGCATTTAATATTTAAAAAAATGAATTCTGGCGCTTCACATGTCAAAAGAACCATTTCACCATAAGGTAGGAAGCAGTTTGGGGGAGGGGGAGAATTTATCTTAATACACGTAGTTTATTAACTATAGCCCCTGAAATTCATGCACTACGTGGATGCTCTTGCATTTTGGAGCCAGTGAAGTGCGGCCGCCGTGGCGGGGAATAGAATCCGCCACGGCAGCAGCAACCACAGTACGGGTGGCGCATTTACTGCACAAGCCTTGCCTGCATGTATGTATTACGATGGGTATCAAACTTAAACACACTTGATAAGTGTGATAAGTGATAAGGCAGCTCTAACGAGGCCAGATCCGCCTTTGGCTAACAGCCCTTTTCTTCCGGAGATTGTCGAATCACTTCTGTTATGCCCACTAGATAGACCGCCCACCAATGCTGTATGAGCAATCTTTCCCGCGTCTTCCCTTGAAAATTAAGATACGTAACGACTCGATTTTTATATGTGGGGTTCAACGTCCCAAAACCACCATATGATTATGAGAGACGCCGTAGTGGAGGGCTGCGGAAATTTCGACTACCTGGGGTTCTTTAACCTGCACCCAAATCTGAGCACACAGGCCTCAGCATTGCCGCCTCCATCGAAAATGCAGCCGCCGCAACTAGGATTAGATCCCGCGACCTGCGGGTCAGCAGCCGAGTACCTTAGCCATGGCCACCGTGACGGGGCAACGTAACGACTCGAAGAAACTTATATTTGCGATACAAATGAAAATGCGAGTATATCTTCGCCATATCATGCCCCCTCCATGGCCATTAACTCCTTTGCACGCCCGCCATTATACGATAACCTTAGTAATTGGTGGGGTTGAATGTCATAAAACCACCACGAGATTATAGTAGAGGTCCCAGTGGTGGTCTCCGGCAATTTCCACTACCTAGTGCTCTTTAACGTGCACCTACATCTAAGTACACGAGCCTCAAGCATTTCCACCTGCATCGGATATGCGGCCGGGATTCGATCCCGCGACCTGCGGGTCAGCAGCCGATCACCATAACCACTTAACCACCGTGGCGGGTGCCATTATACGAAGGCTGCTCGCAAACACTCTCGTGCCTCGACTTTAATTTTTTGGGGTGTGCATGCGCCAAGTATCGTGAGTTCACAATAAAAGTCTAGAGAACAACACCGACTGTCCCCTTTTTGGCGCCGGCTAGCCGCCTCCTCGCAAAAGGATGGCCTCGCTCCCGTCTCTGTATGACCGCTCGACCTTGCCTGCCTCGAATCGGCATCGAGTGACAAAGCGAGGCATTGCACGTCGTGTGCGGCGCCGATCAGCAACAGAGCGAACTGCATTGGGGCTGACGACCGCGGAGGAGGGCAAGGTTCGCTCGCCCGGCCAATGAACGCGAGCCCCGGGCCGACACGAGGGCTTGGCGTATCGCCCAGCACGCAATGCCTCGATCGCAATGCACCTTCCTCACGTGTTCGCACTGCGCTCACGCGCCGAACCACTTCAGCTATCAGCAATGACCTTTTAAAACCGCCCGACCGGAGAAAGTATGCTGACAAGGCAAGCAATCTGTGGGCTTATCGGGAGTAAAAAAAAAATATCGGTACCTGCTTGCACACATTTCCAGAAAACCCAGGATAGAGAGAGAGGGAGAGAGAAAACATCCGTGTCAGCAGCTGTTTTTTTTTCTTTTTCCGGTGAAAGAGTAATGAAAACCATTTTTTTTCGCTATCTACAGGTCATGCCGTTTCCGCCTGCGAAGCAGACAACAGAGTGTGCAAATCAGTGTGCAAAAACTTTGCTAAGTAGTGTAACTTCCGTGCAATGTGAAATTACAGAAAACATTCTCCGGTTCGATTAATTGATACGTGCGGTTTAACGTCCCAAAATCACTATATGATTATGGGAGACGCCGTAGTGGAGGGCTCTGGAAATTTTGACCACCTGGGGGTTCTTTAACGTGCACCCGAATCTGAGCACACGGGCAAACGGCGTTTTCACCTCCATCGAAAATGTAGCAGCCGCAGCCGGGATTCCATACCACGACCTGTGGGTCAGAACGAGTACCTTAGCCACTAGACCACCACGGCGGGGTCCGATTCAATTATACCGCCAACTTCAATTCACTCTCATTTTTTCGAACTGTGACAGGACGGGGATAGTATACTGTCAGCGTCACAACTTTAGAGACCGCGAGGCACAAGAAAAGTCGTAATATTCCCGCTGATTCGGCAGACCGCCTTGAATTTACATTTAAGGTCAGCTCTGATTGATATGTGGGGTTTAACGTCCCAAAACCACTCTATGATTATGAGAGACGCCGTAGTGGAGGGCTCCGGAAATTTAGACCACCTGGGGTTCTTTAACGTGCACCCAAATCTGAGCACACGGGCCTACAACATTTCCGCCTCCATCGGAAATGCAGCCGCCGCAGCCGGGATTCGAACCCGCGCCCTGCGGGTCAGCAGCCGAGTGCCTTAGCCACTAGACCACCGCGGCGGGGCTTAAGGTCAGCTCTCAAGCACACTAACCACATGTACAGTGGAGTTAGACCGAATACAATCTCAAACTGCTGGGAATGCGAAATTCAAAATTTTCTCGGACTTCGTGGTCTCTAAAATTTGGATGCTGACCTAACGTGCGGGTTACCAACGTTGCAGGCGTTTTCTGCCACGGATCACCTTATAGACGTCGGATTTTTTTATGCAGTAATAAAAATGTGTAAATTCATAACGTTAAAAAGTGTGAAGATATATTGTTCAATTGTTATGTGGAGTTTAACATCCCAAAACCACCATAAAATTATGAAGACGCCGTAGTGGAGGGCTCCGGAAATTTTGACCACCTGGGGTTCTTCAGAGTGCACCCAAATCTGAGCCCACGGGCCAACAACATTTCCGCTTCCATCAGAAATGCAGCCGCCGCAGCCGGGATTCAATCCCGCGACCTGCGGGTTAGCAGCCGAGTACCTTAGCCGCTATACCACCCCGGCGGGGCGAATATGAATTGTCAAAGTAGCGTTTACAGTTTGTGGTTAGACAGAAAAAAAAGAAAGGGGATTGTTAGAAGTCTCCTGTGACACATATGCCTAATTAGGCTCAATTACTCAACGCACAAGACATTGTTTGTGTAAAAATCTAAATGTGTAATCGACTCAGGGACAGAAAGTTTACTTATTAGCTTTTTAGTTCATTTATTTTCGGTATATATCTCAAATTGTGAATAATCGGAACAATAGCGCATTTTTTACCGCTAGTTCGATAACGCATATACCGAAATCCACGGCCCGTTTGAAATTACCTCCGGTAATACACTTCGATATACGCACCACATGTTGCGCCATTGATAACGATGAGTGATTTTCAGCCGATTATGTATTTCGATTTTTCCGGATGAATAACACCTATTGATTCGAATAATGAAGCTCAATGACTACGGTAATGTTCACTGTCCCCAGGCAATATGCGAGATGTGTTAGGAAAGTTGTGACACTGGCAACACCGCAAGTAATCTGGCGTCATTGTACCTAATACCCTGTGCTCGATATATTTGTTTATCCCTTCCACTTACTCAGTCCCAGTTACAACTCCGTACAGCTAACACGGTAGTGTTGACAGCGCAATAAATGGAGTGGTGTTTTTGTTGTGTGTTACAGCGTCGAAATTTAGAGCTCTGTTATGCCATGAAGATTTTAGTTGAACTTGGTGAATCCGTGAGTGTGACTTTTCAAAAGTTTAATTTAGCGCATGGGGAACATTGTTTATCAAGAACACAAGTTTTTCTACAGGCAAAAATCATTTTTGGAAGGCCGAGAAAACGTTAAAGATGAAGCTTGCTCAGAAAGACCTGTGATTTCTAAAATTGACGAAAACATTGAACGTTTGAGGGCTCTTGTGAAATCAGACCATGGATAGTTTAACAATAAGCATGATGTCTGAAGTGTTAAAAACTTTCACCGAACATCAAATTTCAACAGACACTTTGAGCATGTGAGAATGATTCGTGTGAGACGAGATATTGCAGAGAAGCGTTTGCTTTATGACAGCGCCCCGTGTCTGACGGTCCTTTCGCCCATGCAGGGAACGTTTTACGTCAGTTCGCATTACTGTTGTTGCCCAACACCCTATTCGCCTAAATCGAGTCCTTTTGGCTTGTGAACTTGTGAAATGACGCGTGACTTGTGAAATCGAGTCCTTGTAAACCGTATGGTATTAAAAATGCAAACAATAAAGACGAGAACGTACAGGGTATACTGAACAGGCATGTCTTCATTGTATTTACGAATGCGGCACATACGCTGAGGATCGTTGAAGGCCTGCATGCGTCCACATGCATACAGCATAGCAGCTTCAAGATTCACCGAGTGGTGTCCTTTTAGGGCCCCAGCATACACGATCATGTAGCCGCTTTTTTTCTTTTTATTATTACAATTTTTTTACTCGCCCACGTATATTCTACATGCCGCGAAGCGTTCCCAGCTTGACAGAAGTGTTGTGCAGTTCCATCTTTCTGGTTTATTTTCCCATTGCAATGCCTAACCTCAACCCAAACTAAGCCCCCCTCCCCCGTTTCACACTAAGGAGACAAGCACAGTACTGGCGTACCCTGCAAACGAACACTTTCCCAAATTCACGCAGGTTACACAGAATGTAACCCTCATAGATGCAGCAACAATATTCTGTGATGCGAAGCAACACCGACATTAGGTCACATCGCATATCTGTGCACACTACGCTCGGAGGCTGCCATTTCGCCTCTGCTGCACACTACTCCCCTCAGATGGCCTTGGGAGGCGCGACTCACGAAACTGGAAATGGGAAGCCAACTGGCGACCCTTGACCATGCTTATCGAGCCGTTGTAATCAATGGGGTCCTGAAAGAAGGGCGCCATCCACCTTAATTTCCAACACCCCCCACCCCCCCAAAAAAATCAACAAACGTTTCTTTCCTCTAATCTGTTAGCTATTTTTTCTTTTTTACAGACTTGAATGAAGGTCTTCCATACAACGGACGTTTGCCCCATTGCTGTTTTCTAGTTCGACGTATTGCGTTTCGACAGGAAAAAGTTGAAGACAACGGCAGTAACAATGTGCCGCCGATAAGCTGCCTTCCGTTATCTTTGTGGGATAAATATCTGCGTAGCATTGCGAATGGTGTGCAAAAAAAATATGACACATACATATGCTTCAGAAGACGGTGGTATAACACGCACAACACGAAATCAGGATCTATGTAATTATCGAGACAAAGAACCCGCCGCCTTTGAACCATGTCAAAAGCCGTACACCGACTTGTGCAGTGTACAACGACACGCTTTTCGTGACACTTGTCAACAATGCGATCATATAGTAGATTCGCCGAGCCAGATATTGCCCCACAAACAACTTTTCAAGCACACTGCACTAGCGGGCGGCACTGTAGCGCAGGTGCGAAAACAAAGCTTTGTAGATATAGCCAGCGGATATCTTTTTTTCCCTTTAGTTCTAATGGCCAGGACGGGCAAGTGCGAGTTAGACACAGCGGCGTACTCGTAAACAACATGCAGAAGTTCTCGAAAGGGCTGAATTTCCAAAGAAACCCTGGAAACTCTGAATAAACAACATTTTCAGGAAATATACGTCATCTGAAATTCGGGCACGAATCTCTAGCGTACAGTGTAGTTGCTCACACCACCGCCCGGTATCACAATCTTCGGGCTATCCCGCAGGGTTCGTCTGAAACCACATCAGTGCGTTCAAAAAAAAAAAGTACTGAGATATTATGAGCCTATATTTAGAAAGTGGGTAGGGGAACATAAGTACGCCACCGCGCCCCATCCTGTCTGGAAAAGAATCAAGGCAATCTTCTGAGAACGACAGACGGAAGATCCCTGCACGGCACCTTGTTACATACCGCGTATCCCATTATCTGAAACTGCGCAGTCTACCCAGCGCGCAATATTCGCACCCTGATTGCACGGAATTGTGAACACAACCTATAGAGACCCCGTATATGGACCAGTCTTTCGGGAAATAGGAGACTCTCCTCTCAAGCTCGAGCCCTGAACACCACCATTGCCTCGTGAACAAGATCAAGCTGTCTATATAGGGACACCAGCCAGCTTGGTAAATTATACCAGCATACCAGGGGCGTTGCCAGAAATTTATTTCACGGGGGAGGGGTGTGGTCTCTATTCATGTCTACGCTTGCGTGTGTTCGCACATATGACGCGAAAGTTTTGGCGGGGGGGGGGGGGGGATTTAGCCTCCTCCTCTGGCTATGGCAGTGTATTCCACAATCGGCTCTCACTGTTACGCACCAGGTTTAGTCCTCTTCTTCCCTCCGGGCAGCCACGGTGGCCTAGCGGTTACAGTAACCCGACAGACCCGAGTTCAGGAGAGGCCATGCAGTGTACTGCGCGACATCAGCGCACGTGTTGAGGAACCCCGGGTGGTCTAAACTACATTACAGCATCTCTCGTAGCCTGAATCAAATTGAGACGTTAAACCCCATAAACAGTTCCCCCCCCTCTTTTTTTTTTCTTTCTGAATATCGGACTCCGTGTTGGAATTTGACAAAATATAGCCTATGTATCCGAGAGACAGTGACACGACTACCCCGTCGCCCCTTTTTAAATGTGGTATCGCGAGTTTCAAACCCGTCTTCTCACTGTAAGTTCAAGCCGGAAGCCCCGAGCGTCAAATTCCAAGTAGAGATATCACAAGGGCAAAAAAAAAAGCGAGTTTCTACCCAATGTTCGACACCTCTCTTGGGTATCTGGCCATATGGCCATGTAGCATCGTTTGAAAACCGGCACAGCGTTTGGAGTTCGCCACAGCTAAGTGGACTATAGTGCCTGCGTAAGGCGAGAAATGAACGCACATACGTATGACGCGAGCGTGCTTGTGGCGACTGTTCTAAGACGTTTAGCAAGTTACGGAAATACGGTACGCGAGTATACCGTCTTGCGGTACCACTCCTCTTTTTCACGGTCGACCCGCCGCGGTGGTCTGGTGGCTAAGGTATACTCGGCTGCTGACCCGCACGTCGCGGGATCGAATCCCGGCTGCGGCGGCTGCATTTCCGATGGAGGCGGAAATGGTGTAGGCCCGTGTGCTCAGATTTGGGTGCTCGGTGAAGAACCCCAGGTGGCCGAAATTCTCAGAACCCTCTACTACGGCGTGTCTCATAATCATATGGTGGTTTTGGGACGTTAAACCCCACTTATTATCAATCTTTATCGCGGTCGCTGTGCATTTTCCAGTGAAGGCACCCGAACCCTACAAAAGTTTTATTTTTTTTATTCGAACATTCACCAGGCCTGCACGAAAAAGCGCAGCACAGTCACTGCGAAAGCTGGAAAAACGGTACATCTACAGCCCATCGTGAACACTCTCGAGACTATGTTGCAAGTACACTAGCCAGGTATCCACTGCGCAATTAGTCATCGTTAATATAAAGTGGGAAGCACCCATCACGCCTTCAATCATTCTGCGGGGAAAGGTACCCCCTACACGTGTGCAAGGTATTTTGTGCACTTTGTCGATGCGATGGCTGATCACGATGAATTTTGGCTGTGCCTTTTTTACTGGGCTGGTAGCATTCAACAACCCATTTGTTATGCAATTCACACTGTGTGGCGCTTGCCTCTGTGATGCCTGGTTATTTTTCACTCTTCTACCCCGCTACATTACGTTAATTTTAAGTACACAGTTTCCGACATGAAGCCTGTGTATCGTCTTTCTGTGAGGGAGACTACCTACACAATTCGCATTCTGTGACGCCTAGGCATTTTTCACCTGTTTATACGTTGACGCATAGTTACTTTTCCGGACATGAAGCCGACATGAATACTGCCTGCGACGGAGACTCGAGCACCGGCATTGCTCAGTGGTAGAATACTGGGCTGCCACGGAGAGGCCCAAGTTGAACCCCATTTCTATTCCGAGCGATTCTTTTTCTTTATTTAGTTCTTATTTTGCACGATATAGGTTACGGATAACGGCGCGGACCGACAACTACGACGCCCAAAACGACTGTCGCTGTAATCTCATAACAGCGTTCGCTCTAAAATTATTTAGGGGTTGTCACCCCTTGTTGTCGCCTGTCCGCATACACACTGGTAATGATGAACCTGTCGCTCGGAAGACACATTGTTACTGGCATTGGTAGAGACAAAATCGCAATGAGCGGGAAAGGAAAAGCACTACCATTCTGCTTTACTGTATTTGCGTACCGTATTTCCGCAGCTTGACTAATGACATGCATGACTCAATCATGTGCGACTCATTCACGATCCTGAAGGCGCTACTATATCGCAAATCGTCAACAGGGGCCTGGCAGCCACAAGTAAAGGAGTTGAGAAGGTGAGCTGATAGCGAATGCAACACATCGTCTGGAAGTGAAAGGTTGACACATGGGAAGAATAAAAAAAAATCTCAACACGTTCTCGATCTCGTATGCAGCTCGCCGCATGACGCACGTGAAAGACAATGGCAATGTCGACATTTATTCGAGCGTTTCATTCCAGCTTATGCAACTTAAAACTGGCATACGCACACACGCTCTGCGAAATTGCATGCGCGCCAATCTTTAAAAAAAAACTATTTTGCATTAGCCCAACGCTTATTGCACCAGATATCGATGTTGATTTGTTGTTCAGCAGTACTGGATTAAGGGTAGTGCAACTCGGCATGGACGAAATGATTAATAGACACAAGCGAAGGGTGTATCGTTTCTTCTCGCGACCATCTTCTAATGCTTTGCTTCCCATACCCCAATGAGACAGGGGGGGGGGGGGTAGATTTGATCGGAGCCTTATTTTTCATTCAATGAAGCCTGAAGCCAGGCGAGCTAGGAACGACAAAGTGAAAGTTATGACACGAAATAAAAGAGGCGTTTGTAGCGCTAAACCCAGCCAGACACTTCAGGGCTGTGATAGTTTTGCCGTTGCTTAGGGGTACGCTGCAGATATGAGCACGCATTCTTAACGAATATCGTAGCGATGCTGTCCGGCACATTTATGAACTACATAGCTAGCCAAATTTGTTGTTAGTAGTGCGATAACACTGAGTATCGCTATGCGGGGCATGCTGTGCTTTCTAAATCTACCCAAGTTTGTGAGTGAATCAAAATAATGTCACAGAAATAAACTAAACAAAACGAGGTTTCGCTTTCCTTTTTAATAAACAATATATAGAATTCGGAAATGTCAATCAAATAAAAGCACGCTGGATACTTAAAAACACCCACAGGGGCAACGGCACTTAGATTCTTATGTACAAAAAGGTTTCACAAATGAAAGCTGCATGTGCAACTGTACAAAACGAGTGGAATGTTGTGGCCATGAGGATGCCCATATATGTGTGTATAAGAGTTTCCCATGATGCATGCATTTTCTAATTTCTGTGAGTGCCACCACGAGATACATGCATTGAGAGGGTGGAAACATTCACTGTGCAACACGAGGAAAACATTTTTTTTTAACACTGCACCATGGGCATGAATGATATACCATCCCACTGTTTGGCAATGTGAACTTCACAATCGCATCAAGAAAAACTGAATTGACTACTTTGTGCACAATCTCGAGTGGCGCGATTTCATGTCAATTCAACAGCAATGAGTAGCTTTCTAGAAACATTAATGAAAACAACCAAGGGCCTCTCTTCAGATGCCTTCCTTACTAACATGGAACCTTACAGTTTACACATGCTTGAACACACAAATATAAAGAGCGAGAAATTAAGATAACTATCTGGAACTGCACACATGTTTTCCAGTTCAACAAGCGGAAAAGAGCACCGGTGAGTCCCGAGTGGCAGCCAGTACTGTCTGGCACAAAAACCCAGCACACCTTAGGCGACCTTGAATGGAGTTCAGGCTGTGTAACTTTTCACAATTTGCTCACAGCCAACATTTGGTGGACATAGTACTGGAAGACATCTTGAAAACATTTTGTAAAGCTCCTCTAAAAACAAGACTACAAATATCTTCCAACGAAGTTATAGCTTTTCTTTTGCATAAAAATAACGTTCACACTCAGGATACTATTATATGAATACAAGTGGCAGAACTATCTTTTGCACACAAAAGGAGAGAAACTAAAGTTATCAGGCTGCCATGCAGATTCTCACTGAGCTAATTCAGGTATAGTCAAAACATGCAAATTATAGAACACTTATTTTACCCTAAAGGAGTTCAGCTTGCTCCGCACATTAGATATCTTTGAAGGCTCACAAAGGCAGCCCCGAGTTAGCATGCGACTGAAAACTCTCGGCTGTGATGGTCTACTCTTCGAGGAGGCAGGTACGGACAAGAACTTCAGTGACCATGTAGGGATCCATGTTAGACGATGGCCGGCGGTCCTCAAAGTATCCCTTGTTCTGCTCTGCAACAGCTCGTGGGATCCGCACACTGCAGCCTCGGTTGGCCACACCAGATGAGAAGTCGTGGATGCTCGACGTCTCATGATGGCCAGTCAGGCGGCGCTCGTTGTCGCGGCCCTGCTTTGGGTCGTAGGCCTCAATATGGCGCTTGTGGTGTTTCGCTAGGCGAGCGATCGCCGCCTCAATAGCCCTGTGATGCAAGAGGAGAGGCAGGCTTGTCTTAACCTTGCAAATGATCTGGTTGTATACACCGCAAAAAGCACCACTATGCGTTAAAAACATTACTGTAATCAGAAAGAGTTGCGGAACGGCAGCCACGTTGGCAGGAGGGTATGGCACATGAGTTTGTAACTAAAGAAGGCTAGCCATTCAACTCTGCAGGTGAAAGTTTGATTTACATATACAAACCTTTTGCCCACAGTGCCGTTGACGCTTGCAGGTATCGAAAAGCATGCAGACTAGGGTGATGTGGAAAAAAAAAAAAAACAGTCAGTGACTCAAACCGAAAACGTTAGGCTGATGATTATACTGAGGAGTTTCCGATGCCGAATCTAAACTGCAGTTTGAGCAGACATGCCAAGAAGTAGAAAAACTTTTGATTGCAACATGCTTGTCTCGAACACGCTGGAGCTGCACACTCCAGACTGCATGAACAGCGTTCCCGTAGAACGCGCCCATTGAGGTAGACCAATTTCATGCATGCACTACTACTAATGATGCACCACTACATATGTGCTATGCGACACCAGCCGTAGTCAGTAGAAGTCTCCAGTGCAATCGCTTGAGCGTTTACGTAAGAGCGTTGAGCTTTGTAGATGCACTTCAGCATATCCACTACCTCTGGCTCAAAACAATGAATGCGATCGGGAAAGGCGCGCATGCTTTAAGCAAAGTTGAAGCCCGTTTTAACAATGGTGCTGTTTAAGCGGAGTGTTTGTGCGCGACAAGTGAAAAGTTACGGCCATCAACCATCAGAGATCTCTTCATCGTTTTATTCATTTTTTTTTGCTTCGAACACTCGTGTAACGCTCGTGTAGCGTTGGAACACTCGTGTAACTGCTGCAAGCACACTTGCTTGATAAGCACTATGGCATTAATATAAAAATTTTAGGGTAGTAGGCCGTCATTCGCTATGCTATCCTTCGTCATTCTTCCGAGTATTGTCGTATCCACTAAACATTTGCAAGGAATTTTGTGCCGAACCTTCATGCAGTTGCCGACATCGATGCGGAATTATGACTGAAGTGGGTATGCACCACACCTAATAGGTGAACAAGAACAAGATTTTGTAATGGGTTGGAGGATCGGACGACCCACTCGTTACGCTATTCACATTTTGCGACACCTGGTTGTTCTTTTGCTGTTCTGAAATGCTTTATTACTCATATTAATGCGATTGCTTTCCCTGCATGCCTAAGGCAAGTTTGCCAACAAGTCCCAAGCACTGGCGTGGCTCAGTGGTAGAGTACTGCATTGGCACACAGCAGACCCAGGTTCGAGCCCCACTGTGTCATTGGTACTAGGTGTTTTTATTCTTATTTACTCGTGCGAAGTGGTTAGGGCCTTTCTACACGGTACCCGCACAGCCTCAGCAAATGAGGGGGGTTAAATGAGCAAATCAGAGACGCTCTTTCACCCTCCACTTGAGTGCAGATGGGGTCCCGGTTCGTGCGTTGCGGCTGTGCGGGTACTGCATGGAAAGGCCCTCAAGGCCAAACCACACGCTCGGACTCTCTCAGTTTGTTCGGAGTGTGCCCGCTTTTTGACAGGTCTGGATGCGGCAACAACTTCTCGGCTTTGGCCATAGAGGATGGGCCCCCAAGCTCTAGGTTTCCGATTGGTTAAAAAAAAATGTGGCCTGTGACGTTATCACCCAAGCTGGTCATGAAATTTGGCGCTCGTCTGAAGGGATGAAGCGAGTGGCAAGGCCTAGTCAGCACCCACGTAAAAGACGTTTATATGTTATATCAATTACCACTAGAGGTAATGAGCACCCTCAGATATATTTATCGAAAGGCAGCAAGCCAGCCCAACCTTACTGCCTTCCTCGTTTGCAGTGATCGCCGAGGGAACCCGACGGACCGCGAGGTTCGGAGACCGCGGATTTCGTGTGTTTCGTACCATCGTTCCAGAATGTCATCATATGCAGGTGTCATCTGCAGATGACACACTTATCAAAAGTGTTGAATCCCTGCAATCAGCACATGAGATATGTATGTGCTCCTTGTTCGTGGTTCATTCGTAGTTCATTCGTGAGAAGTACTGAGTGATGACACCGTCGGTGGCAATAAGCTTTATTGCCTCTTTATCACTGTCATTGGACATGTTCTACAGCGTGTGCGCTGCTTTGCCACTGGCAATGTGCTGTGATGACCGCATCACATCCGAAGTGCTCAATCGTGTTCCCAGTTGAGGAAGTTTGGTAAAGAGATACCGGTCTGGGTATGAGCCTGTGATGTTCTGCAGTGGTGTTAGACGCAAGAAGTGTTATTTGTGGTGTTAGACGCAAGAAGTGTTATTTGTGGTGTGCGCGCGCGTGTGTGTGAAGTGTGCTGTACATAGACGCTGTCAGTGGAGCTTTATTGTGTATCAGGCATCTCGATACAGGAACTCCATCAAACTTGAATTTGCTGTTTAGCTTGCGCATGGTTTGTTGCAAGTTCTTTCTGGACATCACACGCTCTGCTTTTATACAGCCCTGTATTAAATATGTGCAAGAGTGTTGGGAGTCAAATGGCAATACAGGTAGCTTTTATATCCAATATGTGAAAATACAGACAAAAAATTTCACATAGAACAAGTCGTGATGCGAACGACTTCTTGATGTTCCCAACCACAAAGATGACTTATCGATAGACACGTGAAACAAAAAATGCTGCAGTTCCCAAAAAATTTTTATAGTATAATCAAAAGCTATATGCGTAAAAGAGATTAAAGTATAACTAACCAAAATTGTGCGCTCAATACAAAATTTGTTAATGTACAACTGTAACAACAACTTGCGTTAAACTTTGATGGCACTTAAGATAGTTATGCTGCAAAAACCAACCGAGTGGCCCAAATTTGAGCTTTCCAGTACTTTGCAGATTGGATTTTGCTCATTATATTGTTATTGATATACCTTTCTGCCATGAACCTTTAATTTTATACAAACAAATTGACACATTAACCAAACAGCTTCCTTGGAGTGTCCTTTCAGTAAGTTTTGATTACCAATTCTGCTTGCATCTGGTGCTGGATACTGCGTCCTAAAACTACTCGTGCCAGCAAAATATTCCCATGAGCTATTTTGCACTGTAGCTGGTAGGCCCAGAAAAGGGCATTGACAATTCATGTCTTCAGGTGTGCTCAACTTGAAACATGATGCACACACGAAGTGACTGAGCATGAGCTGAAGCCTAATCATCATTTGTATAAAATAAGGTTATATAAATGTTATTGTTAGATTAGATTTGTGGGGTTTAACGTCCCAAAACCGCCATATGATGAGAGACGCCGTAGTGGAGGGCTCCGGAAATTTCGACCACATGGGATTCTTTAACGTGCACCCAAATCCGAGTACACGGGCCTACAACATTTCCGCCTCCATCGGAAATGCAGCCGCCGCAGCCGGGATTTGAACCCGCGACCTGCGATATAAATGTTATTGTGACTTGACTACGAGAGTTACACAGCATTTGTGGAATTATTCATCGAAAGACAGTAAGGCAGTGCTAGATCTTGGATGTAATTAATGTGCGTCACCACCCATGGAAAGGCACAAAGTGTACTTTGTGCGCGTGTGTCAGATTGCGAGTGTTTTATGCCATTGCTCACTTCTCAAATAATCTCATGCAGGTGTAATCTACTACAACTCGTGCTCATTAAACATATGCAACGTATTGAATTGCTGCGTTCTGCTTATGCCATTTTTGTGCCTTTCGTGCCTAGAGGGCACAGTGAAATGCATAAGCTTCATTGCCTCTTCATAGCTGTCATACATGTTTTATTGTATCTGCCTATTTTGTAGTCTGTTTTACTCTGTGGTGACGGCATAGCTTTTGAGGGATCGATAATGTCCTTTAATGTATACCTGGAGTGTATTGCAGCAGCTTGAGGTGCTGTTTGATGTGACGTGCATCCTGCAGTGTGTGTGGTACTAATTAAACCATGCAGGCAATCAGTCATGTGGTCTTCTTGGTCAAACTATAAAAGCTGGATTTATCTGCTTCTCTCGCATACTGATTGTTTAAGAAGTTTATCTGTGTGCTTTTTCAAGTGCATCTTTTAGTGAGGTATAACTACAAAGTGGCTTAATTTGCGTGTGCCGACAGGCACTAAACACTACTTGTAGGAATGTTACTTGGAATCTTGGGTGCCTTCGTTTTTTTATACGTAGACATTAGGCAACTAGACGATATACATGCGTATGGTTTTGTGCTCAGACTGGAACAGTTCGCACACTAAAGTATTGTAACTTCTTGGTTGTTGCTGGTGCCTAAATGTGTGGGTTTTTAGTACAGGCATTTATGAGAGCAGATGACTATGAACACATATTTGGTGAGGACTGTAAAGTTGATTTTAATGTTTTACATATCTGTGTTCTGGTAGAAAGCTATGTGTGTGTGTAAGCATCCAATTAAGTCACTCAAATAGCTGGGCTATTACCATTACTTTGAGAACAGGATCAGGTGTGTTCGGAAGATCACAGTCAGAGGAGCCCAATCTAGACTGTCGTTTCATGGAAGTTTTATACTTTTATTAGGTCCCAATTGCAAATAATGCACCCTCCGAACTTGTAAAGTATAAATCAAGCCTTTGTCGGACAAATGTGAACCCACTAAACCAGCATATCATCCTGGACATTACGCGCAAAAGCCATAGTATGTTTATAACATACTGTAAAGGGATACTGTGGATTATTCTCCTTGTGCTCTATAACATCAACCTAAAGTAAGTACTTTTACGAACACTATGGCAGTGATTATGGAAGTGCCTAGGAAATAGCCTCGAACACACTGTTGCGTGGTTTACAGCAGCAGCTGATGAAAACACTGAAAAGGGTGTAAAATCCGAAGCATTCGTTAATAGATGAAAGAGTTTTAAGGATTAACAGGCCTAAAAAGATGAAGTAGTGTGTCTCAACACTGCCATTTATTCCAGTGAAAAAAGTGCAAAAATCCTCGTGCCACGCTTCATCCCTCAATTTCCTGTTCTCTTAGCGTGCACTATGTTCACTTTTTTTTTTAACTAAAGGCACGCTGGTTCTACTAAGCGTTGCCATTGCTGCCTTGCTAGAGCTGATACAAAGCAGCAGCTGATTGCATCATTAGGTGCTTGTGAATTTATTGCTATATTGAAGCATAGTGTGGCGAGAGCCATTCCTATACATTCGTGTTCTCTCTCGTACTGCTCACAATAAAACTGGTGCTCTTGCTCTCTGCCCCCATCGTAACGCGGGGCATCATCACCAGAAATCAAAACAGTTTCCTCATGCTTATCAGCACAACACTTTGCCTGCTAAGCTACAAAGACACCTACGTTACAGTCATTAATACAGTTGTCAGGAGTCTGATATAGCAAACAATTATTCTAGGTTTTCATTATTGAGTCACTGTACATTCCTGCACTACTTGGGTGTTTGGTTATGTACTGTGCTACCGTACTTACTCGTGTAATCCTCGCTCTCAGATGATTCTCACACCCCCCACATCACCCAACAAAAATAAGATTTTTTTCCTCTAGTAATTATTGCACCCTCGAAAACTGCCGCAATAATGTGGTCTGCTCGTTCCAGCCACTGATCATAGCGCGCGCCATCTGGCGTCATCTCTCAAGCATCAAGTGTACTATTATTGCACAGAGAATTAATCGAATCCAAGCCAAGCCAAAGTGGCAACTGCGGGTTGCGGCGTGTTTTTTATGTTGTGTCGGTAATCTTGTCTAGTTATGGGGCGATACTGAAGCTACACGTCTGCTTTCAAGTTGAAAGTGATTGATCATGCACTAAACAACAACAACAGGGGTGGGCCGTTCGGAATCGACGAGTTCTGTGTTCGATACTGGTGACGGCAGCTGAAAGCCACCAATACGAGTTGGGCCTTCCGTGTGCCTAAAACTGGGATTGATGGTAAACTATTTCTTCAGAAGGAAACTGCGGAAGATTCTGTGAAGTAGCCATCAGCCCGATACTGACGTCCTACGCTTACCTTTTGAGGGCTCCTGTTGAGCGACGAACGCAAAGCGTTCATTGCCTAACAGGAGCCTTCAAAGCGACAAAAGTTGAGCAACAAAAGCTTTGCTTATGGTATTCCGATTCTCGACTATTTACTTGCACTTTTTGTGTTTCAAATAAATCTTGCCTTTTGTTGAACCTGTGCTTTTATTGTTGAGGAAAGTTTTAATTGGTACTTCTCAAAGCTTGATGTTAGTTGCCGGTGTGAGAATCCAGATTTGCGGCCACTTCGTTTTCTTTCTCGCTCTGTAGGTTTTCGTAGAAAGTTTTCCCCACGTAATTCTCGCACCTCCCCCCCCCCCCCACTTTGAATCAGTTGTTCGCCACGAAAAGTGTGAGGATTAGGCGAGTAAATACGGTATTTCCATCATGCTTGTAATCTGTGTCACCCCTTTTCTGACCCCACTTCTTGCCAGAAGCGATAAAAAATACTGGTCCGATTTTTTATTTCCATATTTGATTTCATGTGTCTTTATACAACAAGCAAATTTTTTTTGCGAATGTGCAGAGGAATAATTTCACTGCACTGCACCACAGGAAGTGTGCTAACGTCTCTGGCCTTCAGTGCAGAAGATGTCCAACTGAATTTAAAAAACTATGTGCAGGGACAAGATAGCCAGTGAATAAAGCCTGTGGGGGTTTGTTTACTTCTGGCTGCATCCACTGCTGGTAGATGTTAAAAAGCACTGATAATCTTAACCATAAAATTTAGCAAAAAAAGGCTATTTTGTGTAGTTGGAGCCATTATCTCAGCAGAAGCAAAATTCGTCATTGCACAAAGCTCAGGCAAGCATGCGTTTTCTTCTTTTTTTAAATAGAGCTGCAGCTATTTTTAATTTGCAGTTGCTATATTTCATTTTATCTTTATCAATATGCCTGCTTTGAGCGTATTTTACAGTTTTTTATTGCACTGTTTGTTTGAATTGAACCATAAAGAACTGGGATAACTTATTCAGAGTAGCCTAATTGTGGCGTCCTAAACACTTCTTTCAGTGTGAATGAGCCCGACTTGTTTTCAGTAGAAGACGTATAACTATGTCGATGAGCTCAGCTCGTCTTTGTTAGGGCGAGTGTTAAAATCATGGACACCATTTAAACCATTTAAGAATGTCGCGATATATGAAGGTATGGCTTGCTACATGTGAAAACAGTAAGGTTTTAGCGAAACGCAGTAACAGTGAACACAAAGAATTAGTACATGTGTTAGTACCCCCCTCTGGAAAAAAACATAGCCTAAGTGCTGCAAGCAATGGGAAACTTAATACATGCAAACATATGAATTAAAAATCGGGTGAGAAATGATGCCCCCATAGCACACACACTAAGATGTAAGCTGCAATACATGAAAGACTTCAAGCCATATGTAGTGCGGCTACAATTGCACCATGCCATGAGGCTGAACTTCATACTTCATAGCACCAAATTGTTGGAGTATATTATGGACCCAAAGTAGCAGTGCAGGAGCTTGTCAGCTCATGTCAATGTTCCTGCACTTGCACAGTGCCCTGTTAAGAGCTGTTAAGTCTACTTGGGATCAAATTTTTTTATAGTAATTGCTCTGAAGACAAATTTCATTGAAGTCCTTTCTATAATACAGAACAAAAATTATTTGATCACATTTGCTGCACGCCTACTCCCACTTGCAAATACTCGCTCACACTCATACTCGTGTCTACTTACCCACTCTTCGCGCACTCATACTGACTCGTGCCTTTTGAATGATTGTGATTTAACATACTTACCGTTTAGTACACCAATCTATGCTCCAAGAAATGAGTTGTAAATTAGAAAACAGCCCCAGCAGCCTAAGTGCCTATATGATAAATTGTCAGGTTTTTTTCTTTTGTCATAAGACTAGTTTTGAAATTGCAATGCAGTTAAAAGAGGGCAATAACATCATGTATTGAGGCTTGTCTCAGGCCACTACAATTGCTAACAAAAAAAAAAAAAAAGATAGCTTTTGTTGCTGTTCGCCAAGATAAAACCAACGAACCCAGTTGACCATGGCTTAGCCAGATTTGTAGTGAATTCATGCTCTGAATCAATAGAAAAACTGCTGATTGAAGTTTTGCAAGCTACATGTCACTTATAATTTGTTTACCCTGAACTATCCGGAGATAATGCAATGGCAGAATATTTATGTATTTTGTGAGCATCCACTACCGTAATCAACAATGTATCTGTGTATATTGTGTTTGTTACCATTTGTATGCTACACATTTTTTGTTTGTTTGCTTTTCCAAATGGTCAAGTATTGTTCAGATCATTTATTATGTTTCACAAGCAATGTGGTTCGATTCGTGAGCGTGAGATTGTAAACGCTTTCACTTTATGCAGTCCATATGCTATTGTTGCTGGAACAGTCTTTCTGGAATACCCTCGAGTGAAATGCAGGCAACGAATTAAAGAATAAATTGGTAAAGACTAGTGCATGAATAGTATGGCTTCATATTATGCACTATATTGCGTTTCGACTAATTCAGTGAAGCACTCGCAGATAGTTGGGCTAGTTTGTATGACACAGCAGGATTGAGTGCACGAAAGGGGGGTGGGGGTGCAAGTGAGGTATAGCCAATGGGAACCAATCTCACAAAGTCTCATGCAGAGTCAATTTTGCAAACACCCCAGGGACCCTCTGTCTTGATGTGACTATGTTACCCTTCAATGCCTTAGGTATGTGAAAATAGAACCAAACACAAGCCACCTGATTTAAGAGCAACAATTCATGTGGACATCATCCCATGTCACATGAACTCGTACGTTTACACAAAATAGCACCAAGCCTTCTGCAGTTGCCCTGTGCAGAAGCCAGTAGGATGCAAACACCTTAACTGATACGGTTAGCGAGACAATAACTTCAACTCGGTGCCTGGCAAGAGTCGTCTTGTGATCACTTAACAAGAGACCTAGCATATGGCCATGGGAGATGTGGCTTTGCAATCTGCAATTGGAAACCAATTGCCAACCGTTAAGCTGCAACTGTCCACAGGACCCTGCAAAAGGGGCTCGATCTATGGCTGAACCCAAGAATTTTTTCCTGGGCAGTGTTTATGTGGTGAAAGGCTAACTTTAGCCACTAATGGTTGGTGTGTAAATACTATAATGCAACCCAAAAAGTTCAAGCATGAAGAAGCAAGTTTAAGCAGAAGAAGTGGAGGGTGTCAGAACCTCAACTCTCCCTTGTTCCTGGCTCCTTCCATAGTAACCGAACAGTCTATTTCAATAATGTTGCTTTTTTTTTCTTTTACATGTAGCATCAAACCACAGAGGTTAAGTTATTTTGACTGAAGATATTTCATAGATGGATGTAAAGCAAAATTATATTTACATTGGTGACATAACCAATCCTCAAATTTCAAAATTTCATGATCAGTGTGTCATATGGAGTTCGTAATAAAAAAGAGGAGATAGGGGTAAAAGCTTGCACCAACCAATGTAGGAGCAATACAAAGATATGTGCTAGCAAAAGAAAATAATTATACTAGTAAAAGGGAAAGTAGTTTATGAGGTAACTACAGAAGCAAAATGCCAACCATCAATATGTACACTTGTACATACAAAAGATAGCATTACCACATATTGCGTCATGTTTGTACACATAAAAACACAATGGAACACATAATGACATCGTATTTATATGCTTGGTGAAAATGTGATACCAAATATAAACAATTGAAATAACATGCAAGGTTCTAAAAACCATCTAATCAAAGAGGTATTTTTTAATACATGGATTTCAATTTGTTATCGTTCATATGCATTAATAGCGGCTGGACATGATAACTTAGATGCGATGACCATTGGATTATTTTATTCAGACACAGTGTTCAAGTGATGATCGATTGTGGCATTCAAGCTTACATTGCCCTTCATAAAATCATTCGGGTACTGCTGCATTCTTTCAAAATTTCCAGTTTCGCTTATGCAGGATATTGAGAACCAGTAAATAGTGACGCTAAGCAAAGGTACAGAGGACCTAAATTGCACCATTGTACATGTATAATTGTGATATGTATGTTAATAAAGCAAAGTGGATGGTAAGACAACTTGCCCCCAACAGACACTGAACCTAGCTGCCACCTTTGGAAAATGCAGGCAATGCTATACAACTTGAGCTACGGCAGAGCATCAGGTGCATCATTTGAAGGTGGCAGGTTTGGTGCTTGCCAGTAGAAGTGAAAATTGGTCTTTTTGTCCACTTTGTTGTTATGCACATCTATATCACAATTGCTACGGTGCACTTAAAATAGTACAGTTAACATTCCCCATACCTTTATCAGCTTACTTATCTTCTAGTTTGCATTAAGATTGAGTTAAACAGAAAAACGAGCCCTTTAAATCCAACTTTTTTTTTTATTGATTACATACTTGGCTTGTGTAAAAACCAATGAAATGGGCAATTCATCATCTCTCTGACCCTGTGTCTTGACCTACATTTCTGTAACCTCGCAATCAATGGCCTGATCGTCGTCAGCGTGCCTCGCTGTTGCCGACACGCACATGCTCCCTACCTGAATATACATGTGCGGGAACGTCGTGTTTTATTTAACAAGCTGAAGCGCGTGCACGTTCAAGCACTGCGATGCGGCGCCGAACGCAACGTAGTGCAGATGGGCTGATTTTTTAAAAGCAATTTTTATAAGAGAAAAGAAAATAAAAGTGAGCCCTGTAACTGTCTGCATCATAGTTCGACACCTCAACAGTGGCTCACAAGGGATGAGGATAAGGGGGTTTAAAGTGATAGGGATAGAGACGAGGACACCCACATACAGAAGTAAGGGGAGAGGACGGGGCACCACTCTGGGAGAGCTTCACGGCGTCAGGAGATAAAGTAGGGTGAGCCAGTCTGCCATATCTGCGCTGTCGTCGGAGATCGCGGGGGCACAATTGGTCGGCAAGGAATCCAGCAAACGAGTCCGCTGATTACATTCTAGATACAGTAGCTTAAGCAAATGTAAACAATCGCGCGGGTTAAAGACCCTCTGTAGCGTTTCTGGCGTCCACGACCGCAACTATGCAACTGGTGCCGCTGCAGAACAGAACGTAACAGTGCACGTACTTCCTTTAAATTGAACACGCATAGGCAGATGCTGATGATAGTCGCCAACGAGCACCTCTGTTTCGCCGAACAGTCGCCAGCACTTCGCTAACATCGCATAGGCCAATCGACAGGCGCATGCATTCCACTCGTGCAGCCCCACCGTGAACAGCCTCTGTCTCAAGACCGGCTAAAAACCGAAATGGTCTAGGAAAGTGGAGCCGTAAATAAATAAAAGCCGCCCCGCTCCGCACTTCCTTTGGGCTAGGCACCAATATGGCAAAGCTGCTTTTTTTTTTGTGTGCCGCAGCACTTTGGCAGCCGCTAGAATGCTCACGAAAAGCGACACAATGCAAAGATGTGGGTGATATAGGGACTCACTTGATTCCACCCTCAGCCCGCATCGCCTTAGTGCTGAAGTTGGTGTGCGCGCCTGCTCCATTCCAGTCACCGGTCATGGGCTTAGGGTCGAAGGTCACAACGATGCCGAAGTCCTCGGCAACGCGATGAAGAATGTAGCGGGACATCCAGAGCTCATCAGAAGCACTCACGCCAACACAGGGACCCACTTGGTACTCCCACTGCGTACAAAAGGTCAGTAAATAACCAGCCCACAAGGAAGGCTAGTTGGCATGCAGCACTTTTAGTCTGAAATGCGTAGAAATGGCACAGCAGAGCAAAACATCCCGTTCGTTTGCGACCTTCACCTCACTGCTAGCTTTTCGAGGAACTTAAATTTTTACCCGTGCCTCAGGGAATACGAAACCAAAGGCAGGATCAAAACAAAAGTTTTCGCAGTGTATTCGCCATTGGCGACTCAGTTGACAGCAAACGACAATGTGAGGAATTATGTCACAGCTCTGGAAGAGCGTCAGCAATGTGCAAAGGTTGCGTTTAAAGAACTTCGCACTGTACTAAGCAGTTCCATGGCAACCTTTGTGGCGATAGTCAAGAATTGTACCATTAGGTATACTGGCACCGATCCCGAGGCCTTCTCAACCCCATTGCTCGCATTTTCTATTACCGTATTTACTCGATTCTACCGCGCCCTCGATTGTAACGCACACCCGGTTTCAGAACTAAAAAAAAAAAAGCAAGACACCCATTTTTCTTGTTGGCCCACACGATCACACCACTCGGGCAAAAGACTCCTTTTGAAAGAGTCTTCCATTTAAATATGAGGTACGGGGGAAGCTTGTGCCTATCTGACGTGCAATGGAGCATTGCCGTCACTCTAGTTTTACCGTGGCCCGAAGTCAGCACGCGAACTTGCTTCGCCCCCTTCTCGACGGTTGTGGTGCCAGGCATGTCGAAGTAAAGAGGCATCTGATCAGCATTCCCGATTTACCCAAGCAGGGAGCCATTGCTGTGCCGCAAGTTTAGGATAAACCTCTGAAAACTAAAGCTTTTCTTCGTACTCCTCCGGCAACTTTTGGCATATGCCTGTTCGCCTTCAGAGGGAAAAGCCTTTTCTCTTCATAAAGTTAGCCAGCACATGCTCGCTTTAAACTGGCTCCGCATTTTCAAGGCTAACATTTTTAAGGCTAATTTTTAAGGCTAACTGCATAGCCTGCACTTGAAGCAGTTCCGTCGCCACGGGCCGCTGTGCCACTCACTGCTCAATCACATACTCACCGAGCAGCTCTTCAATTTGCGGAAACCGACCCTGCTGTGGTCCACTGAAGCCTTTGCGTGAATCTTTGCTGTCGACAATATTCTGCTTTTCTTTCAGCTAGTCCCGCACGCACGTTTCCGGAACTCCGAACGACCGCGATGCCGCCCGATTTATGTCCGTTTCGGCACACGCAATGACTTTTCTTTTAAAAGCGGCATCGTGGTGCACTCGTCGAGTTTTTGGAGTCAGCCCTTCCATGCCGTCGATGCTAATACACACCAAGATGAACTCCTCAGTACACGTACGAAGTGCCGCACATGGAAAACACATAGGCAGAAATGGCCGACGCACCATGCCGACGCACGTAGGGGGCGGCCATGTTGGACTGCCGATGGCAATAGAATGACCGTATTCATTTTTTTTGTACTCAATTCTAACGCACATGCGCTTTATGAACTCGCTTAAACGGAAAAAAAGGTGGGCGTTAGATTCGAGTAATTAGGGTAATCTGCTTGCAGTGACACAGTGCCAGCGCACAGTGCCATTCATATCAAATTCCATCAACAGGACTTCACGTGCCACAGACAGAAATGCAAAGAGAAATAAAACAAAAAACAAAGAGCCAGTGTGAACATCTCACTACACTTCCTTTTCTGACTATACGGTAAGTCATGTACTCGATAACGAACTGAATAGAAGGCAGTGTGTTCCTACGTACTGAATGAAATTCTGCTCGTAGGAAGCTTAGCGAAAAAAAAAAAAAATTAAGAGCGACTGCTTACAATTTGTCGCGCCAAGCAGGAGAGCTGGATATATGTGTGTAAAAAGCCGGGCCGCGCGACATGAAAGGCTTTTTTTTTTTTTTCACAACGGAAGCGCAGCGGCACCAGTGCGCAAGGAGGAGGGGAGCGGGGGAGAACTGCAGTTGGGTCCCTAGATGAAAAAAGTTTCATCTAGGGACCTTAAGCTGCCGCAGCCGCAGCGCGGGCTGGCCTGGCATGTTCAGCATGTGTGCCGGCGCCCTTTCTTTCTGTCTGCGCCGTCGTCAGAGAAAGGAACATCGGAGGGAGAGAGAAAAGGACATCAAAGCGGCAAAAATGGTCGTACCTGGGAAGGCATAACCTCGGCGTTGGTTCCAGAGACATTGATATTAGAGTAGAGGCAGGCCCTATAGTGGGCCTCGACCACATCGCGGCCCATTACACGTCCAGTGCCGACTCCACAGTAGTACGGCCCCTGGGGCCCCGGAAAGCCGCCCTTGGGCCAACCAAAGGGCTTGCCTGTCGTGTCCAGGAATGTGTACTCCTGCTCGATGCCAAACCAAGGTTCCTGGTCCTTCACCTTCTCCATAGCAGCGGCACACTTGTTTCGGTGATTCGTTTCTGACGAAAAAAAAAACAATTACTCCCAATGCTATCACTCCAAAAAAAAACTGAGGATGACATTCCCAATATTGTAGCTTTGCCACAGCACTGCTGACGAGCAACTGCTAACCAGCCGGCATGCTAATGAGCAAACAACACCATCACAACTGCAATGACAAAGGCGATTGCCTCTTTGTGGAGAATCTAAGAACACGCTAAAGTAAAATTTCAACAAAGAAGGCGTTGCACCCAAGAACACGAAAAGCTTGTGACACTTCACGATAAAGAGTGCTTACGAGCGCAAAGGACAGGGCAGGAGAGGACTGGAGGAGAGACAAGACGGAGCGCTGAACTGCCAACAATTTATTTCATGCCTAATCTTGCGTATCTGTAATGTGGTGTATCAGCTGCTGTTATCATGTGGAAGGTATTAGTTCGGTCAAACAGGTCATTGTATAAATGAGAGACTGAGGGAACATATGTGCAATGTGGATCACTATAAACAAGGATAGACGTCCGTTCACTGCAGCACGTGTGGCTGCCGGCCAATATTTTCAGAGTGTACTATTGTTGCAAGATGCAGGGATTGCACCACACGCGAGTTTGTAGAGGCAGAAAAGATTTGCTCCTTGAAAGATGCTTGCGGCAGTACCCCTTCTGTCATGCTCCTTTGCGTGTTCCTTTGCTTGTCGGTGTGATGTACTTATGCATTGGTATTGTGTTTCGCGCATGACTATTGCGACTGGTAACTGTATAAAAGCTGTATAACGACTGGTAACTGTATAAGACCTTCGCAAGAAATACATTGTTGGCAGTTCAGCGCTCTGTCTCGTCTCTTCTCCTGTCCCCTCCTGCCCTGTCGTTTGCGCTGGAAAGCACTATCATGTTATACCAACACGCCCAATCCTACTGCCTCTTGACACTTCACGAGCTTTTTTGGTCATAGCAACAACTGTCCCGTTACATAAATGAAGGAAGAACAGACAATGGAAAGTTGTCTGTACCTGTTGGCTCGTTGTTGGGCCTGTACGTCTCGCACATGACCAGTTTGTTGTTGCCCCTCAGGAAAGGGTCTGGGAACACCGCGGCAGGCTTGAGAAACACATCAGAGTTAGATCCCTGGGCCTGATAAGTACTGGAGCCATCGTAATTCCACATAGGCAGCTCTAACAAGGAGAAAGAGAACACATAAGTTTTTTTTAGTGCGACTTGCAAAAATTACTCAATGAAAATTCTATTGAGCACAGAGAACTTTAATAAAAACACAGTATTGGTTACCTTCAGCACTTTTTGGCACAAAGTTGACTGTTCGTGTCTTCGAACGTAGTAGCTCTCCGGTACCATCAATCCAGATGTAAGTGCACAAGGACTTGTCCGAGGGCATAGGCAGGTCCAAGTAGTGGAACATCGTGGGCTTCCCCGCAGTTTTCTCAAGGCGACTTTCTTCGCCTAAAACGAAATAAAATTTGGAAATGTCACCAACAGAGCTCTCCAAATGTGGTTGCTTACACGCAGAAGAACAAAAAATACAATGTTGATTAATATTACGCCCTGCATCACATTACATTATCTTACCTTGTAGAACCTGCTTACAGAACTCGTAATAAAGTATGTCGCTGCGCGTTACAGCTCGTTTCCACTTCAGAGCTTAATGATAGCAACTACGTGATAACCAGCTGCTGAAAGTAATTATGCAACACCATTTACAATTTTAAAAAGTCGTGCTGCCCTATTTGTCATAATCACGATGGTAAAAATTTCTTTGACTCCAAACGCAAACATTGCAAGGACGGGTGTTTACGCAAGTGCTCGGATCAACTGCAATCTTGCTTTTCCGCATTGCGGATAGAAGATGCATGAAAACAATAAGGTGGCGGAAAATCTGTCTTGCGAATAGTTTGGCTATGCTATAGTGGTTATAATTCACAGATATAGCCACGCATTTATCACACAAACACAGACAATATACATACTCACAATTATATATATACATACACACAATTATATGTGTGTGTGCGTGTGCGTGCGCGCGTGTGCGTTGTGAATGCTCCTAAGAAAAAAAATGGGGGGAGTGTTCACAGAGAAGGTGGAGGGACGGGAGTAACTACTAATTCTATCGAAGTTCTCGCCCTCACCTCCGGAAGACCCAGTGGTGAGGGCGAATGATTAGATAGCCCATTTTGGCATAAAAAGTTTTAGCCACATTGAATAAATATATATGCCCTATGCGGATGCCACCGGCATACCTCACCCCGTCATTCAATTACTTCATTTTGGCGGGCAGGAATATCTGGAGTTTGCCCAGCTGCTTATATCACACTGTAATAAGGCAAGACATAAAATAATGTTCGTATGAGAGGAATAGACGCAACCGCTTCACAGAGGTGAACAGCAGCGAAAACTACTGTGCAAAGGAAAGAAGAAGCTTGGAAGTAATCTGCTCACAGTAACTGGGAAGAACAGAAGGTAAAAATAGAGGCTTTCAAATCGTCGGAACGCGCACACGTGGCACGATAACAATAGTGATTCACTCAGTGGGTTTAACTGTATTTGCTTGCTATAAGCAACACTGCATGCAGTGCTAGTGGTTCACAGAATTTATAGAGCTGTTTATTTGACAACCATCAGCGTTTATTATAGCTTAATAAAATGTGTTGCCGTGCGAGTTGGTGCATTGTCTGAAAATAAAAGCAGAGCGCTAAATAGACTGGACACAAGAAGACTTAGCCCACGCCTCAATCCTCTGGTTAAATAAAGTTTGCTCACTCACTCAAGAAGTCGCCCGTCCCATCGTTTTCGTGTCCCGTCTTTCTGCACTTTTATATTTTCCGATGATTAGAGCGCTCATTCACGTTTTTCTTCTTACCGCATTGTATATACATCATGCCACCCCCCCCCCACCCATCCCTTTTTTTTTTTGTCCGAGCTATATGCCCTTTGTGTAGATTTTTTCCTTCCCTATCATGAAACAAATATATAGTTATGGACAGTTACTGCACGATCAGTTAAAGTTTTTAATACTTGTCGATTCGTAAAACGCCAACAACCAGTCAAATGCGTCTACTGCTGCGCCGCAAAGGTGATGCGACCAGGGTTTTCTCAAGTAATAAGCATTTCAAGAGGTCACATAGGGAGACGTTTACAAGGACAGTATGTAAAAACTCGAGATAAATGCAACATCATCAACGCCACGAGTTTCTTTTTTAACCTTGTCACTATCGTAAAAAACAAACGAAGCGACGTGGATGACGCACATGTGACGCCCTGGTTGCACCTCGCCTATTATATGCCTGTCGCGAACCTAAGAAACCGCCGGCTGCGTGCGGCGAGGAAACCCCAGCTGCGGCTAGCAAAAAGCGTTGCTGCAAGCACGGGTTGAAAGGACGCACATGCCAAGACGGCGCAGATACAGATAACGTGCCTAACAAACAGGACGCTGCTACGTCAGGCGCCACGCCACTTTCGTCCAGACCAGGTCCGACGAGGCTCGGAAAGCGTGCCCGAATATCAACACGAAGAAAACTCAAGAGAACAAAAAAACAGGATGCCTGCTACAGATACAAGACCGGGATCAGCATAAAGAAGTGTACTCGACTCTCAGTCGCCCTACCGAATAAAATTCGCTAATGCAGCCAACGACGAAATCTCGGGGTGTACCAATTCATTGTCTCATCTCCAGCGTTGGTCGGCGTAATGCAACAGTCCAACGAAAGGTCCATCCCACGATCACGAAAACGCGTGTTTGGCATCGTATTTTCGAAAAGTCCGAATTTTCGTGATGTGCGGCATGCATACAGTCTTGGGGGGCTTTTATTGTTCACTACTTAATTATTTCAGCAAAGTCTTTACAAAAAGAGTTTCACAGTTTTGTACCACTGGTACAACGAACTGATATACTTCCGATATATTCACATTCTGCAAGCTCAGTTATGTAGCACAATGGTTAAGGCACTCGCCAAAGCCCTATAGGAATTTTTTTTTTCAGGGGACGTTTGTGAGCAGAACAGCTGGCTTTGGCAACTGGTGGTCAAGGTGAAGGGATTTAAATATTTAAGTGTCACCCGAAAAGTTAAAGCATGAAAAAATTGCACTGTCAGAACCACCTCAACGGTTACAAAACGCTCCCCGCTATAGTTACGGGCCAGGCATTCGCCTTTGGATCCTGGGGACCTGCTCGCAAACCCAGCACCGCTATGAATTTATTTCATTATTGTGGTGATCGAATAATGTGACGAAGGGCCACCCGTTTAGTCGGCATGAAATGCATGACATAACGCATTCAGCCGGCGCTTTAGAAGTGGATGTCCGGCGAAGGTGTTGAAAGCAACCACTATACGACCGCAGAAGCGTGATAAGCTGGGCAAGCTGAGATAAGCTGGGCAATTTCAAGAAAAAAGGTAAAAAATTTGACTGCGCAAGAGATGCAGAGGATGTTTGCATTGCTAACTTCCAAGCGTACTCCGTTAGAGTAATGGTTGTGAAAATCGCTCCGCGGTTAAGTGGAACATGGTGACCTGTTCTGCGCCCACTTCCGCTACTTTCGTAAGCAACAACTCAAAACACCATGTAAAGCACAATAATAACTGCTGGGGTTTAACGTCCCAAAACCGCTTATGATTATGAGAGACAACGGGCTCCGCGAAAATTTTGACCACCTGAGGTTCTTTAACGCGCACCTAAATCTAAGCACACGGTCCTCAATCATTTTCGCCCGATCTAAAATGCGGCCGCCGCGGCCGGGATTCGATCCTGCGACCTGCAGGTCAGTAGCCGAGTGCGTTAGCGACTATAGACTACCATGGCAGGGTTCTCTGTTAAGCGTGGTTGGTTGACTGGCGTCGTTGTAGCATGGGAATCCAAAGCTGTCTCTGACGAACGGCAAGAAACAATTCTCCTTGTCGGTTCTCGCAATGTCAGCATTGACGTCTTCAACGATAATCACGGTTTATTTATTCGGAGAGTTATTTGAAAAAAAAAAGGCATACGTCCCCACTCTCACGCTGCACAACAGCAATCTTTTAGCGGGAAACGTACGCGGTATGCACTACGAGCTCATCACACCCGAGCAATTACGTGATCTCAATATATTGTTCCTTTCTGCAGATGAATGCTTAGTTGTGTGCGGGTCTTCAAAGAACGTCCGCCCTATAGGCTTCAATCGCTAAAGCATTCTTCCCCTTCGCGAGACGGCACCACGAAAAATTCGAACTGGTTACTAATAGCTTTATTGTACAAAAAGATCTTGCCACAGGTGGAATCCAAAGCCCACACCCTCAAATTACGCACGCAGTTTTCTGATTACAGTGAGACAGGGAGGCGCCGTTTCCCCATCCACATGTTCAGGCAGAGAGATAGGGAGTGTGTGCGAAAGAGAGGGAGAGTGAAAGAGCGAGAAAGAGAGTGAAAGAGCGAGAAAGAGAGTGAAAAAGACTGAGTGTGTGAAAAAGAAAGAGTGTGAAAGAAAGAGTGTGAAAAAGAAAGAGTGTGTGTGAGAGAAAGAGTGAGAGAAAGAGAGAGTGTGTGAGAGAAAGAGTGAGTGTGTGTGAGAAAGAGTGAGTGTGTGTGAGAAAGTGTGTGTCTAGACTAGGCACTAATACGACGACCTCGGCTCCCAGCCAATCGACGGCAAGATGCTTTTCGTTCAGTTCTGCTTACTTCAGCGAATCTTCATGTTTAAATTAAAAGATAAATTTTTCTTTTTTTTTGCCCTGCATGGGCGTCGCGGGATTGACTTTTTTATATGAGGCCCAATGAACAACTATTATTGTTCTAAGTAACCTGGATGACCCAGCAGTGTCACTTTCATTAAAACTAGTATTAAAGGCATCTCTGTAACGTAAATTTGTAAAACAAACAAAATGCGTCAGATGAAGCGCTTTCGAAAAAAAAAGATAACACTTTATGTTCATTTTCTTTTCTTTTTTTAATGCAGATGGCAACTGACAGGTGCTCAATCACACATTATACTTATTTTCGCACAGACGCGCTTGGGAAAGTAGGTGAGTAACAGCTGCTGCGACGACTATAGGTGTGTCCAACGCAGCACGTGTACAAACTTTTTTTTTTTTCAGACAGGCAGACAGAAGCCCATGGAGGCTTTGGTGGAGCGTTTACCGTAGTCAGCCTTTTATCGTTGCTTACGAAGATCTGAAGTCTCTGAACATATTAACAACAGTGAGAGTAGTCATTTTACGTGAGACCCTCCTTGAAAGGAGCGCTGACGTCGTTTAACAGTACAGAAAAACGCTTACGTTTCTGCTTGGTGGCCAAGGTTTACATAAGGCCATATGCCTACCCTGACTGCACAACTCCAGCTATACCTTCCCAACCGAGTACGCGCGACTACAGAGAGAACGGTGCACACGCTTGCGCGCCTTTATTTGCTTCAACAGGTGAATCCTGCGTCGATTGCAAGCTTCACTGTATGACACGAAGCTTCGGGAGCGGCAGAGGGGTGTCGTCATGCGCCGCTACGACGGGCACATGTCCGATCAACACTGCGTCTGCACCCAACTGCTGATAAAAAGCGAGATTGCATCACAGCTGTGAAACGACAAAGCTCAGCGCATGAAGTACATCGCTGAGCGCTCCAGCACATGCGCTCGAAAAATAGAGTCGCATTTCTGATGGCCTTCCACAGCTGCCGGGGCACATTGCAGAACAGGCGTTTCAGCGGATACAGGGAGCAAAGGGCGGAAGAAGCGCTGTCACTCATCGACGGCACGACAGAAACGAAGCACTTCGTGTTTCGCAGAATCGGCACGGTCCGGCGAGTGGTTCGGGGCGATTTATTTGGAACTAAAGCTCACGGCATTTAACAGCGCGTCGAATTGTCGCAAACTACATCGAAAGCAAGTATCGGGAGTGAGGGAACAGCGACAAAACGGAAAGGAAAATTTGAGCAGTACGCAATCGCCGGAGGTCTGTCCAAATAACTTCAGGGAAAAAAAAAAGGGGGGGGGGGCGCATTGAAGTCCTTTACTATCACCACTATTTCAATCGCATTTTTTTCACGAGGTAGTCGATTCAGTTGGATCACGCATTCACATGCGTTCCTCTGGTAAAAGGAGGATGAACAAATAATAATAATGATAATAATATTAATAATATTAATAATAATAATAATAATAATACCGGGAAGTGTAAAATGGGAAAGCACGACATTAAGGAGCAAATATGGACCTCAAGAAGTGCGGAGGGGAGCAGCTGAAAACATCAGTCTTTGCAGAGTTTGACCAACTTGCAGTCCGATGCGCGGTTAACCCAATTCTACACTGCCTAAATGAAGGAGAAGCGAACAAGGACACTAAAAAACTGTTGCTTCAGTACGCTCGCATACGTTTCGCCGCATCCCTACCAAGCGTACCGTAAACAAAACCAACCTACCGATTTGATTGATTGATTTGTGGGGTTTAACGTCCCAAAACCACCATATGATTATGAGACACGCCGTGGTGGAGGGCTCCGGAAATTTCGGCTACCTGGGGTTCTTTAACGTGCACCAAAATCCGAGCACACGGGCCTACAACATTTCCGCCTCCATCGGAAATGCAGCCGCCAAAGCCGGGATTTGATCCCCCGACCTGCGGGTCAGCAACCGAGTACCTTAGCCGCTAGACCACCGTGGCGGGGCAAAACCGACCTACCGAGTTGCACTGCTAATAGTGCATTCTCAAGTGGCTCGTCTGCTGGCGGATAGTGAGCAGCTTTCACTGAGCAAGGTTACGGAGGACAACGCGATCGCCGAATAGTATATGGGTGTTCTGTGCCGATAGCATGCGGTGCCCGGCTGGGGCCGACCAAGCGCACGCGACTGAACCAGGGTCCGCGTTGCGGTGCTCAGAGCTGCTGCCGCCGTCGCCACAGGCAACAGTGGCGCAGCGCCGTATCACGTGCACACCGCTGCCTCCGAGCGTCGGCCCGCTCGTGATCGTGCACGTGTTCGGGGTCGAGGCGCACGCGGTCACGTGCGTGGAAGACTGCGTCACGGGCGGGGACAGCCGGCGCCTCGCTTCCACCGGTGGCGTCATCCGCAACGCGCGCGCACAGCTGACGGGCCAACGGAAACGAACCGCAGCCCGCCCCTCCACAGAAGTCCCTCTCCATGCCCGTTTTCTGAGCGTTGTTTACAGAATTCAACGGAAAAACACCCGAGTCAGAAAAAAAAAAATAAGAAGCAGGAGAGGTGCCCAAATGTGGGCGCTGGAGTGAGGCCAGCTTTCCGCCAACTCGACTGGTACACAGGTGACACTGCGACTATTGACAATGGCGCGAAGCGTTCCCCGCAACCGCAGCTTTTCTTGCAGTCGACGGTGTGATGGATCCGGGAAACCTTACTACAAGGGCCCATGAACGGGACGGTTGCGCCTGCATCACCACCGCGAAGGGGTAAACACTCTTTGGCGCACGCAAAAGTATTAAAAAAAGCAATTAACTCACGGAAGCAACCTTGTACGTATATCGAACCCGACAGACTTTAGAAAAAAACTCATTTTAAACGTCAAACAAATATATTTAATTAAACACTTAGGAACGGGGGTGGGGGGAACTGTGTCAACTTGTGGCAATAATAAACCTAAACGCCTTGCGTAAAGCGGAGATTTTTCTGCGTGTTAGCGCTACATGATGGAACGATGTACGAAAAAGTAGTTGGGTGGAAATGTACGTGGAGATGCATTCGCCTTCCCCATTTTTGGAACCTAATTCAGTGATACGGTAAAAATATACAGAAACAATCGACACTCACGAACGATAATTGAAAATTTGGGCGACGGTGTATACCTGGGTGGTATCACATTTGGCCGCAAAAACGCCTCCACACCTCGACCAGAAGAATCGAACCTGCGCCCCGAGATCGGCATCGCAACGAAATAGCACTAAGCCAAGCACCGAGTCGAAGAAAAGCGCTGAGCTGCTTAGATGAAGCCATTAAAAAAAAAAAAAACTATCACCAATGCACACATGTGTGGGATGTGCAGATATTTACATCTTTTTCTGTTTAGCAAATTAGGCCTCGATATCTCCTTGTTCGAATGTTCTATTTTTGGACCCACACATTACCTCTTTTTTCCGTACTTGCGTGTGCAAATATAATGTAAATAAGTATATCATCCTAACGCTTAGTGTGCTGTAGCTATGAACCATCGCCTATCGAAGCTGGCTACGTAGGTTCATCTGATGGCGTATTAAATTCCTTTCCAGCAAATTCATCATGTTCATACACAAGGCATTGTTGACTGCAGCTGCTTTGTTTCTCCCACAGTGGCGTGTGGAACGTCTACGCCCACTCGATATTGACAGTGCGCGTGTGCAAACTGACCAATAACGGCATCAGATCAGCGGCTCGTACTTCTCTTACTAGGCCCGTCGCCAGGAGGCGTGCTTAAGGGGCGCTTTCTCTCTCTCTCTCTCTCCCCGAAATTCTGATAGAGAGGATGTTTTATCGAAAATGAGTAATAAAATAGGCGTTTTTTTCTAAAACAGTCAAGGTCTCCAGAAAATTCAAAAGGTCTGGCTTGTTTAAACGAATGATTATCACAGAAAAACGTTGAACTGTTTGCCGTGTCAAGGTGAGCTGTAGTATACAAAATACTAATTCGATTTTTTTTCTCAGAAGAATGATATTCCTTCTGCATGTAATTTAAATTCCCGTAGTAATCAAGTGTTTGCACTAATTTCACCCCTCTCTTTCACCCGAACTGTACAAAGCTCACTAATATCATGCTTTTAAATTTCACACATCCACAGTGACAGGCAGAGTCGATGAAGCCTGAATGCACAGGAAATTAAAAGCAACCCTGCAGGCACACGCCGTACAAGAGACATCCAGAGTGCGACCGATTTCAGCAGCCCGTATCACTCGTCAGCGGTAAACCGTATACTGCAGCGGGTGCAGCGTCATCGTCCGCAGACACACACTGCAGATGACAGAGCATTAAAAGCAATTGTCATGTCAGTTTTGTTTGAGCCGCACTGAGCGAGTGAGATTTCTCCCATGTTCGTGGCGCACTGTCCCACAGTCGACGGCACGGAACGCCGATGACATATCAACGAGTGACGCGACAGTGGCCATCCATGCTTCTTCCCACTCCCTTGGATCGATCAACGCAATCGTTAGACCACCGCGCGAACTGATTAGCGGCCGAGGCTGCAAAGGATACGGCGGCCTGCAGGCAACGAGGCGCGATGAGGAAGGTCCACTGAGGGACCTTGTCAGCCTCGCGACAGTGCTATAGACAACGTTACGCGCCGGTTGGCAGCGTGCCCAAAGAGTGACGGGCAGCCTTCGAGCCTGATCAGCGGCGACCTTAGAGCGAATCCAGAGACCGTGGACAGTCAATGAGCGCTCCAACGACGAGGCACCGACGCGGCGGTGATTTACGCGTCGTCAGAGGAGGGCCGATGTGGAGCACCAAGTGGAAAGATGATACCCCCCCCCCCCCCCGGTAAAGATAAAACTCCATGCCGCCGGACAAGTGGCAACGGTATGTCGCAACGGCCGAATGACATTCGTAGCGCCCGCCTTGCGAAATGGCACCGCGCCAATTGTGCCCTCGCTTCGCTGGCGCCAGCGATTTTTGCAGAGCACATAACGAAACGTTAGCAACACGCTGTACTACACAGTGAGAAAGCCAAGTGCATATTATGACACCATCATCATCAGCATGACTACGTCCACTGCAGGACAAAGGCCTCTCCCATGTTCCGCCAGTTAACCAGGTCCTGTGCTTGCTGCTGCCAATTTATACCAGCAAACTTCTTAACCTTATCTGCCCAGCTAACCTTCTGTATCCCCCTATAACCCGCTTGCCTTCTCTGACACAAATGACACAAATGACACGAAATATTATGGCACGAAGCGGGCTTCAGCGAGCAAATTAAGCCTGGTAATAACCCTGCTAGAGCTGACAGAGCCGGAGAACTCGGAAACAACCATCGCCTTGGTTCCATATGCCTTGATTCCATAAAAATCGAGCGAAAGGCACACACCCTGTGTTGTGGTCTGGGTCCTGTGGGTCTCGTCGTTGGTAGCTGGCTCCCATCGGACTCGTCCCTTATAGCGAGAAGCAATGCTTATATGGGAAAACAGAGAACAGACGTTTATTTACATTAGAGAGAGGTCAATAAGAAAGTTTAAATATATAGTGGCGTTCTTCGTACATGGCGAGCTCTCCACTCGAAAAAGCACCCCGAATGAGCCGTGGGGGCTCATTATAAAGGGTCTGTCCTCCCCAGATCCCTAGATCGGGGACCGCGTACAGATGGCACCGTCCAATCACGGACCACACATTACCCGCGAGGGTGACGAGCACGCACGGTCCACGCGAACGTTCAAAACTGAAGCGTGGTCACCGCACGGCCATGTGGCACGAACGCGGCTCCCCCCCCGTCAAGGTGTGTCGCTGGGCGAGGGGTCTGGAGTTGATGACTGCATCCATCGAAAGGGCCGCCGTAAACAAGCTTCAAAGGGTGCCGAACGACTCGTTCAATTAGCGGGACGATTCCCGGCCGCCGCCGCCGCCGTCATCTTCCAAAGAAGAAGCTGCACCGGTGGTCTCCCGAACTGCTCACGGCGCCGCGGCGGCAGGACGCCGCACCCTCCGGCCAGGTGGGAACAATACATGGCGGACACCGGCCGCCCACCCGTTTGGCGACTCAAAAGGAACATCAAAAGGAACGCCGATCCATTGTCAGACCTGGCGCCGGTCCTAACAGCCTCTCCGCCGGGGAAAGAAGATCCCGAGGTGCAGTGGCCAGCAGGTACTGTGCAGCGGGATCTGTATTGCAGCTTGTCGGCTCTTCCTCTATTATTTTTGTCCCGAACACTGGATCCGATGATCATTGACCAAGAGGGCGTTGCTCGCAGGGATGAGGTGACCCCTCTCCACCATATCTTCCGCCCACCACAAATGAGGAACTGCGGAGACTGCGCCGAAAGCACACCCACACACGAGCAAGCACACGGCAATTCCCTACTCAGAATCACCAGACTTAGATTCACCTGTGGAAGTCATTTCCTTCTACCTCAACTTTATTCCTGTGGCCCCCGCCGAGTCGCAACACCACATCAGCCACTTTTGAAGACATTAAACAAACACTTGACACATGTTTGGATAAATACAGAAAACTAGTGGGCCTCAAATCGAGGATAGAAAGCAGAAAATCGCTTTGAAGCCCTCGGGGTACTAGGGACAACGACTCAGACCATCTGCGTTGCTGTTGAGTTTACCCTTCTTGTAATGGATATCAAAGGTGTATTGTTGAAGAGCTAAGCTCCAGCGCAAAAGACGGCCGTTTTTCGATGACATGGACTGTAGCCATGTGAGGGGACAGTGGTCAGTCTATTGTGAACCTAGAACCGGCGATGTAGCAAGCTAGCTTCTGCACAGCCCAAACAACGCAGGCACATTCCTTTTCTGAGGCACTGTATGCTTCCTCACGAACAGAAAGCTTTCTACTGGCATACAGTACAGGGTGTTCCTGGTCGTTCTCTCCCCTCTGACAAAGCACGACACCCATACCCCGGTCGCTGGCGTCACACTGAAGAATGAACGGCTTAGAGTAGTCAGGCGCGCTCAACACTGGCTGACTTTTTAGTGCCTTCTTTAGCGTAGAAAATGCATGTTCCTTGGCCCCATCCCATTTTACGGTCTGGGGTTCAGTCTTTCTAAGAGCGTCTGTCAAGGAACTTGCAATGTCAGAGTAACGCGGGATATACCTTTGATAATAACCGGCCAATCCAAGAAACGACCGAATGTCTTTCTTGGTTCGTGGTTGGGGAAAGTTGTCTATTGCGGCCAGCTTTACTTCTGACGGCCGGCGGTAGCCTTGGCCTATTACATGCCCTAGATAAGCTACCTCAGCGCGCCCCAATTGGCATTTCGCAACCTTCACTGTTAAGCCGGCCTCACGCAGACGACATAGCACAGCTCGCAAGTGTTTCATGTGGTCTATCCAGGAAGAAGAAAAAATAGCAATATCATCTAGGTACGGGAGGGCAAAGTCCTCCATACCCTGTAACACTTTGTCCATTAGGCCAGAAAAGCAATAAGGGGCATTCTTTAATCCAAAACTAAGGACCTTCGGCCGAAATGTTCCCATCGGGGAAATAAACGCCGCAAGCCTACTAGCCCTTTCAGTTAGAGGCACCTGCCAGTATCCCCTGACTAAATCCAAAGTCGAGATGAAATTGGCACTGCTGACTTGCTCAAGCCTTTCCTCAATATGCGGAATTGGATAAGTTTGGTCCTTTGTAATCGAGTTGAGCCTCCGATAGTCAATACACGGTCGCGGCTCTTTCCCTGGGACCTCAACCAAGATCAGAGGCGAGGTGTAATCACTCTCTCCTGGCTCGATCACTCCTAGCTCGAGCATTCGGTTTATCTCCGCGGCCATTATTTCCCGTTGCCTCGGGGAAACGCGGTAAGCTTTAGAACGAATTGGTTCCGAAGATGTCAGCTCAATATCATGAACTAGGGCTTTGGTTCTGCCAGGTGTGTCTGAAAATGTTTCTTTAAAGTCAAACAATAGTTCCTTCAGTTCCGCTTTCTGATCTGGCTCCAACTCCGCCTGCTCTACCAGGTTACTAATAGTCTCGCCAATGTCTTTGTTTTCTGTTGTTAACTCCGGGAAATCAATAGGCATTTCTTCCGGTTGATTGAGCGACATGTTTACAACGGCATGCCTCTGCTGGTACGGTTTGAGCAGATTAGTGTGGTACACCTGTTGCGTTTTACGCCTTCCCAGTCCAGTAACCAAGTAATTTGTGTCTGACAATTTCTGAACTACCTCAACAGGTCCCTCCCACTGGACCTGAAGTTTATTCTTCAGTGAGGGTTTCAGTATCATCACTTTTTCCCCTACTCGAAAGCTTCGCGTCCGGGCTGTCTTGTCATAATAGCGCTTAGCGTTGTTTTGAGCTCTGCGCATTTCCTGCTCCGCTAGTTCTTGAGCTGCGTGAAGTCGGTCTAACAGCTCAAGCACGTATGCTACTACCGAAGGGTCGTCCGCCCGGCCCTCCCAAGATTCTCGAACAATGCGAAGTGGGGAGCGAAGAGCACGTCCGTAAACAAGCTCCGCAGGCGAAAACCCTGTTGATTCGTGAGGAGCGATCCGAAGCGCGAACATAGCTGCGGGCAAGCAAGCCTCCCAATCCTCTTTTTGCTCATAACAAAGGGCGCGTAGCAGCCGTTTCATGACTGAATGTACCTTTTCTACAGCATTTGACTGAGGGTGGTACACTGAACTGTGGATGATTTTAACGCCACACTTTTCTAGAAATGTCGAGGTTAGTGCACTTGTAAAAACAGATCCCTGGTCGGACTGAATTTCTGCGGGGAAGCCTACACGTGCAAAGATAGATAAAAGCGCTTTAACTACCTCCTCCGAGCTGAGCTCCTTTAACGGTACTGCTTCCGGGAATTTCGTGGCCGGGCAGAGCACTGTGAGTATGTGCCGGTACCCGGACTGCGTTACAGGAAGTGGACCCACTGTGTCTATAACTAGCCTGCGAAACGGTTCTGTGATAATGGGGACCAGCTTCATAGGTGCTTTAGCCTTATCCCCTGGCTTGCCAACGCGTTGGCACGTGTCGCAGCTTCTTACAAATGCCTCCACCTCCCGAAAGCAGCCGGGCCAGTAAAACTCCCGTAACAAACATTCTTTTGTTTTTTTGATGCCGAGATGCCCTGACCACAAACCTCCGTGGACCAGGTGCAGCAGCTCCTCGCGGAAAGGATACGGTACGACTAGCTGATTAAACCGAACTCCTTTTCGACTTGTGTACTTTCTGTACAAGACGCCCCCCTTCTTGGTGAACTGAATGTTTTGCTTAGCCACCCCTTCCTTCGCGTCTGGCGTTAAGTTACGGAGAGTGGAGTCATTTTCCTGTTCCACTATCAGTTCTGTAGGACTTACATTTAACAGCTTTATAGTGCATTCTACTTCTCGAGATGCCTCGGATTCATCCGGTTTCTTACATCTTTCTTTAGATATTGTGTTTTGAGGCTCCATTATAGGGCGGTCCAGTTTCGTGCCAGGTAAAGAAGGCTCTGCCGCTGAAGCTGTTTCGTCTGCCACCGGATCTTTACAAACTGTCTGAGCGGCGAGCTCCCTTGCTTTGGATCGAGTTAAGGCCTGTACGATACCCTCACTGAACCCAATTCCTTTTTGTCGCAGCAAGTACTCTGATTTATTTGAGAACAAATACGGGTATTGCACTGGGAGATGTGCCGAAACGGCAGCTTCAGTGTCTAGAACACCGAAAGGGCCTTCGATGCGGACTCTTGCTACTGGGAGACAGGCACTGTTTGTCTCTACTGCTTGTCTTATCCACGCGCATTCTCCTGTAAACTGACTCTCCTCGACATAGGACGGGTGCACTACATCCATAGTGGCGGCCGAATCGCGGAGCACGCGGCACGGTTGGCCATTCACGACTAGGTCTCGGATGTATGGTTCTAGCAATTTCATGTTTTCGTCATTACTACAGAGTGACATTAACACAACTTTCGGGTTCTTACAACCCAAAGAAATATGCCCCGTCTGTTGGCAGTTATAGCAAACTATCGGCTTCTTGGCCTCGAACGCCTTTTTCTGTTGCCCTTCCGCCCTTTTCTCGGGTGCTTCTTCCTTTCTCTTGTTTTTCTCATCACCGCTTCCTTTGGAGTCTAAACCCTCCTTCGGCATATACCGACCCGACTTTGTCCATCGCGGAGGCTTGTCGGCCCGATATTTACTAATCTCCCTCCTAGGGACATCCTTGCCTTCGAGGGCACGGCGATTTACGTACTCCTCTGCGAGCTCTGCCGCTCTCGTGATAGTATCTACTCCTTGTCTATCCTGAACCCAGTACCTAATGTTTTCAGGTAGACGCCGAAAGAATTGTTCCAACGCAAAACACTGCAGAGTCTTTTCCGCGTCGCCAAGCGCACCCTCCTCTCTAAGCCATTCCTCCAGATTTACCTTTAAGGTGTACGCAAACTCTGGGTATGACTCGTCTTTGGCTTTCTCGATCTCACGAAATTTTCGCCTGAACGCCTCCGCTGACAGTCTGTACTTTTTGAGCAGACTCGCTTTGACTCTGTCATAGTCGTCTGCGTCTTCTTTACCCATACGGGCTATAATGTCAGCTACTTCACACGGCAGCAGCGTAAGCAAGCGCTGGGGCCACGTGTTTTTAGCAAAATTTTCCCTCTCGCACGTGCGCTCAAAGTGCACCAGAAAAAGACCCATGTCCCCTCCTACCGCGTAGGATGGCATCAAATCTGTCATTCGGCGCTCTCTTTCTCGTGCCACTGCGCTAGCTCCGTTCATTGATTGAGCCTTTGCTAGTTCAATTTCTAGGCGTTTCATTTCCATACGATCGATACGTTCTCTTTCCTCTTTCTCCTCACGACGTCTCTGTTCCTCTTTTTCCTCCCGGAGCCTCTGCTCCTCTTTTTCCTCACGGAGCCTCTGCTCCTCTTTCCTTTGCGTAATAGCCTCCAAGCATTCGCTCAGCTCATCGTCATCTGCCCCGATCTTCTCGATGGCGTCAATGATCTCCTGCTTTCTTTTCGTCTCGGCAATTACCTGGCCCAGCTCTCGGGCCAACTCTAACAACTCTGGCTTTTTTAGTCCCTTCAAATTCATGGCGGTCCTTGGTGCTGCTAACTCTTTTAACTAAACAACTTTGACGTACTATCAATACTTCCGTCAACCGTTACCAAATCACTGCTTTGTTTACAATCCTACGCAAAGCCTGGTGATATCTCAGCAAAGAAAAGCAGTGCACTCACCCTATGCAGTCATGAATTCGGACGCGTTCCTTCCCGTGTTGTCAGAGATGCCACGAAGCAGTTTTGTCCGACTCTAGGTCCTCCAGACAGCAGGTCTCAGCATTGCCTCCTGGTCGATGAGCTCGATCCCACCGCTGCCATCCAGTTGTTGTGGTCTGGGTCCTGTGGGTCTCGTCGTTGGTAGCTGGCTCCCATCGGACTCGTCCCTTATAGCGAGAAGCAATGCTTATATGGGAAAACAGAGAACAGACGTTTATTTACATTAGAGAGAGGTCAATAAGAAAGTTTAAATATATAGTGGCGTTCTTCGTACATGGCGAGCTCTCCACTCGAAAAAGCACCCCGAATGAGCCGTGGGGGCTCATTATAAAGGGTCTGTCCTCCCCAGATCCCTAGATCGGGGACCGCGTACAGATGGCACCGTCCAATCACGGACCACACATTACCCGCGAGGGTGACGAGCACGCACGGTCCACGCGAACGTTCAAAACTGAAGCGTGGTCACCGCACGGCCATGTGGCACGAACGCGGCTCCCCCCCCCGTCAAGGTGTGTCGCTGGGCGAGGGGTCTGGAGTTGATGACTGCATCCATCGAAAGGGCCGCCGTAAACAAGCTTCAAAGGGTGCCGAACGACTCGTTCAATTAGCGGGACGATTCCCGGCCGCCGCCGCCGCCGTCATCTTCCAAAGAAGAAGCTGCACCGGTGGTCTCCCGAACTGCTCACGGCGCCGCGGCGGCAGGACGCCGCACCCTCCGGCCAGGTGGGAACAATACATGGCGGACACCGGCCGCCCACCCGTTTGGCGACTCAAAAGGAACATCAAAAGGAACGCCGATCCATTGTCAGACCTGGCGCCGGTCCTAACACCTGACAGCGGCCACTGCCTTTCTACAAAAGACGCAGTTCCGACCACAAGAACGCGGTCGTCGCACTTCGGGGACGTGAAATGTTAAGCCCGTGTGTTGTGCGATGTCAGTGCACGTTGTAAGAACCCGCAGTGGTCAAAATTGCCCCTCGTTGCCTCCCTCCCAATGCGGCGCCTCCAATTGCGAGTCACCATGGGACATTAACCCTATTAACGAATTAAACGCGGAAGACACTTCTAGAATACAATAGAACGTTCAACTATATTTGGAGTGGGGCGAGCATCTCTTGCTGCAGAAAAGCCCATCACCAGATATTTTACAGGACGATCGCTAAGAAAAATGGAACAGAAAATGTTTGCCACCTTTATTTTTCATGCGATACCTTCAGGCTGAACATGCCGCAGAATTCAAGTTATCTGTTCTATCAAAAATTGTCGATATAGAAATAAATCCTGCGTTTCTATCGTTTATCCTCCCTTGCTTGGTACATCGCACGCCACATGTTTAAAGGTTGCAGTAACGTGTGGCGCTGCCAGTCCATATTTTCCTTCTACTCGCAATAGACGCGATTCGCCAGCTTTGTTGAAAACTCGTGACGAGCCTCTTATAAACGAAGTATTACTTGCTAAACGAGGCTTTCATTGACTGACCTGTGTAGCTAATGGTGATTGTGTTCCGGAAACTCTCCTCACCCACATCTGGAGTTGACCAAAGAAGTAATCAAGACCAAATAAATGCTTTCCGGTGTTCGCGTTTGAACGCGCGATAGTCCTTTCATTTGGCCAAGGCTGGCGAACGCTGAAGACTCCATGTAGATTCAGCCCTAAAACAGCTTCAGCCGACAATAAAACTGAGTGCTTACGTTAATTGGGGGAGAACATAGAGCACCGAGAAAGAAAAACCAGGCACGCCGTCCACGCCATTTGCTTGCACCTCTTCACCGACCGGTAAAGACCCCAGTTTTGATTTAATATATTGATTGATATGTGGGGTTTAACGTCCCAAAACCACCATATGAATATGAGAGACGCCGTAGGGGAGGGCTCCGGAAATTTCGACCACCTGGGGTTCTTTAACGTGCACCCAAATCTGAGCACACGGGCCTACATTTCCTCCTCCATCGGAAATGCATCCGCCGCAGCCGGGAATCGATCCCGCGACCTGCGGGTCAGCAGCCGAGTACCTTAGCCACTATAGACCACCACGGCGGGGCTCGATTTAATATAAACATTGATTGATATGTGGGGTTTAACGTCCCAAAACCACCATATGATTATGAGAGACGCCGTATAGTGGAGGGCTCCAGAAATTTAGACCACCTGGGGTTCTTTAACGTGGACCCAAATCTGAGCACACGGACCTACAACATTTCCGCTTCCATCGAAAATGCAGCCGCCGCAGCCGGGATTTGAACCCGCGACCTGCGGGTCAGCAGCCGAGTACCTAAGCCACTAGACCACCGCGGCGGGGCGATTTAATATAAACAGCTGGTAGAAATATATTCCTTGTGGTTCCCCGCGAACAATGTATGTGACAGGTAAGCATGGCAAGTCACATGCAGTAAATGAGCTGTAATAGAATCTCGATAATTAATGTGTTGCGTAGGGTTTTTTTTTTGTTGTTGTTGGATAGCACCAGTTTTCTTTTCCCTGCAGACGCTCTGCAGTATTTTCATGCAGTTAATGCGATCACGTCCTCAGTAAAACTAGACATGACGACTGCACAAGCCTTTTACCGGTACTTCCGAATCCTGTAAGTGAGAGAGAACTTTGTTGACAATGTCCAGCGGTATTTCGCGGTGTGGGGCTACAAGCCCCCCAACCTAGGTAATATATAGTTTTATTTAAATGTACTAGCCAAACTGTATGCATAGACTCACAAACACGTCACAGAGACGGAACTTTACCGGTCTTGATATCGAATGGTACACGTGCTACTGACGTCAGTCGTTCCCGAAAAGCGAGTAGTACGGAAGTGCAAGTTCAATAATTTGGACCAAACGCTAAGTACGGAAAGGCCAGCAGTGGCACGAAAGCCGGCCCCCGTGAACAGGAACACTCCAGACGCTGCATGCATGGGGCCGTCGCTTTCAAACCACGGCTCGCAACACTGTTTTGAGTTGGCGATATCGTCTTATTACAGAGTTTCAAGACTGGTATGATCGACTGGTAGAAGAAGCGCGGGCGTTGCTGCAGTCATTAGACACGCCAGATTCTATGCCGATTAAGCGACTCGATACAGTAGCCGAAAGTGATCGGCTCATAATACGGCCCGAGGAGAGACCGCATATGTTGTTCGGCCTGCCCGGATATAGGGACACGGGTCAGGCACGCCCCTGTGCGGATGACCGCGCGAAAAAAAACTCCCGAGAGGTGTCGCGATCGACGCGATGCCGGAGATGACGAGGGATCACAAGCGGAAATTTACGGCCGCAGATCTTCGGGGACACACGCTCTGACAGAGACGGAATAACGAGTTGCGGAGCGCCGGGAAAGCGTCGCGCTGCGGGACATTTCGCGCCGGCCCTATAGCGCGCATCCGGAGAGTACGCCGGCAGCGGTACGCCCGCTTGGCGCATATTGCGGATTTCATTCAGCCCTGGGGCTCCCCGTCGACTTGCATTTAGGCCGAAGGCAACACGCGACTGTCAATAGAGTGGCAACATCAAAGTTGGACCATCAGTACAGAACAACACGCAATTCCCGAGGTTCATTTCAAAGAGAACTGAAAATCCAGACAGTGCCGTAAATGGGGGGGGGGGGAGGAATGCAACTATCTAAATTTTTGTTCCGTATATGCAAGGAACAAACATTCCCCTCTCCCGAAAAATATTTTCAGCTACGCTACCACTTAGAAAGCTTTTTCAGCATACTCACAGCAACAATTATGTAAGCATTAGGGCCGTAGCCAGAAATGTTTTTCGGGAGGGGTTCACACCGACCTGACTGGGAAGTGTGAACCCCTCTCGTCAGGTCGGTCTGGACACAGGCTTTCCTCTACGACGTGACAATGAGCGGTAGTTTGAGCAGATTGTGCACATGTAAATCAAGGTCATGAGACTCCCCCCGCCCATGCGTATGCTTGTGAAGATAGTAAGTAAATAGAGAGTTTTAGAATACCGTTTGCAAGCGCTGCGGGCGCCACAAGAGATTTAGAATAGCGTTTGCCCTGCTGCGAACCGCAACGCACGATCGCAGCGACACCGTAGCCTCGAAACCAGCGCTTTCGGGCCACATGCAGGCCTCCATCACCGCACGCAATTTGGAATTTCTGCGTGCGGTCCGCGAACGCCGACTCACGTTACGCCGCATGCGCAGTGGCAGCGACCGCACCGCAAGAGCTCGCGGTGCGCTAGTCTAAACCTCTAATGTGAAGTAAACGTAGTAAAATACAGTAAACTACATTATACAGAAATCGTTTGGAACAACGGCCTCTTGCCACACCATTGAATGAACTGTTCTTCGAAAACGCATCATTGCGACGACCCACCCGATCGAAGGCAACATTGTTATTCGTTAATATCTGTTAAGCGCAGATGGCGTAGTCCTCGTCGGGGTGAAGTGCGTTTCAGAAGTTAAGGACGGATCTGCGTACAACGTGGAATGAGAGGTAAAAGGGGTGGGGAAGTAACGGGGAGGGGCGCTAGCAAAAAAAATACGGAGAGGGGGGTCTGCAACCCCACCCCCACCATGGATACACCACTGGGAATGATACTGTGATAGTAGCACCACGTAGTTTCTGACTCATGTGAGCGCGCAGCGACGAAAAAAAGAAAGCGGGTAAGTGGCAGGGGAGGGTTGCGCGAAAACTTTCGGAGAGGGAAAGTCTGAACTCCCCCCCCCCCCTTCTGGCTACGCCAATGGTAAGCATGCAAACGAGCGGACTTTCATTCACCTCCAGGCAGCACCCCGTGCGAAACTATCTGTGTCAGGCCGCGCGCTGCTCCTGGAAATCGGCAGACCAGCCCCGTCCTGCCGCGATACGGCTGAAAGGAGCGGGGGAGAAGGCTTTCAGACGCACATCACTCCAGTGCGTGTAATCACGAGAGCCACGGTGCATAAGAAACTGCATAAAACGTGCGCGAAGCGCGTCGCAAGAGCTGCGATCACTGAGCGCATGCTGACATTGATGACCTAGCCAGGCACCTCTCGGTCCTACCGAAGTTGCGGCGCGTTTGCAACGAGAGGAGGGGTCGGGTGAATACCTGCGCGTTCACAGACGCACGGCAAGCGCCGATGAGCCACACAGCTGGCAGTACGCAATTCCAACGCCGCCGTCTCGAAGGACGTATTCGAGACAAGCACCTGTTGCGAAGGCTGGCTGGAAGAAACGGCACTCCACAGAGACTTCCCACACGTTTTTCTTGCACTCCGCAAAACATTGTGGTATACGCTGCAACACCATGCAGTTTACGGATCGGCCCATTGCTTCTGTGCATAACTATAACCACAGTACCCAATATACAGCAGCCGGCATTTTTTTCATTGCGAGCCGTATACGGAGCTGCTTTGTTGCATTTTAAACGTATACGTTGCCACAAGTGCATCTACATAGACGTTCACAACCGAAATCTATCGAAGCCAGCTGGTTGCACGTATACTAGGACCGACAGAAAAACGATGCACGTCCCCACGCGCATTCCAGGGCCTTGAATGGACCGACTTCATCGAAATGTGGCCTCCGCGGCCAGGATTCTTGTCAAGCATTTCGCCATAGCAAAGGCGGAAGGAAGCAAAAATCGTTTCGTGCAATTCGGGTGCTACCTGCTCACGTTTGCCAGCGCCACAAGACATAACACTGCGTCACTGATTAGTGCGCAACAAGTTTATCGGGCCTGCTTTCGTGTCATCAGCCGAAAGGGAACGGGAAATGAAATGTGATGGTGGGCCGCACCGTTGCCGGTCGAAGCTATATAGGGTGATGCGAAGGCGATCGAGGATTCTTCGTTGATCAACTTAAGACAGCAGTAGAGCCCGTATTTTTTTTTTTTTCCCGTAGTCCTAAGCATCGGGCATATGCGCTGCCGGGGCTGTTTTATACAGTATTTTAAAAAAGTACAAAAGAGCGATAATTCCTTTCGATATGGCGAAAACTTTGTATCTTGTGAACCAGCATGCGGTGGTCTGTTGAACAGTATACTGAATGACTCGAGGCGGCGTCCACAAATGCTTATTGCCTTGACGTCTTCCGACAATTCTGAACCAGCAACGTGCTGCGCAAAATATACAGTACCAAGGAGAGACAGGACGGAGCGCAGAATACCATTGTTGGTTGTATGAAACACAAATTACATAGCCAACTTTATCATACCTTCAATCCTTACAGATGAGGACGAGAAAAAGCGGGAAGTTAGTCGTCAGACCGGTTGGCTACCCTGTGTTCTGTCAGTGCAAGAAGAGTTCAAAGATTTTGCGTTATACTATAGGGAGAACGATCGAAATGCCGAACTCAAAGAAAAAAAAACAGTAGAAAAAACCCGAAAAGGCATTTTTACAATAGCACAGAAACAATCAAAACAAAAAAACGACAATGCCAACATCGCAAGCCAATCGGAGCACGATGAAGTGAATGAGAAAGAAAAGAACACACACTGCCAACCAGAAAAGCAGCGACTTTGTTCCAAAGTAATACCGAAGGCATGCTCGCGCACTTCTAAGTTATGATGCCTCATGAACACAATTTCGAGAGTATCGTTTTCTGTTGAACCCGCTTTGATCGAACTTTGTTGAGTAGCCACAACTCACGGAATTGAAGGCTAAACGCCCTTCAAGCTTCATCTTTGTTCCTACGTCATATATAAAATAATATAGTAATTTTCGGGGTTAAACGTCCCAAAATAACGATATGATTACGAATGACGCCGTATAGCGGAAGACTGCGGAAATTGCGATCTGGTGTTATCTAAACACAAGTAAATGGGCCTGAAGCATTTTCACCTCCGTTTTGTTTGTACGTCGTAGTACCTCGCTGCACTGCTTTCTCACTGATGACATGCTATTATCGGCCCAAAAATTAAAAGAAAGGTGCGATTTTAATTGTCTGCATTACATGCAGGTGCAAAGCAAATGCCCGTAGTAAATTGAGTAATCTGCCGTCTTCATCCCAAAGCAAGGAGAAGAGAACGACCTGATGCAACATTACGCGACGCAGAAATTAACGCGTTTTTGGTGCCGCGACACAAAACGCAAGCGCTTTAGACGCAAGAACGATTGGCAGGAAAGACAAAAAAAAAAGTGAATGCTCAACGCTTATTTGCATATGCACAAGCTACCCGATGAATATCTGCATAACGCCACATGACGTCACAAATCGAGTTGGCTCTCATTCGTATGGAAATTACCGACTTCAAAGAGCCAGCGCACAAACCTCGTCTGACTACTACGTCGGCACGGGCGTATTGGCATTCAAATCGCATACACGTACCACACTAAGCAGGTAGCTGTGTTACAATTTACAATTTTAAAAACGAAGAACTTTCTCTCCGTAGAAACAGTGTAGATAAAGAAAGAGAGACCTGTAACGTCTAACTTGGCGGTCGTTCAACGTAGGCAAGCACGTTTTTCGCGGAGTCTGAGCACGCATTCGCGTGTGCAAGAGCGAACAAAACGCCTTGACAAGGATGACAATGAACTACGCAGCATGCAGCCAGTGACTCATCAAGTTCTCTGACTCATGCACAGGAAGCCACGGCTGTCAAAGCTTGGAAGTGACTCAACTAGTACTGTGCACACGAACTAGACAGCTTTGTGCACACGTGCAGCGGTCATTGCACACACGGCACTAAAAGGCCTACGACATACACCAATCGTCCGAGGCGCAGAAACAGCATAAGGTGCCCACTGGGAACGCTTCGATACACGAAATATACGCTCAGCTGACGTTCGAACAAACGCCCTTTTCCGCGTGTGAGAATACCGCTTGTGCCAGTAACCCGAAAACACGTAATGCGAGCCGGAAGAACTCTCTGCACGGACTGACTGCGAATGACCGGCGATTTAGGCGTAATAGTCGCTAGAGGCGGCTGCGCTGCCGTCTCGCGCAATCGCCAACGGAAAGCACAATAGGCGGTTACGTTCGTGACTTCAGCGAATGTATAGGCGCTCTATAGAATGAGGCAGAGCTGTAATCGCTGAACTGCCTCATTATAAGAGCCGGCGGATTTGCTGGCGTCGCTGCGCTTCGCAGCTACGGTCAGAAGGCACACGCGAGAGTTGGACGTTTAGACACTAATAATATGCAGCGCACATTCAGACTTGAGAAAGTGTGCGAGGAAACACTCCTCGCCTGCCAGAGTGTAGCGGAATCGAGCAGCCGAACCGCTGGTTGCGCAAGCAACCGTACGCGACCGGTTCGTGCCGCGCGAGTCAGCGAACGGGGTAGCCTTGTGACGCCAGAGGCCAGTCGGCGTCAAAGGGCTTCCCCCGCGCCCTTGGAGACGAGCGCGGCGTAACCGCTGCTATCTCGGTAAGCGCGGGAAACAGGCGCCTGCTGCTGCCGCGTACAGCTCGGGCCGCCAAAAAGACGCCCCCCGGGAACAGCACCCAATGCATAACAAACCGGTTGCGTCAACTATGCGACGAGAACAGAGTGCTACGCGGAAACGAAACGCTCCGCAGACATCACCGCAGGCCAGCTGACACGAGCGCAGGCACTTTGCCAAGCGAGTACAGGAACGGCCGAGCTAGACAGAACGAATAAAGCAACCCACAAACAGCGGCCGACGTCGCATACGCAAACACAACTGAACACGCGCCGAGGGCGGCGAGTATAGAGAAACCGTTCGGCAGAGAAAGGCAAATAGCCAAGATGGGATCATGTTTTCCAACAGTCAGCTTCATTTTCCCGTTTATCTCTCTCTCTCTCTTACCAGTGGCCCGCCTCTCCGCCCCGCCGATGGGCTGAATACAGAATGTGAATGTTTCGAAGTACTGGCCTTGTCACCTCGGTTACAGCGTTCGCTTGATGAAACATACGATAGGAACATGGGTGGGGGCCTGGGCTCGCGCGTAGTAACAAACACGTACGAAACGCACATTACAAACACGCACATTGCGCTCACTTCGAAATTCAAATACTATCGCAGTAGCCTGATTATATATTGTACAAAGACATTAAGGGACATGCGCAGCAAATGAAAAAACAAGGGGAAGCCAAAGGCACCCTTACTGCGAATAAATAACCTCAGCCGGAAGCGCTAAAAAGATCGCTACTGCCCCAATTCAGTTCCACGACTTCAATAGGCGTAAACGCACGCATTCAGCGTTTTTTTTTTTTTCTGATGAAATAAGCGTGAATGATTTCTCGAACGACCCTGCAAGCCGAGTCTCGCGAAAACTTGCGAACTTGATGCCGTAGTAAATATGCTGACGGAATGGCAGGTGCTGGCAAGAGCGCTTAACATAACAAGACCACTTTCATAATACAGGTCATTCGAGCATCCATTGTCGCAACTGCGAGCCTCTGTTTGAAAGTGCTGAAATTTCGGCGAGGCCACCCCCGCAGCTTGAACAAGCGAAATAAAAGAGCACCGACCAAGATGAAAAGGCTTAAAAGGTTAAAAATTTGACGTTTCGGCTATCGTACGGTAGCCTTGCTCACAGTAAAATGGCATGTTACCATGGAGGCAGAAATGTAGGCCCGTGTGCTCCGATTTGGGTGCACGTTAAAGAACCCCAGGAGGTCAAAATTTCCGGAGCCCTCCACTACGGCGTCTCTCATAATCATATGGTGGTGGTTTTGGGACGTTAAACCCCACAAATCAATCAAACATGTTACCATGGGCCTCAGCTCGCAGTGCACGCCGACTAGAGCGCGCGTTTCACTTCGATCGAGCTGACACCTTGTGAAGCAATGATGAAAGTTTTTCCAGGAGAGCTATTCACGCGGGGTCCGATCCATGGACATGTCCAATCAGACTTCCCCCGATTGGCTGGAGCGCGCCACGTGTTTCCGCGGTCATTATTCAGCAACGTCATTTTGACGCCACGCACTTTTCACAACTCTCGACACAAATTAGAATGGCGGAATGCGTTTCACCACATCGAATGCTGCCCCCAGAGATTCGCTTTTGGACGCGCACCTCGGAAGCCGTGCGTAGACTTGTCGCGTTAGCCTTTGAATTACGTTTAACGCGGGCGCGCGCCTGACGCCCCTGAAACAGAGAAACATACGTAAAGAGTGGACACTCTCCTAGGGCCCTGCGGCCCAGCTACTGCGCTGCTTTCATCAGCGCCACGAGTGGTTGGTCAGACCCGATAATGTCTTCAGCATAAATAAAATAAAAGTTTTTTTTCTTTCTGACGACGGGATTTGAACCCGCACCCTCATGCTCCGAAAGCGAGTATCTTTTCCACTAGGCTACACACCCATGCTTCCGCGATGGGAATATATGAACAGCACACCTAAACCACATGGATGTGCCTCTTTGTGCAAAACAAATGCAGGGACACAACACTTTCTAGTCATACTTTACTGTTTTCTGTTGTAAGACAATTGAAGTCCTCAGCGGGACATGATGCAGAGCGGATATGAGAAAATTGCATAAATTAACAAAATTTCTTCTTTCGAAAAATTGATGCCAAACTTCGGTAGTCATTGTACTCTTCAGAAGGCTATTACATGTGTTAATAGAGGAATAGAAACGAGGAAGGGTACGCCATTCAGCGCTTGGTCAGACCCTTCCTTGCTGGGCAGCGAAAAGGCTCCATGGAGTGGCCACTCTTTACATAGTATATTTCTCTATTGAGAAGGCCATTACATGTGTTAATAGAGGAATAAAAACGAGGATGGGAACGCCATTCAGCGCTTGGTCAGACGCTTGCTGGGCCACGAAAAGGCTCCATGGAGTGGCCACTTTTTACATAAAATATTTCTCTATGCCTGAAAGCTCTACCAGCGGTTGGTCAGACCCTTTCTTGCTGGGCCACGAAAAGGCTCCAATGGCCACTCTTTACATAGTATATTTCTCTATACCTGAAAGGTCTGTAGGCATTCCCTGCAGCGGTTGGTCAGACCCTTTCTTGCTGGGCTGCGAAAAGGCTCCATGGAAAGGCCACTCTTTACATAGTATATTTCTCTATGCCCGTAAGGTCCATCCAGCGGTTGGTCAGACCCTTCCTTGCTGGGCCACAAAAAGGCTCCAGTGGCCACTCTTTACATAGTATATTTCTCTATGCCTGAAAGGTCTGTACGCCTTCCCTCCATCGCTTTTGAAACGCCTCAACAAATTCATACGCACGATCAGACTTGTACAGTTTGTTGAAGAGTTCCGTTACTCTACATTTCATCCACTTAGTTTCCTTTTACGCTGGAAATGTGCTGCCAGGTTCGGTGCACCGACATGGTGAAGCGCCCTATGACGTCACGAATCACTTTTTTGCGTTACTGAAAGCGCTTCGGCGAATCGGACATTTCCAAGGATCGGGCACCACGAGAATAGCTCTCCGGTAGTCAACAGAAGAAAAAAAAATTAAGTGACTGCCATTGTCCCGCGACTACGCCACGTGACCACAATAACTAAAGGGGCTGCACACAATGATTGATGCGTCATCGCTCACCTATATAATGGCAAGGAGCCACACGATTTTTTTTTCTTCAGAAACCGCTGGGTAGGCGTTTCAAAACCAGAAATTCAAAACCAGAAAAAAAAGACAATATAGGGCTTTCGGCAATGCAGATGGCAGAGGAATTCGGAACTCCTTTCACGAAATATGGTTGCGATCTGTGTTCACTAAACACAGATGAAAGAATCCCGGCATCCCACAGAAAACCAAGCGGTGAAAAAGGTCGCACTGCGCGACCTTCCTTATCTTAGAAGCGTCGCACAGGCGCACACACGACAGAGGCAATCTACAAGACAGGCCGGATGAAGCACAGTAGGGACCAGAGTGTCGCCTTTTGGAACCAAGATTACCCCCCCCCCCCCAAGGCAGGAAGAAGTAGACAATAACGAAAGACGGGCTTTGAGAACGATCACGACAGTAAGGTAGGAATGTATGTACAGGTGGAAGGGGGGGGGGCGAGAGGGAAAAAAAAGGACAACGGGGCTCTCGGTGGGAGATACGCCGCAATTAGAGGCTTTGCCAATGAGTTTTGCGCACAAACCGGCTCGACCTGCTGTCTCAGTACTGGAAATGCTGGAGGCGCCGATGCAGCGACAGTTGCCAACTAGAGACGGCAAGGTGACCCGGTTGTTGAACCGCCTCTACAACAGCGTGTTCCCGCGCACTCCAAGAGGCCCAAGTAGCCAAACGCAAGACGGATGCTGTGCACGGGGCACGCAGTGTGCTTGAAATGCGCGCCATCACATTTGATCCCGTGCGCGATGAGTGAAGAGAAGCAGCAGTCGGGGGGAGTTGCGCGTCGAGTCGCAACGTGAGCACATTCGTGTGGACACATAGCGCCGTACTGCATGAAACGAAGCTATCGTAACCAGCTAGTTGGGATGTTAGTATTTTTTTTTCGGCATATTACGAAGCGACGCACACCGTGGCCCATCTCACTCAAAGCTGCCGTACACGGTTATCCAGGCGGCGATCGAGAAAGACGCCGTCGCCCACGAGACGCGCCTAGCAACTCGAAGCAAAACTGGAACCAAAGCGTGCACGAATGGCGAACACGTGGTCAGGATCCCTCGACGCCACGGTTCCACAAGGCGCTTCCGCTGTGCTAGCCGAGGGTCCCGACAGTGGGCTGTGCACGCGCGAACGAGTGCCGCGTCCTTGAATGCGACTGCAGAACCGCTGTTGGCGGCCGTCCAGAACCAGATTCTTTTTCCCACCACTGAGGAAGGCAGGCAGCCCCGTTCCACCCGGGGCAAACCTTTTCGCGCCGCAGCGAACTTTCGCTGCTGCCGTGCGGTCAGCAAGTGATAGGCGGAAGTCGGCGCATCGCTCGAGGCCTCTTGGCGCCACACGCTCTTTTCGCTATCTCTCTTGGTTGCCGGCCATCATCTACTGCACTACACAGTGCAATGAGGAAAGCACGATCGCAGACCGAGATTGCCGAGATTTTGACACAGAAAGCACGACCACTTGGGGCGAGAACAGAAATAGGAGGCCCGGAAAACACCGCGCGATTCGGAGACTGCGTTGCGGAGCCTTGGCGCAGAACAAAATATAAATATCTCAGCACTGCGGTCACATCACTCATGTACCACACTAGTGCGAGTAAAAGGGTGCCTTTTTGTCCCACGACAATAATCGTCATCTTATTGCGTTCCATCTATGCGCTATCGCCCCGCGCCCGGTACATTCCGGTCACGATCGACATGCCCATTATCAGGGTTACGTTGCATTCTCGATAGGAAAGTGGCCAGCGCCGAGTTTTCAAGAAAGGAAACGCACGCAAGCCTGATGATTATTGTTGTGGGACGAAAAGACACCCTTTTTACTCGATATTTTTTTAGAGTGCAGTTGTATCGGTTCGCCGCTTCCAAGGTTTAGGGTCAGATTTAACAAACGCGCGCTTGCGAGCGACAACTAACCGAACGTTTACCTTACAGTTGCTGCTGCTCCTACTTGAATAAAAAAAAAAGCAGGAAAGAGACCAGCGGCCATGAGAAACGTATCGACACGGCAGATTGATACTAAAATTCGAGCATGATGCAACTAACTGCTCAGACAAGCTGAGCGGAGAAGCTTTGCTGTGTGTCGGTGCAATAAAAATTTACGATCCCCCCTCCGACGGTGCCTTCCCATAAACCCTTTATGGCGTCGACAATTACGATACAAGAAGATACAAACGGTTGGTACACTGCTTATAAGCCTCTAGCATGGAGTAGTACAATAAAAACGCAAAGCGACGAGCAGGTGCCACCACCGCGTCGTCTTAGCAAAGCGTTGGAAACACTTGCCTTTTTGAGCAACGCGTTGCATTTTCTGCGCAGCGTGATAAACGCTACGGTCCTCAGAGTTACTTATGTATGTCTTCTCTAGCATTAAGACATATACAAAATGTTGACGTGTTGTTATGGTGCCTCAGATATGTGCAATAATTGCTCCTAATTAGCAATCACGCAAGAATGAACACTGAAACTTAAACAATATTGGCGGGCGCTGCCGATGGGGTAAACCGCTAGCGGTATCGTTACGGCGGACAAAGATAAATGCACAGATCGACCAAAATTTTTGCGCCGAAGTACCCCAAGAAAGATTATAGTGTTTAAAAAGAGAACCCAGACGCGAACGAAAGACTGTGCAAGCTGCATGTCAATCAAGACTACTGAAACAACGTTCTCCTAGAGTTTCTTTTCTTTTACTTCATTGCTATCACTGTTGAGCAAGGTTAAAACCGCGGATTATTTCACAACTAGTGCAGCAGCATCAAAAGCACTTGCTTTCGTAAAAGACGCCATAAACTGCAAATCATCAGCACCGAGAGAGCTTCACAGAAAACTTAATACGCGTGCGCACTGGATTTGACGGGCAGGAGCGAGCGGCGGTGTTTTTTTCCAAGGTCACAATGCGGAGAAGCGCAACTTGCATCGGAAGGACCACCGAAAACAGCCTCCTGTATTGTGTAGTGACTCATTGAGGATGTGGCATGGTAAGCGTACGCTCAAACATTTAAAACTTAACCCAATGGAAATATTGACAGCTATGACACCTACACACGGCTGTCACCGATATCAGCTCACCGCACAGCGAGCACAGCTGCCAAATGACGCTACATATTTGATGTTAACTGATGACCTCAGAGAAGTCATGCTTAAGCCGACGACCGGAATTATAAGCTATGCGAGCGGAAGAAAACCGAAGCACCATAGCAACCGACCGTATGACACGGCCGTGTTTACTGCCGCACATAAATGTATGACGCGCAAGACGGTACCGCGAGCTTTTAGTGGAAGCAAATGCATTAATAAAAATATGTATACGTGCAGCTAACTTCTGGGCCTCCTAACCTTTGCTTATCTATACTAATATTTAAGCTGGCTATTGAGGCAGTAATCCCAAGTGCGGGTGCTTGAATCCTCGATTTTCGCTAAGCATCTCCCGTGCTCTAGGAGAGCCCGAGCAGACGATTTTTCCGAAGCGCTGCGCATTACGCTTTCTGTCGCTGCTTGGCGGACGCGTCGAGACTGCAAAATCGAGCCACGGGAAATCGCTACACGAAGAGGTGTTGCAGCGGGGTGCTCTTACCTGTCATGACTGGCGAGCTGGTCTTGAAGCCGCATGCAGAAGTCGCGGGTAGAACCGCGCGCTGCTGCGTTCGGAGCAGAGCGGCAACGGCGCGGCCCGATTTTTTCAGTGCTGACGACGCCATTCTTTTCGTGCAAAAATAAATTTAGAAATTCAACTCGTTCGCCAGATTACCGGAGGGAAATCCGTCAATGCGGAAAACAAAATGCGGTTTGGGACAAGGTGCCCGTCTAGATCACGACTGGCGCATAGGAATAGATGGTCGAGGTTCCCGACGGGGGCAAGGTCCTAAAATGCTACGGCCGAGGGAGCAGCGACAGCACCAGCGAACCGACGGGAGCGGCGGAGAGTCACAAGTGCGCGCGAGCCGCGCGCTCCGAACTATTTAAGTGCGCGGAGGAGTAGGGGCGCCGTTTGCCGGCAGAGGGCAGTAAGTGTTTTGTGCAGACCAACAACGAAGGCAGCCGGAGCAGAGCCGCAGTCGTCGCCTTTCTCTGTATACACGGTCGTCGCGCCTTAAGCAGCTGTCTCGTCTCCTCCAGTTCTAAGCGTGCCGCGATAAACTTCCTTTACTGCACGGCGACCGGCTGAGAGCACCGTTGGCCACTCCAGCAGGCCACTTGTGACTCACTTGAACAACCACACTTTCTAATGGAAGTGAAATGCGCTAGGTCCCCATGGAACTCGCAGCGAAAACTGGAAGAGCGGCCTTTCTAGATCCCTCCGAAAACGCGTGGCAACTAATACAATTGTACATCTTTGAAAGCCACAACGCCATAAATCATCGTAATTTTCAAGCCGTGGGGAAACACCCACTATCCCATTATTCGTCATTCTGTGGAGAAACTTGATGTTCGCTTTATATCCGTAAAGCATTAGTGTTACTTTGTGCTCAATGGGGTGGAGCTTTATTTATAGTCCTGAGAGACGTGACCAGCGTGCAGTGGTCTTAATGACATTAAAGAATTATGGCTGAGACCTTTATAATGGTTTGACAGCATTCAACAACGCATTTCTGGCACAAATGACATCGTATGACGCCTGGTTGTTATTTTACTCTTCTGCCATGCTACGTTACATATATGGTAATGCGATTCCTTGGCCTGCATGTTGCCTGTATATGGTCGTTTTGTGGACTAGTTTCAAGCAGCGTCCTGACTCTGGGGTAGAATACTATAATGTCACACAGACGGCCCCGGGTTCAAACCTTATCTGATCAAAGCGCTTTTTTTTCTACAATAGTCGAGTGGGAGGCGACCCTGTCCACCTCTGACAAAGCGCCGTAACAATCCCTGGTCAATCGTGCCCGGATAGCGGCAAAAGCCAATTGTCTTCCGGACTATGAGGTCCATCCACTGGGGACTCAAATTATTAGAAATTCGCTATCTCTCACTTCAGTTTTTTTTTTCATTTCATGCGATAGCGGTTACGCACTCTGGTGGTGTTGTACAACTAAAGCACAAAACCACTTGTTGCTGTGATCTAAAAAAAAAGCTTTCGCAGTAAAAAGATACATGAGTTAGACTGCTTGTCTTGTTAGCGGCTTGATTGACAAGAGTTAAGTTTCAAATTGCATAGCTCTTAAATGTAACCGGAAACTTTTGGTAAAGCACATGGCTAAGAGAGTCAGGAGCTAACTAACGTGGATGCCCTAACCCAAGTTCTATAAGTTACTTGTATACACTAGCGGGATTGTTCAAAAATGCATGAAAAATACGTTTCCCACACTCAGTTTGCATACCTCGTTCTCGTGTGCAGCACCTATTTATTTATTTATTTATTTCAAGAGAGAGAAACGAGAAAAAGGAAGGCAGGGAGGTTTAACCAGATGCTAACACCCGGTATGCTACCCTGCACTGAGGCTGGGGAATAGGTGGTTGAAAGAGAGAGGTATAAAATAAATAATAGCCAAACACGGACACACAAAATCAATCCACATTCCGACAGGGCCGTATGCATATATAGTTCGCAAGAAGATCAGTAGCACTTCCACGGCCTTCTTTTGTGATGATGAGTCTAGACGATGGCGCAGTATACTTTCCTCTGACAACGTCTGTCATCTATATTGTTGAGTGTATTATAGAAATATATTGTATTTTTATGTTATATTCCGGGCAGTCTATGTTATGTTATATTCCGTGCAGTCTATTTTATGTTATATTCCGGACAGGACTTGCCGAATTGTCTCTTCATTACAAAAGTTTGCACAGGCGGTGGTGTCGGCCGTACCTATGCGGAACGCGTACGCACGGGTAAACGCGACGCCCAACCATAGCCTGCACAGAACAGTTTGGCGTCACCTCGTCGTAGTTTTTTTTTTTGAAGCCGCAAACTTGACCTAGGATCAAGGGAGCGTACTCATGCAAGCGTAAAAAGAGGCTCATTCTAAAGTGACATGCCGGGAGCATTGGTGGGCAAGCATGTGGCGTAAAAGAGGGAAGTTTGTTTTACATGAAAAGTAACATCATTCAATGTTACATAAAGCAGCTTGATAGGATGAATAAATAGGGTAACAGGATGTGATGTGGTGCAATAATTTGTTTTTTTACTTTCAGTTTCAATAACGATTGAACGCATCACGAATGAATTGCACTGACGTCAGATTGAAGTAACCAGGGAGCCCCCACGGGTTAGCTATTTGATAGTAAGTAACGCAGTCATGAGCTTAAAGCCGGATGTTAGACGTTAAATTGCCACGTACATCATCAATATGAATAAAAAACAGCAAAGGCCGAACTATACTAAGCACTGCATGCGTTTAACTAGATGTTGCGGAACAGGTTGGAGAAATGGAGTTCTTGGTAATTTTGAAACTTAAAGTTTGATTGTGGAGAAAACAGTGAATCAAGGCAAGCGAATAGGCGTTGGTGTTATGTCTTCTTAATATGAAAAGGGGATGGCGGCAAAGTGTTTGCACTGTGACAAAATTTTTTCAAAAAAAAAAACTGATATGATGCCGTTAATGTAGGAGCCTCGGTCTAGAGTCGAGAACAGGTCTTCAGTAAGCATAACTACACAGTTGCGTTTCACATGACAAGTGTTTTCAGATACAATGCTGACATTTACTTAAAAAAGTTGTTCGAGTCAAGAAAAGGTACGATGTAAGAGCAAATTTTGAGCTCAGAAGAAGCTTACTGGAATTAATAAAATTATCCTGTAATTGATAGTGCATGAAGATGTTTGTTTTGGAATATATGCATTCTTTCTCGCCTTCCAGCCATTGGGCAGCAGCCCACCATTTTAAAGGCTGCTTGAAAATTTTGGACAAAATGACCGGTGAGTTAGCTACAGACACTTAAAAAACCTCAGGGGTTATCCCATGAGTACCAAGTGAAAATGTATTCAAGCTGTATATTAGAGGTCGATGTAAACGAGTCAATGAGTACAGAATTAATCCATCGTGCACTGAGGGTGTATAATGTTTCAAAAAAAAATGCTGAGCAATTAAAAACGAGTCTTTGAATATACTATATATGCATAGCAACACAGCTTATATGAGATGGTGCAACGTTTCCTGCTTCGTCAGGTAGTTGGATGTCCTCTTTAGGTTTGTCACCCGCCACAGTGGTCTGTAGTGTTTATGGTACTTGACCGCTGACCCGCAGGTCGGGCGGGATCGAATCCCGGCCATGGTGGTCACATTTTTGATGGACGCGAATGTGTTTAAGGCACGTGTACTTTGACTTAGGTGCACGTTAAAGAGCCCCAGGTGGTAGAAGTCTCCGGAGCCATTCACAACAGCGTCTCTCACAAAGGTGTCGTGATTTTGGGACGTTAAACCCGAACAATTATTGTTTCTGGTTTGCTTCTAACCACTTACAAAAGTTTTTCCTCTAGGTTTTCATCTGTTCGATCTGCGTGCATATATACTTGCTTCTCATTTCCTTTATTTCATTTCCACGGTACAGGCCAGCGTTATACACACGAAACGTTATCGTCGCAATGACACTGCCACGTCAGCCTCTGAATGAAATTGTGCATCTACGTGCCTTACTAATTCACATAGTCTCGCTAAGCTTCGACAAAACAAAGTACACTGTTCTTATGGACAGGAAATTGTATGAGTGCACAATAAGGTTTTTTTTTCTGTTCCGTGTCAGTTATCTTGAAACATGATGCTCCAATATAATTCATGATTTCTGAGATTGATTCTTTGTAGTTCTTTTCGCAATGCGTCACCTGCTTGGGCGTCGCCACACCAAGCTTTGTCAACACCAGTGTTATCACCGGCATTGGAGGCTTGATGTTGCGCATTTTAAGTGTGTCAAAGAAAATGTAACGTCGCATGGGGAAGAATAGTAGTAAGTAGGAACTGTTGCCAATTCACACGCCTTGAATATAGCGTAGAAGAGAACCTTCAATCGCTCAAGTTCAGACAGTAGGTTGCACATGCATTGAGTCCAAAACAGTGATCAGGCGTGCGGCGCAAGTGTAATTGATTGATAAGTGGGGTTTAACGTCCCAAAACCACCATATGATTATGAGAGACGCCGTAGTGGAGGGCTCCGGAAATTTCGACCACCTGGGGTTCTTTAACGTGCACCCAAATCTGAGCACAGGGGCCTACAACATTTCCGCCTCCATCGAAAATGCAGCCGCCGCAGCCGGGATTTGATCCCGCCACCTGCGGGTAAGCAGCCGAGTACCTTAGCCACTAGACCACCGCGGCGGGGCGTGCGGGGCAAGTGTAACATCGTTTAAAAAGTTGTACGCAATTAAACGACTTTATTATTGCCTCTAGATTTTGATGTACATTCAACAAATTACAAGGAGCTGCAGACAACGTTTGAGGGAAGCTTGCGTGAAAAAATAATGCTTTGCGCCTGCCCTATTGACCCATCTTTGTACAGTGCAAGGTCACTGCAAGTTGAGAAACACCAGATGGTCTAAATTTTCGGAGCCCTCCACTACGGCGTCTCTTAAAATCATATCGGGGTCGTGGTAAGCTAATGAAAGTATAGAGGGAAGTTAACCAGATCACATCTCCGGCGGGCATGTCACGTGGTATTTTTCATATGTCAGTGTTCATCTGCATTTTTTTTTCCTTTTGCCCAAAGTTTGCAGTCAACAGTCCACCAACATGAAGTCGATTTTCAATGTTTTTGGTTCCATTATCTCTCCGTAAACAGTGGGAAAAAAGGTGGTCAGACCTTTTTACTTGATTGGCCGTGACGGCATATTGCCAATTATGGGCTCACTGCATTTCGTGCAGACGCGGTGTTTCGCACGCCGTAAGAGACGATTGCGACAAATCTACCTCATTTGTGATAATATGTAACGATCAACAATGGCACAATTGGGATTGATCATTGATTCATATGTGGGGTTTGACGTCCCAAAGCCACCGTATGATTATAAAAGACGCCGTAGTGGAGGGCTCCGGAAATTTCGACCACCTGAGGCTCTTTAACGTGCACGTGAATCTGAGCACGCGGGCCTCTCGCTTTTCCGTCTCCATCGGAGCACAATTGGGAACATTTCGACATTCCATTAAGCCAAATGCTCTGGTATTTTGGCCGGATACCCGTATCCAAAAGTGCTAAAGGTACATCTCAAATAAGATGAACCACGTTTTTCTTCTAATAATTATTTTCTTTTTTACGAAGCTCGCCCTTCGCATAAACATGACAAAATCACGGTCAGAAACAGCATGCAGCAAGCATTCTTCTGGCTCACTCCGCGCCCAACTGCTCGCACCTGGAATGCATGCAAGCAGTCCGTATATATAGGTGCGATGTCCGGTTACGAATACGCCTGGCTTACTTGCCCTTGTGAGCAGTGCTTCTCTAGAAAGCTATCGAATCCGACATTACAGATCCATTGATCAGTCAACTCATCGATCACAGGTTGCGTCGACACGATCGAGTGCCACGACAGCAGTACTAGAGAAAGATGGCGGCCGATTGAATCACATGCCGGCGGCTATTGTTCCGGCTGCCTCGTGGCCGAGGACGCCCAGAGAGCCCCTTTAAGTCGCTTATATTATCGCGCTTTTGCAACTGCAGCTCTAAGCCCCGATAAGATTAAGCATGTGTGAAGACTCCCAAGGATTTAAGCGTGTGTGTTGTAGCGTGTCGCCAATAAGCTGAGGAGCGCGTGACTTCGCGCGATTTCAGCCGTTATCGGTAGGTTCGCTGCCAGCGGGAACGGAACTGCTCAGTTATAAGGTGACACAAAGCTCCGACAGCGTCGTACATTTTATCTATACCAACTATCGTACGCGCCTAGCTCTTCGATACTGACTCTGTACTGTTCGCAACAAGAAAGACGCGAGGACAAACGCCTTCCCGATGATTTCACGTCTAAAAACCGTGATATGATTTTGGGAGATGTCGCAGCGAAGTGCTTCTGAAATTTGGATCATCAGGTGCTCTTTGACGTGCAACTGACATCGCACAGCACAAGCACACCCAGCACATCGCCTATAGCTTCATCGAAATGATACATGTGATGAATGAATTCCGTTACCAGACAACCTTTTTCACCCATTATTGTTTCAGTTCTGCAATGGCTATTTTATTTATATCTGTATTAATTTTATTTGTATCTGTATTAACCACCCTGCTTGGACCTTGAGTCTGCAGTATTGAATAAATAAATAAAAATAAATGAAAACGCTCATTCCGCGGGCGGCGTGGCCGGCATTTTGATCCCGCGACCACCGGGTCACTGTCGAGCATGGGCGGATCCACCCTTCATTTTAGGGGAGCGGGGGCGGTCGCTTGAAGAAACATGGGAGAAGGGGGCGGCACCATGATGTGTTAAGTGCGAATGCACTTTATAAGCGACCCTGAATCCGCCGTCCGCGGTGCACTTCCTCCTCTCCCCTAGCAACGGCGCGAGGAGCGTCTGTAGTAACGGTGCAGTGACGTCACACACCACGTGATTGCGCACGCTCCGCCCTCCGCTCTGTGGCTGCGCAGCCACGACTTGCTCGAGATCGGCAAGTCGTCATAGGTATGGATCTATCGCAGGCATCAACATCGACTGCGATACCACCAACAAAGAGTACAACGCAATTGAATGCGAGCATTGCACGCGTCGTTGAAGATGTCGTGCCGGTTGAAGACAAGGCAGCGCGGCGAAGGGCCCGTGATGCCGAGCGCAAGCGGGCCGCGGACATAAACATCATTATAGTGCGAATTTATTTGGTTTTACTAGCACAAAAACTCCGTGACAGCATGAGTACTGTTAATGTGCGCTCACAGTGGTCCCCCTGGTTATAGGAGGGCAGGCACTGAAGGGAAGCGATTGCCCCCTCCCCCTCTTTGGATCCGCCACTGGCCGACGAGCACCGGGCTATAATGACTAGATTACGATGGCAAGTAGCCGTGCACTTCTACTATAAGCCTGCTAAGTTATTTTTTTTTCTCACCCTGGTCGGTGAAATTCCACAATTGAAAACACAACAGAAAAACAAAAACAAAAACAGGTGACTCTATACCATACTTGCTTGTGCGCCGCCGAGTGCAGTGCCCCTAATCTAGCCACTTGTGAAGTAACGGCACACTTCACTGAAGGGAACAGCGCAAAAAACGGGACGGAGAAAGATTGAACACACGACACAAGCGCTTGCGTCGTGTCTTAAATCTTTCCCCGTTCCGTTTCTTGCGCTGTTCCCCTCAGTATCATGTACTAACCGGCCCTTCAAGAGACGCATTTCGGTTTCGCTATGCCGGTGAGAAAGTGACCGGGCGGCATAGCATACGTTCACTACAAAATCCACGCCAGCGTTCTCGCCCCAGCTGCCGAGAGCAAAAGAGTGTTGCATGGTGGTTAGTGATAGCCGTGAACAGATACAATAACTAGGAGCGATTGCGTCTCACTTTCTCAGTGGAAGCGCGCTGGGTTAAAATAACTCGTCGTCCATACGTGACCTATCCGAGAGCTCGCGCGCTCTGCGTGTGGATTTCCGTCAGAATGTGGAAAAGTATTCCAAACTCATCGGATACGACGCTTCCCAGAACTCACTGCTACTGCCTCTATGTAAGCTTTACCGTTAATTGAAGACTTGAGTAGCTCGTCTAATACAATAATATAATTCTTGGGGTTTAACGTCCAAAAACCACAATATGATTATGAGAGATGCCGCAGTGGAGGGCTCCGGAAATTTTGACCACCTGGGGGTCTTTAACATGCACCTCTATCTATCTATCTATCTATCTATCTATCTATCTATCTATCTATCTATCTATCTATCTATCTATCTATCTATCTATCTATCTATCTATCTATCTATCTATCTATCTATCTATCTATCTATCTACGAGTAAACCAAAGTTGGCATGGGAGGGTAAGAGGATTTTACGAATATGACTGTCTGGTCATGGAATGAATAACCTGAAGATCCTGTCGCCTACGTCGTCAAGTCCTTTCCTCCAGACACGGTGCGCAACATACCCGGTTTACCGTGGGCTGCAGTGTACGAGTATGCGCCAAAGGCGATTGACAATTTATATCTTCCCAAGAATAGTGAGAACAAACATTGGTAGTGCGCACTGCTGGGTATCTTATTTTATAACGAAGCAATAAACATGGCATATGCAGTGTCAAGATAAGCGCGTCTGGTCGGGTTGACGTGTATTGTGCTTCCATGCGCTGGCTCCGCTTTTTTAGCGGTGTAGTAAACAGTATATTTGTGTACATATGCTTTATCAACCTATATTCAAGCAATGCCCGAATCATGACATTTACATCATCACACCGTAAAGTTCACTTTGTTGCAACATTATTGACGTCTGTGCTCTAATGTGAGTGCTGACGTTATGTGAGACTACAACTTACCCAGTGTAGCCAACAGTAGTCAACAGTAGACGCCAGTGTAGTGATATGTTCCCGGTAAGCTCACGATGTTCGCACAACCCCGTAACCTCGTAACACTTGCCTCGAAGCGAAAAGAACTTCAGCACACACAATCCCCGCCGACTACTTCGTATGAAACCGATTCCCACATAGCGTGGGATCTGCCGAATTTTTTACGGTACTGAAGTATACGTGTCGATTTAATCGCGCCCTCCTGGCGGAAGAAGAAAAACAAACAAACAAACATAAAACACAAAAAAAGCGTTTCGCGTTTTCTCGATATTAACACAAGTCAGAATGAGCGAAAGAGGAAAAAAAATTGGAGGGGTCCTGTTTGTAGAGACCCTGTGTTTGGCTGTATAGTGTCAATATAACACCATTGACCACTAACCACCTCGACCGAACCACCACGCACTCGCGCCGCCACCTTTCATGAAAGTGGGACGCCTCCACAAGTGTTACATTCCATCGCATTCAGCTTGAGCTCCCAAGAGCGACACGTCGTCCTTGCCATTTATTCCGTCACTCACTCTTCCTTTCATAGCTGTCCACTGAAACTCCGTCAGCGAGTGGCTTGTTTTGTTTGCCCTTATCTACAGCTCGGATTGTACGTGCACGAGGGGCGATGCAGATTGTCAAGCCGAGCACTGCTGTACGGGAAAAGCGTGAAGATGCACTCGTTCAGCGTATCGGTTGTTTATCGGTCCCTCGCGAATTGAGACACGCTCGTCCGTCTTTGCCAAATGTGATTCACTCTATAGGCATGGACAGTTTCCGGAATAGTATCAGCGCTCACTGGCGTTGACCCCATGCATATTTCCCCAGCTAGTGTTGTTCACCAGTGACACGTGTCGTATCTGTTATAATAACCCGCTGCAATTACGTATACTGTGGTTGTATAACAGTAATACTTTACCCTAGAGGTACATTCCAGTGCGAAAAAATATCAATAATGCAGAACTCCAGCGATGATCGGTCACTGACAAATCGAAAGCATTATTATAAATTAGTACAACTCACATGTAGCACTTTCCAGGCGTTAATTAGAAAAAATTCAAAGAATATTTGAGGTCCAAATACTCGATGGTCAACCACCGGTGATCTGCCTATCGAATGATCCCTGCGCACCGGTGCTCCGCAGCTGGACGTCTGCTCTGTTAAGAGCTTTTCGCAAATTATAAATAACTGCATAAATGGTTCTAGATATTGGACGCCTCCGTCGTAATTACACAGTAATAAAACAATGGTACGTCACGCAACGGCCTACATGTAGTATTTGTTGAAAGAACGAAGTGTGGTCCTAGCAGCACTGCAGTCTGTTTTAAACGGATGCACCGATCGAGATACAGGCAAAGAGCAAACGAGCTTTATTCAACAGATCCGTACTGAAAGCGAGATTGAATTCCGAAAGTATTGAGCAGAGGTTACTTGTACCCTTTTCCGTGCGCTTTTAGGGAATTTATACGACGACGTATATAACTGTCGACACACTCCGGATGCATAATCATCATATATCCAGAGTGCCTGATCACAACGTCGCTGCCTTTCCTCTCTTTATTTCTCTTCCTCTCCTCCTACCTTCCTTTCCTCAGTCTCTTTCCTCCTCCTGAAAGAGCATGCAGGCGTTGTGCCGCTCCAGGTGGCAATTGCCAGCTTGCTCTCTCCCTCTTTCCCCTGTGTCCTTGTGTATATCTGTATGCAAACAAATAAATAAATAAATAAATAAATAAATAAATAAATGTTGCCACTAAAAAGACCGAAGCCAGCGTTTTCCAGTTGCGGCTAACCATGCAGCATTCCCTCTCGTGGAGGTCCTCGCCTGCAGCCATAGTAGTGCTATGTCCGAAGTGGTGCCTGTAAAGACCCCCTGTGCTCATTGAAGTGCCGGGGATATCTATAAAGGCTAGTCCGTAATCTGCAGCCATCAAGAAGATCTCATTGGCCCTTTTGCACACATTGTATGCTAACCGAATTCATGTCACGGATGGTTTAGTCTCAGGAAGCTCGATGGGCGCCTTTGTGGTACCATCTCAATCAATCACCGTCAAGGTCAAGACCTCGTTCGTCACGACATCTATAGCTCACCGCTCATCCAGCCGCAATGGAATTTTTCGTGTAAGAACTCCCTTGTAAGTGGGCCATATTCTGCGATTCCAAGCTGACTCTTCAATGCGTGCGACGTATACGACGTGAAAATTACCCTCAGTTGGTGTCTGAAATCAATGAAACTTAAACCATCGCGCCACTAATGAAGGACACGGCATAATCTTAAAATGGCTGCCAGGTCACTGTGGTATCGGTGGTTATAACCTCCTCGGCAACGACACCGCACGATGTGCCCACGATGGAGCGCCCACACTGCTCATATACCCCTGTCAAAAGTCGGTCGACCCTCAAGAGAACTTTTCTCACATCTTGCATAATGCCACGCTTACACACTGTAATTCTCCACTAAACTCCACTCATCCCCCACAGAACCTTGAATCATTACAAACTACAACTTACATCCAAGATTTAGCGGCGCGTGAGGCGACAATGCTGCGTCGGCTGTCGGTTGGTGTAGTGCTTACAAATTTATTCGGCCATTGCATTGGCATGGCTGATTCATCCAAGTGTGATAACTGCAATGGTGTAGAGGCTTCTGACCATCGTTTGTGCCACTGTCCCTAATATGAACACGATCACCAGACTCTGCAGTGTACCTTAAAAAGACTCGATGATCGGCCCTTCACTCAAGAAAAGAAATCTCGTGTGCATGGTCTTCAGGTACCTCAGCCCAGAAAGCCACACGGGCCCTCTTACAGCACTTGAAGGCAACATCACTGAGTGACCACTGTAAAACCCTGCACTGTGTGTGTGGTGTGCGATGTGCCTCTCCTTATCTCTGCCTTTTATTCCGTGATTACCCTCTCCGTGAGTAGGGGGTAGCAAACAGGCCTAGCCTAGTTAATCTCCCTATTTCTTCTCTCTCTATACGCGCAAACATCACTTCTATCGATCGCTTATGGCTTTTTTCCTCGAAACTCTACAAGTGTTTCAACAGGAACGCATCGTTCGCATTTATCCGCCGTAAATTCTGGAATCTGTTGCGAGCCGAATGGCCAGGATTGTTCAATTTATATTCGCAATTTTCGAGGAGCGTACGTGTCAACCCGCCGCGTTGGTCTATCGGCTAAAGCACTCTACTTCAAACCCGCGGGTCGCGGGATCGAAGCCCGGCTGCGGCGGCCGCATTTCCGATGGAGACGGACATGCTTGAGGCCCGCGTGCTCAGATTTAACCCCGTATTCACAAACGCTCCTCGACTCGACTTTCACCCTTCACTTGACAGAGTTGAGCAATGCGCCGCTGCTCGGCTGAAAATGGCGCTGTGCTACCCAAGAATCACAGAAGATTATCGCTGATTTCCAGTGACTTGTCGTGACTAGAGACGGCACTCCCATCGGCTTTCTCAAGTGAAGGTGGAGCGTTGAGAGAAGGGACGTTCTAGAATGCGGGGGTTAGGCACACGTTAAAGAACTCCGGGTGGTGAAAATTTGTGAAGTATTCCACTATGGCGTCTCTCATTATCATATGGTGATCTTGGGACATTAAACCCAATTATTGATTGATTGATATGTGGGGTTTAACGTCCCAAAACCACTCTATGATTATGAGAGACGCCGTAGTGGAGGGCTCCGGAAATTTCGACCACCTGGGGTTCTTTAACGTGCACCCAAATCTGAGCACACGGGCCTTCAACATTTCCGCCTCCATCGGAAATGCAGCCGCCGCAGCCGGGATTCGAACCCGCGCCCTGCGGGTCAGCAGCCGAGTGCCTTAGCCACTAGACCACCGCGGCGGGGCTTAAACCCAATTATTATTATTACTATTATTATTATTATTATTATTATTATTATTATTATTATTATTATTATTATTATTATTATTATTATTATTATTATTATTATTATTATTATTATTATTATTATTATTATTGAGTAGCGTATGACGAGCGCGGCAATTATGTGCCAAGTGGCTGGACGACCGCGGCCCTGACCTCGAGCCGTGGGCCACGAAAGTTCTCCCCGGTTCTCCCCGGCTGGTGAATGCTGACGCGCGCCGTCTGGACGCTTATCGGCTCATCAGTCGTGCCAACCAGATAGCGACGTCAAAACGGGCGAGATAAGGCGTGGACTGGCCGTCATGGCGTGGGCTGACCCTATCGCGCTGTCTGGTGTTCAGCGAAATTGGGCCGCTTACACGAGGACGAGTGCTGTCCCCGAGCTTTGAAAGAATCAAGAGCAAACAGGGGGGCGAGACACTAGAGGCCAGAGGACGTCGTTTTACAAGGACTGTCCCAATCACTGATAACGCCCGGTCGTCGCCATCATCGTGCTGTAAAGGAAAGCGGTCGGGCAGACTGAATCGCCGGGTCGTGCGGCACCGGCCTATACACGTTCTCACAAATGGCGGAAGAGCGCACACTCACTCACTCAAAGCATGTGGTTCCGTTCCCGTTTGCTCCCAATCTTATCGCCGAAAGTGTTTCAATGTATAGACTGCAGGAATCTCTCTCCCAAAGTGCAACGTGCGCTGTCGGTCTTTTCGAAAGCGACGCTGCATATCGCGCACGCAGCATATCGTTATGCTAAAAACGGCCACTGCGTGCTTTGGTTTTAACTGTTGGTTATTTTATTTTTAATTCCCTTGCTGGTCGCAATTCCCTTGTTAAAGGCGTTCAACATCACAAGGCGACACTCTATAGAGCTACGAAAGACGCCGTTATGTATGCGAGTGGAAAAAACGGTGAAAGGTATATTGTGGCTGTATTCTGACAGCGCGCAGTTCATCAACGTGCCTCTAAATTTACGCACACGGACGCATTTTGCATCTCACGCACACCTAATCTTGCCACTATATACGGCCAGTAATCGAGCCACGGCGATCTGGAACTCATGTAAGAAATGTGTCCGAAAATCATCAAAATATACGGAAAACGCTTCTCATGCTTACATAACTGTATATCTTTTTCGTCGCGGCTGACATCTCAAGATGGCTGGAGCCATCTATTATGGTAGTGCTTACGGAAATTAAAATAATCAACTTTTTAATTGGTGAATGCAGGTGGCCGGTCCAAATGGCAGGATTAAAGCTCGTCTAGTATGAGCCTGCTGCCGCTTTGAGACTCACAGGAAGCAGCTGCTGATAAATGCAGCACAGAATGAAATCTGACTAATCTGACTAATGATGAAATATGACTAAACAAATAATACATAATTTAGGGAGTATTTCTGCTGCGAAACTATAATCGCCATCTACCTCGAGTACTTTCCTTGCGTTATCAACGCCGTACGTCCCATTCATCAACAGTGGGCGCGCTATCAGCGGGGCGTAGCATTCTTGATAGGAAAGTGACAAAAACCGGGTTTTCGAGAAAGTAGACGCGAGCAAGCGAGATTACAGTTGCATGGCAGAAGTACGGCACCAACTACTTGATTTATTTTTCTCAAGATCGCATGATGAAAACAGGGATCGACTGTCAGCCACAGATGATATATAGAATAGGGGTGGCAAAGGCAAATGAGGAGGGGACATTTAACGCTAGAGTGAGAGAGAGAAAGAGAGATAGAAACAAAACATAATAATAATAATAATAATAATAATAATAATAATAATAATAATAATAATAATAATAATAATAATAATAATAATAATAATATAATTTATTTGCAATACTGTCGACTCCAATGTTGGAGTCACTACAGAGGGCACATTGCAGGTAGTATACATTCATGAAGAACAAACAATAACATTCCAACGGACATACGGGATTCCTTACATTATTGGTGAAAAAAAAACAAGAAAACAAGGTACAAGGAATAATGAATTATCCGCATAATTAAAAACAGGAAGATAATCGCACCAAAATGTGTTATACAATGTTATAAGAATATGTAGATATGTAGCGCATCTTTATTATCGGCACAACCATCATCACCAGCAAGCGCATCCGGCAAACCATTCCACATTTTATTTGCGCGAGGAAAAAAAAGAGAATGAAACGAGAAACATCAATTTGAAACGCACCACATTTTTCGGTTCACATGATATCAGAGAGCAGGACAGATGACGGTGACCGAATCAACAATATGCGCAGTTTTCTAGCAGGAAACTCAGGAAAGTCAGTACTTTCTGGCCTGCTACAGTGCGCCGTGCAAAAAAGAAAAAGAAAAGAGGAAAATAGCAAAGGTATGTGAAGCATTGAAGCACTACTGTAGATTACGCATGGTTTCTAACACTGCGGTGAATGTGGATAGTGTGTCGGCATTAGTAGCATTTGCATTCAGTTTATTCCATTCGCGTATTGTTAGTGGGAAAAACGATTTTCCAAAGACGTCACTGTTTGAGGAATAACAATAACAATAATAATAACAGAAATACAGAGAAATATATTTGCTGACTGCGTAGAGGGTACACTAAAAAGTAGCAAATATGTACCAGAACATCAATTTCTATACTCCTACTGGAGTATTGAGTGAGAACTGATCAAAGGCCGAAGTATTGTCCCTTTCGACGTGGTTTCCTGTGCAATGAACTGAATTACGTTAGCCCATATATCCAGGTATATACATTTAAATATCTGAAGTGCAAAATCATGACTGACCATCTGAAGACCGACGAGGAAAATGATGTATGTGTTACACTTGTAATAGAATAGCGCGAAGTTAAATTACACATTTTGGTAGTATGGCCGGTGGTCTCTATAAAAATGTCTGGTAACGTTGTATCTATTCCTTTATTCTGCATATAACCAGTTCTTGGCGATGTCAAATTGGTACAATATATTTGAGCTTTAGATGACAGGTTTGCATTTCTTACTTTACCTCGCTCACCTCATGCAGGCTTATCCGTCAAGAAATATTCATTGAAAAGTCAAACGTAACCTCAATGCAACGACACGTTGCGATTTTCAAAACGCGACTGTAACGAGTTTCCTTGCGTTAAAGGAATTGTAACGGGAGCTCGTTCCAAAACTCGGAAGCAACGAGCTTTCGTTACAGTTTTGGAGGAGCGTGTACAGCCGTGCTCATAACCCATATTCAAGTATTCACCGAATGATATAGTATCAAAGTTTATTTCCTCATGAGCTAAATTCGAAAAAAGTATAATCACAGGCGTCAAGTATAAGTGGAATTTTGAGAGACCTCGCGCACACTTTAAATGTTTTTTTTTTTGTGTTCCGAGCCGACGAGAACGCTGGACATTACAGAGTAAAAAGGTAGAGAAAACAGAAGGGCTACGTCAGCGCGTGCCATGAACTTGTACATTTCCTGTTAGTTTTTGTTTTCTTTGATGAAGCATTCGCTCTCTTTCGGTGTGATCACGGGTCGCTACTGTGTAATTTAGCCCACTATACAGCATAAGTCTCAAAAAGGGGCCTGGCCCATTCATCGCATTGTCGTTTTTTTTTTTTTCTGAGTACACTAACAGCATACATAGGCGTGACTGGCCACAGGCATTTTTCTTGAGGCACCCCACTCACCATGTTTTGAAAGATAAGCGTCACTCTACATATGTCAGATTCGGTGGCCAGGTTTTTATTGCTTCTGGAAATCGGTATCCATGTGTTGCTCGAATCCCCACGTTAAAGCCGGTTATATTGACCTATGTCAGCTGTCGGCCAAAAGCAGCAATCTCCTAAATGACTAATGCGTAGCATGCAGCATCATTGAAGAGAGTGAGAACGGACCTTCGTTTCAAGACAGGGAGCTTCTGTAGGTGGTTACATTTGCGTTCCATTTCAAAACTCGTACCGCGTGAAAATTTGTTTGAGCACTCCATAGCAGCTGCGCTTGCTGTTGATAGCATTCAATTCTTTTTTGTTTTATTTTTACTAATCCCAACTTTGTGTGGTTCAAAATCCCTAAAAACCAGTGGATACTGAATTCAAAAAAACTATAGGGGACGCTCATTGTACTGATTCAAGTATATTGTAGGACTGTGCGATGTATTCGGCGTACTAATTGTGCCATAAGTGCGATGCAATGAATAAAAAAAAAAAAGCCTTAACAGTGGTCTGAGCCCCAAAATACTTTAGAGGTAGCCCCATTAGATTGCTAATCACTATAAAGCGACATTCCTCTTTTAAGGTAACCCTGAACTCACTGGCTGAGGTTTTCCCTAGGAAACCTATTATTTACCTCACTAGTATAACCTGCGGGTTTTTACGTCTGTACTTACATACTTCGTTAGGCGCCAGTTTCTTGAGCATCATCATCACCACCACCACCACCACCACCACCACCACCACCACCACCATCATCATCATCATCATCATCCTGACTACGTCCATTGCAGGACAAAGGCCTCTCCCATGTTCCACCAGTAAACTCGGCCCTGTGCTTGCTGCTGCCAATTTATACTCGCAAACTTCTTCTTAATCTCATCTGCCCCTAACCATTCGTCTCCCCCTAACCCGCTTGCCTTCTCTAGGAATCCAATTAGTTACCCTTAATGACCAGCGCTTATCCTGTCTACGTGCTACATGCCCGGCCCATGTCCATTTTCTCGTCTGGATTTCAACTATGACATCCTTAACCCCGGTTTGTTCTCTAATCCACTCTGCTCTTTTCTTGTCTCTTAAGGTTCCTCCTACCATTTTCCTTTACATTGCTCGCTGCGTCGTCCTGAATTTAAGCTGAACTCTCTTTGTAAGTCTCCAGGTTTCTGCTCGGTAGCTAAGTACCGGCAAGATGCAGCTGTTGTTTACCTTCCTCTTGAAGGATACTGGCAATCTACCTGTCATGATTTGAGAGTGCTTGCCAAATGCGCTCTACCCCATTCTTATTCTTCTAGTTATTTTAGTCTCGTGCTTCGGTTCCACGGTTATTACCTGTCCTAAGTAGATATAATCTTTTACAACTTCAACTGCACTATTGCCTATCTCGAAGCTCTGTTATCTTCCGAGATTGTTGTAAATTACTTTCGCTTTTTGTAGATTATATTTGAGACCTTATATATTATTTGATCAAGAAGGGATAAATGTTCTCGGTTGAAGACACCACCCTTTTCTTGTCTCCTCCACGTCAAGCACCAGCGTTTAGCTCATTCGAGGTGTCCATCACTTGGCAGAGCACCGCATTCGTCCATGTCCGTATCGCGTGGTAACACACTCTGCAGCGGTGAAAGTGGCGATTGTTACGAGGAGGAGCTGCTAGCGGCCCCACGTTCACTCGTCCCAGCCAAGTCACGTTTACATGAGCCCAATAATGAATCTCATATCGACTGCAGTCCATCCAGCTGCTTTTGTCGAGCCCGTATACTTGTCCCAAGTGAGGGACTAAACTGAATCGCTGTTTTCCTCTCCCCCGAAGTCATACCTTTGTCCATACAGCAAACGCCACTTCGAGGGCACCTGCCGCAGCGAACCAAGAAAGTGACCGACTACTAACGCGCGATTCTGAGCCATCATTATAAATGATCTCAAGCCTTAAAGGTACTCTAAACAGCGCCTCTGCTTTTTTTTAGGGGCGAAGCACCTTATAGCATTGCTTGTGCGTCCCGTTGTCGTATGTAACCACCAGTGGCACGTGCCCGAGAGAGCTGCCTTTAGAACGTCCGCTGAATGGCGGCACTTATGTATGATAAACACATGATGAAAAGATGTGAGATAGCGGTACTCGGAGTGTTCACTAGATAGATGAACATACCCGGGAGAGCGGTCCTTATAAAATGTCCACCGGATGGTGGTACTTGTATATGATGAATACATGATGAACAGATGTGAAATAGCGGTACTTGGAGTGTTCACTAGATATACCGACGGCAAACAGACATAACAGAGTGAGCGGTCCTCAGAATATTCGCTGGACGGCGGTACTTGTATATGATAAATACATGATTAAAAGATGTGAGATTACTTGGAGTTTTCACTAGATATACGGATGGACTGATGGACGCACGGAGGGACAGACAGACAGAGGCGCCGACGGACAGATAAACAGACAGACGAACAAACGGACGAACGCATGGAGGATTGGACGCACCGGCGGTCACACGGATGAACAGACACTCGGACGGACGCACGGACGGACGCATGAGCGGCCGGAAGCAAGAACGAATGGACGGACAGCAGCACACGGACTGACGAACGCGTCGCCCCACCAATCGTCATTCACTCCGTGGATATGCTGTGATATTTTTTTTGTTCACTTGTGAACATATCCTTGGGGCAGTGTCTTGCATATCCCTCGTGTTCACCATGTTGGCAGTCACGTTAGTTTTGTATGAGACACGGTGTTTTGAGAGATGGCATCTTCTTTCGTAGGGCTACGCGGACAACCAATGGGGACGCGTCACTGCGACGTTGCTACGTGCAGGTGTCACACGAGCTCTGCGAGCCGGCGGTGGCATTGTTACAAGCCAAAATATAACAAGCACGAAAGGACATATACGACTGACACGTGATATTAGAGCGGGAAAGCGCATCTATTGCATATCCGCAGGAAAGCGCTCGGACGCACGTGTGACGCAAGGAACCCTACCCCTCATGTGGCGTCACATCACGACCACTTCCGGTCCTAAGGCGGACCGACGGTTTCCATGAACACTGGCATTGAAGAAACTAGAGGAGGTGTAAAACTCCGCAAACACAAAGAACGAGCGCAGTACTCTCTCGCTCGGCGCTTCCCGTACTACGACGAACTTGATCACACCAGTATGGTGTGTTCACGTGGCGCCATCAGACATGAGCTGTCTATTGGCCCATGTAGGAGGGGCGTAAGTTCTTATGACTGGTCTCGCGGGGCTATCGCACGCCACTAACTGATTTCACGCAGTTAGACTGCCCAAGCGTGCCGCCAAAAGCGCCAAGTCCTGATATGTCCAACAGATCACCAAGTGCTTGTGTTGGTCGCGTACTTTATGAAAAAAAATATGGAGCGAGGAGCAGATGGCACCTGCAGGAATGGTAGTGAAAGAGAGAGGAGACCACTCTCGTCTTTGAACTCGGACGATAAAGAAACATAAACAGTGGACACTCCCGTAGGGCCCTGCGGCCGAGCTACTGCGCTGCTTTCAGTGCCACGAGTGGCAGGTCTGAGCCGATAATGCATTCAGCAGAAATAAAGCCACAAAAAATTTTCTTTTCGATGCTCGTATTTGAACCCGTACCCTCATGCTCTAAAGGCGAGTATCTTCGCTTTTAGGCTACACACACATGCTTCAAGAAAGAGAATGCATGCCCACATGACTATGTACCCTTTGCGCAAAAAAAAGAAAACCGAAGTACAGCACTTTCTGGTCGGACTTGACTGATTTTTGTGGTAACGCATCAAACGTCCTCAGCTTCACACGATATAAAGTCGATTTTGGAAATTGCTCAAATCAATCATTTTTTTCTTTGAAGAAAAATTGATGCAAAGCTGGGGTCTTCATCATCCTCCCGAGGTGGGTAATACATGTGTTGACTAACAGGTGTACAGATGTGAGCATGCGTACGTCATCTTAGACTCATCTAGCAATTGGTCAGAACCTTCCTTGCTCGGCCGCAAAAAGGCTTGAGTGGCCACTCTTTACGAGAGTATATTTCTCTATGCTCTGAATGGTTTAGGATTCCTTTAAATAAAGGGATTCTTTTTTGAGTAGTCCTCGTAGACTGCTGACATTTTCGTAGATATCTGCACAGCTACGAAGCGAGTCACCTGTACATGAAAAGATGGTTCTCTCAGACACGTGTGCGATGACTTGAAGTTACTATACATATACATATATATCTATCTATATGTATATATATATATATATATATATATATATATATATATATATATATATATATATATATATATATATATATATATATATATATTGTGAAGAAAACACATCGTTGTCAAGCAACATCGCCACCGCGCTCGGCATTTGGTCTAGTTGCTAAGGTACTCGGCTGCCGACCCGCAGGGCGCGGGTTCGAATCCCGACGGCGGCGGCTGCATTTCCGATGGAGGCGGAAATGTTGTAGGCCCGTGTGCTCAGATTTAAGTGCATGTTAAAGAACCCCAGCTGGTCGAAATTTCCGGAGCCCTCCACTACGGCGTCTTTCATAATCATATGGTGGTTTTGGGACGTTAAACCCCATAAATCAATCAATCAAATCAGGGTTGGTCTTGGTGCTGTCCTCGCCCAACGCAAGCAGGGCTACTCCGAATACGTCGTCGCTTATGCGAGTCGCACGCTCACTAAAGCTGAGGCCTATTACAGCGTCACTGAAAAGGAGAGCTTAGCGCTAGTGTGAGCGCTTCGCAAGTTCCGCCCTTATTTGTACGGTCGCCCATTCGACCTGGTAACGGACCACGATGCACTTTGCTGGCTCGCCACATTGAAAGATGCTTCTGGCCGCTTAGCTCGGTTGGCACTGCAAATCCAGGAGTACGACATTCGCGTCATCTATCGTAGCGGACGTAAACATTCTGACGCCGACGCCCTATCCCGTTTGCCTTTACCTCCCGACTCGGCCTGCGGAACCACTGGTGCCAACTCCGTCGCATCTCTTGACCTCGACTCTTTTGCCAGGGTACAACACAAGGACCCGTGGATCGCTTCCCTTTTTGACTGTCTCTGTCTGGATCGTCAACCACTGTGGCATCACGATCTCTCCGACGTGAAGCTGCTCATTTCGCCATTCGTGATCGGCTGTTACACCGACGCAACTACGCCCCTGAAGGTCGCAAGTGGCTCTTGGTTGTCACTCGCAGCTTGCGATCACAAATATGTGCCTCCTTTCATGACCATCCCCAATGTGGCCATGCCGGAGTTTTCAAAACTTACGAACGCATTCGCCATCGCTTCTACTCGCGCGGAATGTATAATTTTGTTCGAAAATTCGTTATGGGCGGCCCTGACTGTCAACGCCGCAAATCACCACCTTTCCACTCGTCCGGTGCGCTTCAACCATTTCCTTGCCCTGCCAAACCTTTCGATCAGATCGGAATTGATCTCTATCGCCCTCTTCCGGTAACATCAGATGAAAATCGGTGGATCATATTCACTGTGACCATTTAACACAATACGCTGAGACCACCGCCCTTCCAAGTGCCACTGCGCGGGACGTAGCGTCCTTCGTCCTCCATCGCTTCAAACTACGACATGGTGCACCTCGAGAACTACTAAGTGACCAAGGTCGAGCCTTCCTATCAGAAGTCGTCACGGGTCTGCTTTCTGAATGTCATGTTGTTTATCGCAAGATCAAGGCATACCACCCGCAGACTAACGGAATCAGGGAGAGATATGACCGCACCCGCGGCGATATGCTCGCAATGTATGTGACATCTGATCATACTAACTGGGATCGCATTCTTCCATTCATCACGTTCATATAGAACACCGCGGCACAGTCTACCACTGGATTTTCATCTTTCTTTCTTCTTTATGGACGCGAACCATCCCACACCATCGAAATTCTCCTTCCATACCCTCCTGACGCATCTGAATGCCCATCTGTGTCTGAAGCTGCCCGAAAAGCGGAAGAGTGCCGTGAACTCACACGCACGTTTACGTCACAAGAACAGCAGCGCCAAAAAGAAAACAACGCCGACTCTTCCCGAAGCCACAGCTATTCCCCGGGATCACTTGCATGGCTGGCTGTTCATTACCGAACCCCCGGCCTTTCCTCAAAACTCGTCCCGAAGTACGAGGGCCCTTACCGCGTTTTGGAGCAAACCAAGCCGGTGAATTCTCTCAATGAGCCACTTTCCCCATTTGATGACATGCGCCGGCGTGGACGTGACATCGTCCCCGTCGCCCGCCTTAAGCCATATCATTGCCCTCTGCCTCTAGACTCTTAGGTCGCCAGGATGGTTCTAATTCGGCGGGGGCCAATTGCGAAGAAGAAAACGCATCGTTGGCAAGCAACATCGCCACCGCGCTTGAGTACTGGGTTCTGGGCTTCTCTCGCTCGCCTCGTGCTGATCGTCGCCGGCATCTGCTTGACGGTTGCTCTGTCCCGATCGTGTTTTCATCGTAGGGCCACCGGCGCAACACACCCCATTAAACCCCTTATATATATATATATATATATATATATATATATATATATATATATATAGATATATATATATATATATATATATATATATATATATATATATATATATATATATATATATATATATATATATATATACATATATACTTGTTTTTCCACCAGATAATATGATTCTCGTAATATCTGGTGGCTCAGAGTCCCAAAAGCATGATATGATTATGAGGAACACCGTATAGTGGACTGCTGTGGAAAATTAGACCAACTGTCGTCCTTTATTGTGCATTGACATCGCACAGTGCTCGGGCCTCTGGTATTTCTCCAAAGTCAGAACGCGTCCGCCACGGCTGAGATTAAACCCGCGACCTTTTGGTCAGCAGACCGCTAAACCACCTTCTTGGATCGCCTATGTTAATTTTTATTTATTTATTTACATAATACTGCAGGCCCAGTGAAGGGCCCAAGCAGGAGGGACGTATTTACAAAGCTCGTAATAAGGACAACAGAAGATCAAGAACATGAAAAGCGCGAAGAATAAGGACATAACTCAAACAATGAATAAGAAAGACATTTAACACTTTAACAATACAGGTCAAGATACAATATGTTCAATTGAGTCTATGCTATTTATGAATAATGCTGGTAATTGATTCCATTCGGTTACAGTGCGCGGGAAAAAGGAGAATTTGAAAATGTTAGTTCTAGCATTGAAGGGCGTTAGAGAGTCGGCATGCCGGTGTCTTGTTCTGCGAGCGGTGAGTGGTTGGATGTATTGTTCTGGTCTCATTGACAATTTGTTATTCTTGAGAAGATAAAGAAATTTTAATCTTTCGATTTTACGTCTTAGTTCTAAGGTTGGTATGTTATGGTCTCTCATGAGTTGGGTTGGAGAATCGCTCGAACGGTATTTAGAGTAAACGAACCGAACCGCTTTATGCTGAATCATCTCAAGTGCATGAATGTTAGTTTTTGTGTAAGGGTCCCAGATTATACATGCATACTCCAATTTAGGTCTTACAATAGATGTATAGGCTAGCATTCTAACACTTGCAGGAGCATGTTTGAGCTTATGTCTTAAAAGACTCACATTACGAAAGGATGACGCACAAATGTCTGAAATGTGCTTGTTCCAACTTAAAGTGTTTGTTATGGTAAGACCCAGGTACTTATATTCTGTAACTTCGTTCAAAGGTTGTCCTGAAAGATTGTAAGGGAAGGATAGAGAATTTTTCTTATTGGTTATTTTCATAAAAACTTATTTGTCGGCATTTAAGTTCATATTCCACTTAGTACACCAGTCATATATATTACAAAGATTGGAATTCAATACTGATTGGTCTTCTCGGCATGTTATTTCATTAAATAATACACAATCATCTGCAAACAGCCTTATTTGAACAGGGCCAGTAATTACATCCACAATATCGTTAACATATATGAGAAACAACAAAGGACCTAAGACACTTCCTTGCGGGACACCAGATGACACGGGGAGGGATTGTGAACAGTCATTATCAATGCGAACGAATTGCTTGCGGTTACTCAGGTACGAAGATATCCAGTTAACTATAAATGCAGGAAGACCAGTAGATTGTAATTTATTGATAAGGTGAACATGGGAAACAACATCAAAAGCTTTGGAGAAATCTAGAAAAATAGCATCTACTTGGCCCAACTTGTCAAGAATGGCGGCAAAACTGTGAACAACCGATGTTAATTGCGTTACTGTAGAGAAACCTTTTCTAAAACCATGTTGAACAGAAGAAAGCAAATTACGGTCATGTAAAAATTTGTGAATGTAGTTAGCTATGATATGCTCAAGAAGTTTGCAACACGATGATGTCATTGAAATTGGCCTGTAATTACAAGGGCATGCAGGGTCACCTTTTTTGAAGACGGGTACCAAGCGGGCTATTTTCCAGCCAGGAGGTACAATTGCGGTTGAAAGAGATGCGCGAAAAATTATAACAAAAAATTGAGCCAACATCTCGGCATAACGACGAAGAAAAATATTGGGCAATTTGTCCGGGCCTGGGGAAGCTTTTGTTTTAAGGTTAAGGAGCAATGAAACAACACCAGGTAAAGATATAAAGTCATCATCGGGTGCTGAAGGCACATGGATTGTAGGCATGGGATCACTCGATTTAGAAAAAACACTTTAGAAATAAGCATTAAAACGTTCAGCAATATGGAGAGGTTCAACAAGGAGCATGCCACCGCGGTTAAGTTGTTTTATAGGCTTTTTTTTTACGGGACAGGAAACGCCAAAACTTCTGTGGGGCATTTCTGATATAGTTTGGCAAAGTATTTTCAAAGTACAGACGCTTTGAGTTTGCGACTGCGGAGTTGAGAACGATTTGGTTGGCACTAATAGTATTACGGTCAGCCGCTCCTCGTCTTAGCCTTTTGATTTTCCTTTTGAAATGCAAAATTTCACGCGTTATCCATGGAGTTGTTTTTCGTACATGTCTTCATTTGTTTGGAATGAAGTTGTCGAGGCAATATAAGCAAATGTTTTTGAATTTATCCCATAATTCGACGGCATCGGAACCACAAAACCAGCTGAGGGAAAGGTCGAGATGGTCTAGCACACTTTCATCCTGGGCCATTGAAAAGTTTTTGACAAATACAAATTTGAGCCGAGGCCCGGGGTAGCGTATATTCACAAAAACACAGGAAAACTCAACAATTAAATGGTCAGAAATACCGCTACTAACATTCACGGTAACATTTTCAATTATACGGCTCAGAAAAACTAGATCAAGCGTCAAGCTGTTTGACCCTGAAACACGTGTTGGTTGTGTTACGATTTGGTGCATGTCATGGCTTAACATTATATCAAAAAGGTAAGACGCGTGAGTGCTTAATCCTGTACTGCAAATAGTATTTTCCCAATCAACGCCAGGGAAGTTAAAATCGCCTACCAGAAAAATTCTGTCATGCCGAAATGTCGCCATATGGTCATACAAAGCTTTTAAGTACTCCGGTGGGGAATCGGGTGGACGATAAACCGCAAAAATGAGAAAACAACTACCCCAACAAGATGCTTTTAAAGTAAGGCTCTCATGATTACTTATCTGTTGCAAAGCAGTACAGTTAATTCCATGTTTTACCAGAACGGCAACACCGCCGCCCCTAGACGATCTATCACGGCGGAATACTTGATAAGAAGGGGGAAAACAGTATCGTCCTCGATATCACCCCGTAACCAAGTCTCTGTAATAACTATAACATGTGGGTTATGGCCCAATATGATAGCTTCAAGATGTTCCGATTTATTTGCAACACTGCGAGTATTTATGTTTAAAAGACGGAGCTGCTTATTCTCAGGGGATCTTGGTCAAGCGCTGAATTTCCTGTTCGGAGAAGCGCCGAGTTTAATTCGAGAGTTTGTGATATCGTCCCATACGAATTTCTCTTTGTCTACTCGAAGTTTGTCGTGTACAAGGGCTACTTTCTTTCCCTGCAGTTTATCATTTTTTGCGCTCTCCCACAGTAGCTTGCGTTTGCGCAGTGTTTCTTTCGAGTAATCATTTTGGATAGATACCTCGGTACCCTTCAGTTTATTAGCGTTTATCAAAACTTGCTCTTTTTCATTAAAATCCTGAAAGAATATAATCACTGGTCTTTGGTTTCCTGGCTGTCCGATCCTATGTATCCTACAAACTGACCTGCAAGGAACATGAAGCTTTTAGGGGCGAAGCTCCTTAGGGCGTGGGCTGTACGTCCCATGTAGCCTGTATGTAGCCACCTCTAGTTTAGTTCTTGCAGTGTTCACTAGATGGCGGTACCGTCCCCTGTATGTAGCCACCTCTACTTTAGTTCTTGCAGTGTTCACTAGATGGCGCTACCGTCTCCTGTATGTAGCCACCTCTCGTTTAGTTCTTGTAGTGTTTACTAGATGGTGGTACTTGTAGCTGATGAGGAAAAGATGCAAGATGTTATAAACTAGAAAGCGGTACTTGTAGTTGATGAAAGACGCGAGATCTTATAAAATAGGAATGATGTCACATATGGCGCGTGTCATTGGTTGAAGGCAATCGTTCGATTTAGTGCGGCGACGTACGCTAGGGGGAGCGATGTAATCGAGTGGGCAAAATGTACAGAGGATTCATGGTTTACCAGGTTTACCCCTGGAGCTTCGCCCACTCATCATCATTCACTTCGTGGATATGGCGGAATTTTTTGTCAAAGATTTCGGTGAGTACTTTGCGTTTCAAATCGGGCTCGGTTTCCGCAGGATCCTCGTTCACTCCAAAAACGACCAAGTTTGCGCGTCTGCTTCTATCTTCGAGGTCAGTTATTTTGGCCTGCAGGGAAGCGATTTTTTTTCTTCCAAATTATCTACCCTAGCTATCCGTTTTTCCATTTCCGCGAAACGCAAGGCCCACTCACTCATAAGCTTTTGCATGTCGTCCTGTTGAGCTCTAAGTGCTGCGATTTCCGAGGTTATGTTATTTTGGCCCGAAAGGAGTGTTTCAAACATTTCCTCTATCGTAGGGCCCGGATTTACCTCGACATCCCCACACAATAACAACAGGCACACACAGTACACATCATACATGATGCAAAGACACTGCTGGGGGCACGGCAGGACCACGAGACCGCGGCAATCACTTCTACATGTTGTGTAACAAGCACCAACCTGTACGAAGAACGGCGCTTTAGGAAAGGAAAGGGTGCTCTAAAATTGTGTCGCCGAGTTGTGTTGGGATGAACGAGGCAACGCGAGAGACCGGAATGTGCTGCGGAATGTTCGGTTCGTTGAGTCTAAATAATTTGCTGTTACTGCGTGCGATGCGCTTGGATATTGGCAGGAACATGAGCCGCACTAAACTGGTTCTTTATTCTAAAACCACACTCTAATGATTTCTCTGGGAACTTCTTAAACCCCACCTTTTCATTGGCTGCACTGACTTTTATATCGAACACGTTAATCTTTCACACAATCATGCGCAGATAGCCAAGGAATTACGTTAGTTTGCAGAGCATGACCCCGTATCTGCCTTTCCGAGCTCTTCTCGAATTCGCTGACTTGGGTGTAAATCATGTGCAGTTCGATTCGTGCTCGTACAGCGACTCCTCCTCGTCAAGGGCTCGCTTCGCCGACGAGTTTTCGGCGAATTCCAACGTTAGACTCATTGCAGCTAGGCATGCTACTGCGGCACTTTTCCGAACAAGTTGAAGGCCAACTGATACGGCGGACGATGGTACGCTCCGTTTGAGAAGGGGCTTTTAGTTTCTCCGTAAGTTTCATTCTCCTATGCAGGGTTGCCGCTGGCGGCCACTTTGCGCCAAATTGGCTACTTAAAGACCCTGTCTGGCTACGAAACTTTGAAATTGGCGCCATGGCCACTTATCGGCTACATTGAATTCAGGCAAATTTAGAAGCCAATTTTCGTATAAGAACCAGGTAAAATAACAAGAAAGCAGAAATATAAGCCGATATTATTAACCTTTTCTGTCGCGTAAGCTAATGCGTGCGCATGACTTGGCCCCTGCAACTGACTCATGCGCACCAATGCATCACCGCGTATAATAAATGTCAGTCACAAAATCAGGCTGGTCTTTTAATGTGGTAAATCAAGTAATCAATTGAGGTCTGTGCTTCCAAGAAAAGACATTCACACCTATAACGTTCCCACTCTCGTGTTGGTGGGAAGGCTCCAATATTAGCCTGCATGGGAATAACTCTCCTCCATAGGTATTCATACAGGCACATTAAACTTAAAATATTACGAAATGGTTGCTGCACCACCGGGAGCGAAATATGATCTAATGAGCCAATGTCACAAAGTTTAAGGTTATTCACCTTCTGGAACACTAAAATTCTGCATATGTATACCACCTGGACAGCGTTGCTTCAGAACCCGCAACTTGCTATGAATATATCTAGGCTCTAATATCATGTGATATTAACAAGGAGAATGTCTAATTCCTTCCAACTTCCACCGCACTGCTAAGTATTAGAACGAAATGCCGCCTTTCCACTGCCTGTCTAGCACCAGAAATAAATTTTGGCCGCTTGAGTTTATTTCAAATACCAACGAAGCGACCGGCTTATTTTATCACCGCACCGTGGGTCTTCTTTTTGGTTATCGCTCTGAGGTCGTTTTGTTTTCTAAAGCGCGACGCCAACTAGTTTGTTGGAAGTCTGTTCATTGTTTTCTTTGTTCTTTTTTACTCACTGTATTCTGTTCTTTTTAGCGTTTGTGTTTTGTACACTCTCCTCATCGATGCTCTTGGCGTTGCAATACAAACACACAAAGTAAATAAATAAATAAATAAATAAATAAATGAGTAAATTCTGGTGTTTGCTACTTACCTTTGGATAGAAAAAATATGGTCTTCAATTTTTTTTCATGCACAAATCATGTCTCATAGTGGCCTTTTCTGCTATTTGGCTATTAAATTGGCGATGAAGTGGCATGGTTATTTTAGCTTGAATTCAGGCTCCTTTTCTAATATACTGAACAGTGACATTGCCCCTCCCCTGTGCGTTCCTCTCCGGGTGACCTAAACCGACGCCAGGTGGTCTAAATTTCCGGCGCCCTCCACTACGGCGTCTCTCATAATCATATAGTGGTTTTGGGACGTTAAACCCCACATATCAATCAACCTAAACCGACGCTACAATGGCTCACCGCGGCTGCGCGCACGTTGTTGCGTGAGCTGATATCACTGCCCGCCACGGTGGTCTAGTGGCTAAGGTACTCGGCTGCTAACCGGCAGGTCGCGGGATCGAATCCCGGCTGCGGCGGCTGCATTTCCGATGGAGGCGGAAATGTTGTAGGCCCGTGTGCTCAGATTTGTGTGCACGTTAAGGAACCCCGGGTGGTCAAAATTTCCGGAGCCCTCCGCTACGGCGTCTATCATAATCATATGGTGGTTTAGGGACGTTAAACCCCACATAATCATCAATTATTTATACCTACCACTTACCACTGCTGTGTATTCGGCACTACCAGAAAGAAGGCGCGATAAGCGCACGTCGCCACATCGCGCATCGGCACCCGCTTTAATCTCCTACGCGTACTTTGCCCGGTTTAGAGAAGGGGAGCGATGCTTCACGCGACCTTATTTCACGGTGGCGAGGAGAGTGGATCGTACGCCTTCGCGGGCCTCGGACTTTACGTGGAATGATTCTGTTGTAGTTCCGGGCGCATAAAGGTCATTACAATCATTGCAGTCTCTGTTCGTGAAAAGCGCCCACTTTTCAAACTCAGCGAAGTAACAAATGAGACGCCTATTCGCATGCATTCATACCTGTGAGTACGCTTCGTGCGTAATTTGTGCGCGAGAATTGCGGGGCACGTTTCGATCTGCTTTCCATTCTGCGCGTGACTTTTCAAATTGTAGCTATCACGTTGAGTACTTCGCCTTTGGGCCAGATGGAAAGCAGTTCGAAATGTGCCACGTGTTTCTCACGCACAAATGACGCACTAAACGAACTCACAGGTTCAAATACACGCGAATAAGCGGCTCAGTTGTTACTTCGCTGTTTTTCAAAAGCGCGTGCTTTCCGCAAACGGAAAATACAATAATTTCAGGGACCTTTGTGCGCCCCGTAACAACAACAGAATTGTTCCAGGTAAAGCGCGAGGCCAGCCAAGACGTACGATCCTTCCAACCTACCCATCGTCAAATAAGGGCGCGCGTGGGAGCGTCGCACCCCTCCTCTAAGTGGGGCAAAGTACGCGTGGAACATTGGAAAGCGCGCTGCCACGAAATGTGACGACGCGCCCTCACGGCGTCATTTTGCTGGTAATGCTGAAAACACGATAATTCCCCCCGAGATGCCCATCAGGAGCGGTTAGTTGTAGATATAAACATATTGCCGTTCGAACGGAAAAGACGTGGTACTCGGTGACTCTGTGGTTAACGCAATTCAGAGGACCTAAGTTCAATTCTGCGCGCCGTAGTCGTTTGTGGTTTTTTTCTTGTATTTTTATATATATACATAGTATACATATACGTAGAGTTACGGTGACACCGACGTCGATGCCGACGCCGGCGTCAAAATCCAGCCGGCGTCAAAATCCAGCCAAGACGGTCCATATAATTGCTATAGCAATAAAACAGATCAAGAATATTCAAGACATAATCCAACTGAACAGAGCGAACGGCTCGAGGCAGCGCTTATGGGGCAAAAGGAATACACTATCGTTAAGAAAATCGATTCGTCCCCGTCAACGTGGGATATGAGAATGTGTGGAAGAGTGTTAACACAACCTAGATGAGAATTGTCTGTCGAAAGTGTGTCTCCTAAAACAAAAGAAAAAACAGTTAGATTAGTTAAGTAATGAGTGTGCTAGCTTAAGGCATTGTATGCTACGACTGATGACAAAAGAACCTGATGTTAAAGGAACCCTATAGCTTTCTGTCTGAGCCACTTTCAATTCCCGAGAATTTGATTTTTTTATATGGTTTTAATACCAACTAGGCGAACGCCAGAAGTGGTTGGATAACCGGTTGGTAAGCGGCTATATTAGAAAGATGCACTAAAGGAGAGTTGTATGCATCCGAGCGATTAACAGCGGGGCAGTTCATAACTCGGCTCAATCTCCCATTAGGTTTCGCGAAAACTATCACCATCATGAGCGCTCGCTTCGTCCTTTTCTTCATCCTCTGCTGCGCTCCCTGAGCACGTGCGCCAGCCGGCGGCGCCGTCTTGTCCGGCGTGGAATGCAATAAATCAGATGTGTGAGGCAATGAACATATACACCGAATCACGGAAACAGGGGCTTCGGAAGTATATTTGGTTTGAGGGTTGATGAGGGTATTTGGTTTGAGTGTTGAGTCTCAAAGCGGCAGATAATATTTCAAGATAGATCCATACCAACTGGCCCGATACAATTGATCATACTACAGGACCTTTAATACTCCCATTTGACCCAGATACCTACATTCGGACACTAAAAAGTTAATTATTTTAATTTCTGTAAGCAACACAATAATAGATGCCTCTAGCCATCTTAAAATGTCGGCCACGACGAAAAACACGTATGGTTATGACGACAGTAAGCTTGATAAGCATTTTCCGTATTCTTGATGATTTTCGGACACATTTCATAGATGAGCTCCAGATCGCCGTGGCTCGATTACTAGCCGTAATGGCAAGTTTGCGTGTGCGTGAAATTCGAAATACGTTTCTGTGCATAAATTTAGGGGCATGTTGAAGAACTCCGCGCTGTCAGAATACAGCAACAACGTATATCTGCCTCAGTTGCGCAGAAAGCGACTAAAGCACTCCTACTTTACTTAAAGTGAACAAACCTGAGTGACCACCTGTATGCTGTGTGTGCTCCCCCGAGTGTGCTCGTGATTGTGTGTACCTTCTTATCTCTCTGCAACCTCTTTTCTCCCCTTCATCCCTTCCACAGTGCAGGGTAGAAAACCGGATGTGCGTATGGTTAACCTCATGGCTTTCCTTGCATCTTTATCTCTCTCTCTCCTTTTTTTTTCACCGTTTTTCGACACGCATACACAACGGCGTTTTTCGTAGCTCTATAGAGGGCCGCATTGTGATGGTAAACGGCTTTACATGGAAATTGTAAAGCATAGAGGGTACACTAAGATGTAGCATATGTGTACCGGGACATCATTTCGTACTCATACTGAAGTACTGAATGAGAACTAATCAAAGGCTGAAGTATTGTCCCTTCCGATGTGGTTCCCTGTGCGACAAATTGAATAATATTAGCGCATATGTCGAGGCATATACATTTAAGTATCTGAATAGCAAAATTATGACTGACCATCTGAAGACTGACGAGGAAAATGCTGTATGTTTTTGCAAGTGTATTACACTTGTAATACACCAGCACGAAGTTAAAATACACATTTTGGTAGTATGGTAGTATGAACGGTGGTCTCTAAAAAATGTTTGCTAAAACTGTTTCTATTCCTTTCTTCTGCAAATAACCAGCTCTTGGCGATGTCAAATTTCTATAATATATTTGAGCTTCAGATGGCAGCTTTGCATTTCTTACTTCACCTCGCTCACCTCAGGCTAATCCGTCAATAAATATTCTTTGAAAAGTCAAACGTAAACTCAATGTAACAACACGTTGCGATTTTCGAAACGCGACTGTAACGAGTTCCTTTGCGTTAAAGGAACATGTAACGGAAGGTGGTTCCAAAACTGGGATTCAACGAGCTTTCGCCACCGTCTTGGAGGAACATTTACAGCAGTGCCAACAACCTATATTAAAGTAATCACCAAATGATATCATTATCAAAGTTTACTTCGTCATGAACTAAATTCAGAAAAGTATTATCACATGCGTCAAGTATGAGCAGAATTTTGAGGGAGTTCGCGCACACTTTAAGTGTTTTTTTTTCTTATGAGCCCACGAGGACGCTGCACGCACAGAGTAACGAGGTGGGGAAGACAGAAAGGCTACGTCAGCGCCTGTCATTAACTTGTGCATTTCCTGTTAGTTTTTTTACCTGTTAGCCTTCCCTCTCTTTCGGTGTGATCCCATGTCGCTATTATTTAATTTAGCACACTATACAGCAGGAGTCTCAATTACGAAGCGTGGCCCGCTCATGACATTGTCCTATGTTTTTACTGAGTACACCCACAGCATACATAGGCGTGACTGGCCACAGGCGTTTTTTCGTGAGGCATGTCACTCACCGTGTTTTGAAAAATAAGCGTCACCACACATGAGTCCAATTCAGCGGCCAGGTTTTATTGCTTCTGGATTTCGGTATCTACGTGTTGCTAGAATCCCCACGTTAAACCCGGTTATATTGACTTATGTCAGCTTTCGGCCATTAGCAGCAATCTCCTAAATGACTAATGCTTAGCATGCAGCCTCATCGAAGAGAGTGAGGACGGACCTGCGTTTGAAGATAGGGAGCTTATGTAGGCGGTTACTTCGCGTTCCACTTCAAAACTCGTACCGTGTGAAAATTCGTCTGAGCTGTTCATAGCAGCTGGGCTTGCTGTTCATAGCATTTGTTTCGTTTTTGTTTTATTTTTACTAATCCCAACTTGGTGGGGTTCAGAATCTCTAAGAACCAGCGGATAATGCATCCAAGAGAACTATACGAGACGCTCACTGTAATGATTTAAGTGTATTGTATAATTGTGTGATGAATGTGGCGTACAAATTGTGCCATGAGTGCGATGCAATGAATAAACAAAAAAGTCTTGAAAGTAGTCTGAGACCTAAAATGCTTTAAAGGTAGCCGCATTAGAATGTAAATCACTCTAATGCGACATTCCTCTTTTAAGGTAACCCTGAACTCACTGGCTGAGGTTTTACTTAGGAAACATAATATTTACATCCCTAGTATAACCTGATAATATTTACATCTGTACCTACTTTGTGAGGCGCCAGTTATTCATCATCATCATCATCATCATCATCATCATCATCATCATCATCATCATCAGCTTTATTACGTCCACTGCAGAAAAACGGCCTCTCCCGGTATGTTCCGCCCCTCAACTCGGTCCTGTGCTTGCTGCTGCCAGTTTATACCCGCAAACTTCTTAATCGCATAATGTGGAAATATGTGAGCGCACCACGTAGAGGGAAAACACTTGAAAGGAAATACGCTCACTTACAACTGAACTTATATTAGAAAACATTCATTGCACAGGAACAAAAGTGTTCAGGCGCAACCGACTATCACTTCAAGGTTCCACCTCTCCCCCTCCCCCAAAACAAAAGAAGGTATACGTTCATCTACCTTAAAAGCTCTTTATTCACTTTATTTCACTCTATTCTTAATCTCATCTGCCCACCTAACCTTCCGTCTCCCCCTAACCCACTTGCCTTCTCTAGGAATCCAATTAGTTACCCTTAATGACCAGCGGTTATCCTGTCTACGAGCGACATGCCCGGCCCATGTCCATTTCCTCGTCTTAAATTCAACTATGATATCCTTAACCCCGGTTTGTTTCCTAATCCACTCTGCTCTCTTCTTGTCTCTTAAGGTTACACCCACCATTTTCCTTTCCATTTCTCGCTGCGTCGTCCTCAATTTAAGCTGAACTCTCTTTGTAAGTCTCCAGGTTTCTGCTCCGTAGCTAAGTACCGGCAAGATGCAGCTGTTGTTTACCTTCCTCTTGAAAGATACTGGCAATCTACCTGTAATGATTTGAGAGCACTTGCCAAATGCGTTCTACCCCATTCTTATTCTTCTAGTTACTTTAGTCTCGTGCTTCGGTTCCGCGGTCATTACCTGTCCTAAGTAGACATAATCTTTTACAACTTCAACTGCACTGTTGCCTATCTCGAACCTCCCTTATCTTCCGAGATTGTTGTACATTACTTTCGGTTTTTGTAGATTAATTTTAAGACCTTTTATATTATTTGATCAAGAAGCGATAAATATTCTCGGTTGAAGACACCACCCTTTTCTTGTCTCTTCCACGTCAAGCACCAGTATTTAGCTCATTCGAGGCTTCCATCACTTGGCAGAGCACCCCATTCATCCATGTCCGTATCGCGTGGTCACATCACTCTCCGGCAGTAAAAGTGGCCATTGTTATGAGCAGAAGCAGCTAGCGGCCCCATGTTCACTCGTGCCAACCGAGTGGCGTTTACATGAGCCCAATATTAAATCTCATCCCGACTGCAGTTCATTCAGCTGCTTTTGTCGAGCCCGTATACTTGTCCCAAGTGAGGACTAAACTGAATCGCTGTTTTCCTCTCCCCCGAAGTCATACCTCTGTCCATACAGCAAACGCCACTTCGAGGGCAACTGGCGCAGCGAATCAAGAAAGCGACCGACTACGCATGCGTCATTCTGAGCCATCCTTATAAATTATCTCATGCCCTAAAGGTCCTCTAAACAGCGCCTCTACTTTTTTTTAAGGGGCGAAGCACCTTATGGCGTGGCTTGTGCGTCCCGTTGTCGTATGTAACCACCGGTGACACGTGCCCGAGAGAGCTGTCCTTAGAACGTCCGCTGAATGGCGGCACTTGTGTATGATAAATACATGATGAAAAGATGTAAGATTGCGGTACTTGGAGTGTTCACTACATAGAGGAACATACCCGACAGAGCGGTCCTTACATATTGTCCGCCGGATGGTGGTACTTGTATATGATGAATACATGATGAAAAGATGTGAAATAGCGGTACTTGGAGTGTTCACTAGATATACAAACGGCGAACAGACATAACAGAGAGAGCGGTCCTCAGAATATTCGCTGGACGGTGGTACTTGTATATGATAAATACATAATTAAAGATGTGAGATAGGGGTACCTGAAGTGTTCACTAGATATACGGATGGACTGATGAACGCACGGAGGGACAGACAGACAGAGGCGCCGACGGACGGATAGACAGACAGACGAACAAACAGACGGATACATGGAGGATTGGACGCACCGGCGGTCACAAGGATGAACAGACACTCGGACGGACGCACGGATGGACGCATGAGCGGCCGGAAGCAAGAACGAATGGACGGACAGAAGCGCACGGACTGACGAACGCGTCGCCCCACCAATCGCCATTCACTCCGTAGATATGCTGTGATTTTTTTTGTTCACTTGTGAACATATCCGTAGGTGGTGTCTTGCATATCCCTCGTGTTCACCATGTTGGCAGTCACGTTAGCTTTGTACGAAACACGGTGTTTTTAGAGATGGCATCCGACGCCTTCCGTGTCTCGACTTTTGTCTGTTTCTTCTAGCACACTCGTGCTGGCGCTGCAGCCCTTATTATCATGAATTCAAACCAACTAGCCGAAATCGCGATTCTTCTTCAATGGCATCTGCTTTCGTGGGGCTACGCGAACAACCAATGGGGACGCGTCACTGCGACGTTGCTACGTGCAGGTGTCACATGAGCTCTGCGAGCCGGCGGTGGCATTGTTTCGAGCCACGATATAATAAGCACGAAAGGACATATACGACTGACACGTGATATTAGAGTGGGAAAGCCCATCTATTGCATATCCGCAGGAAAGCGCTCGGACGCACGTGTGACACAAGCAACCCTACCCCTCATGTGGCGTCACATCACGACCACTTCCTGTCCTAAGTCGGACCGACGGTTTCCACGAGCACTGGCATTGAAGAAACTAGAGGAGGTGTAAAACTCCGCAAACACAAAGAACGAGCGCAGTACTCTCTCGCTCGGCGCTTCCCGTACTACGACGAACTTGATGACACCAGTATGGTCTGTTCACGTGGCGCCATCAGACATGAGCTGTCTATTGGCCCATATAGGAGGGGCTCAAGTTATTTTGGCTTGTCTCGCGTGGCTATCGCACGCCCCCAACTGATTTCACGCAGTTAGGCTGCGCAAGCGAGCAGCCAAAAGCGCTAAGTCCTGACATGTCCAACAGATCACCAAGTGCTGCGTTGGCCGCGTGCTTAAAAAAATATGGAGCGAGGAGCAGATGGCACCTGCAGGAATGGTACTGAAGCAGAGAAAGAAACCACTCTCGTATTTGAATACGGAAGATAAAGAAACATACATAAAGAGTGGGCACTCCCGTAGGACCATGCAACCAAGCTACTGGGCTGCTTTCAGTGCCACGAGTGGCAGGTCAGAGCCGATAATGCATTCAGCATAAATAAAGCCACAAAAATTTTCTTTTCGATGCTGGTATTTTAACTCGTACCCTCATGCTCCAAAAGCGAGTGTCTTCACTTCTACGCTACACACACAGGCTTCAAGAAGAGAATGCACGCCCACATGACTGTGTACCCTTTGCGCAAAAAAAAGCCGAAATACAGCACTTTCTGGTCGGGCTTTACTGATTTTTGTAGTAACGCATTAAACGTCCTCAGCTGCACACAATTTGTGAATTGCTCAAATCAATCATTTTTTTCTTTGAAAAAAAATTGATGCAAAACTTGGGTCTTCATCATCCTCCTGAGGTGGTGTTGCGACTCCGGGTCCCGCGGGTCTCAGTTTGGTAGCGGGCCCCCGTCCTAGGACCCATCGTCGAACAATTCAGATGAGGCGCTCGTAGAAACGACAATTTATTTACATGATTAGCAACTTAGAGTTAGAAAAGAAGTGATCAAGTGTTAAGAATTTACATGGGAACTGTTGAACTGTAGAACTTCTTGAGGATCAAACACACGAAAATCTTCGACTTATATAGCGCCTCGTTGCCAACCCTGGGCACATTGTCCGTGGCTTCCGCCAATAGGGCGCTCCATGGTCTAGGTGCTCCACCCACGAAGGAGAGGAAAGACACCACACAATGCATGCGGCGAGGGCACAGTCCACGTGATGCCCAAATATGGTCACCAAAGCACTGCACCGACGTTTTCGCACACGTCACCAAGTTTCGCGCACGTCCGATGATTTTGGTTTCCAAGATTCTTCTGGCAGCTGGGTGAGATTCGAAAAAACCGGCTGCCAGTACACGTGTCAAACTCGCCTGACTCTTTGGGTAGGACAATGTAGTGGTAGGGCAGCATATCTTCAAAATATGCCGCCCCATTCAGCCGAGCCTATAGAGAAAGGGGGAAGGAGGAGTAGTCGACTAATCCGTCGTCCTCGAGACGGGCTCCCGCAAGGGCTGCAGCACATAGTGCATTTTCCTTCCCTTCAACCCCACATTCCATTCCTCGTTTGCTAGAAGCAGGGGCTTAGCTGCGAATATCCAAGACTCCGCTTCTTCTCGCAAGGCACAGCCACAACCAGTTTGGCTTTAGCTTTCAGCCTGAACTGCAAATATTATGCGGGTTCCGAGATTTCTAGTTCCTCGGTGACCTCGAAAATGACCCGGCTGCCTCCTTGTCTGCCTCGAAAGCCTTGCTTGCAGCAAACACAATGGCCTTTCTTGAGCCGAGCTCACAATGGCCTCTCTTGGCTCGTGCGTTTTCTCTGCCCGAACCAGTCCCTAACCCCTCGTTCAGGTTTGGCGAGAGGAAATTAATCCGTCTTGACGGCACACCCTTGCTTGGAATGCGTCGACGCCCCGTTCACAGAGGCCGAAAAACTTCAATAATGATGACGGTCGTAACAGTCTCTCGCGCGGTGGGGTGAAGATCTCGATGGGCTGAGGTTTGCAGCCGCAGTTCGGAGAGATCAGCGCTGACGTCTGGTATGGTGAAGACTGTCTTTGATGAAGTAGTGACCACCTGCTTCATTTTGGCTCAACAGACATCAGATACGCATATAAAACACTACCAACCACCTAGTGAGCGCAAGACAATTCCGTCCAACCCCACCAGGCATATTTACCCTTTTTTAACTATTTAAATGAAGTACGCTAGTTATTCTAAATTCCTCTTCTACGTTTGAGTGGAAAAGAATAACAGTACTGGAAGCACACCAAACCTGAAACCTGGAATAGTGGTGTCTTCAATGTACTCACCATGAGTTCAACGAACTCTAAAACGCAACAAAACAACAACAAAACCTAATCATTGGTCCTCGTCTAGGTCAGTAAAAAAATACTTCAGAACTCTCGAGAATGTCGTTCGCTTCAGGGACAGCGACTTAAACACTCAGCGTTGCCATGGGGTATCCCTCCCCTTGAAACGTATGTCGAACGTATACTGTTGCAAAACGAGGCTCCAACGCAGAAGGCGGCCATTCTTAGAGAACAAAAGCAGTAGCTCCGAGAGAGGACAGCTCCACCTCTATAAAACTCACTTGGTAATCTAGTAAGCTCGTTTTCTGAGCTGCCTTCCCCAGGCCTTTCCAGCACCTGAACAGGACACTTTCAAAACAACGAAAAGCTCAAAACAAAGAATTCTCGCATGAGTTCCGTTTACGCACAAAGAACTTAAGTCTTCGCGCGAGCTCTCTGCGGACGCTATAACTCAAGCTGAAACGTTACCGTTATTCACGTCTCTAGTACGACACACCTTCACAGACTCAAATCTTTCAGATTAGACTCATCTGCATCCTATAACTGTCCGAAATGTTGCTCTAACCTCGACTTTCGGTAACGTGTAACGCTCCGCTTAAACTATCGCACGATACTCAAGCATTCTGTCAAAACCAAAGGGACGGAACTAAACTGCGCGTGCTATTCTTGTTTGGTTAATGTTACCCTATCATGCCCGTGCCTTAAAAGAACGCACTAGGTTCTTTGGGCGTGTTAGCTGTACTCTCACCTATAGAGCGCTACAACATTTCAGGACCAAGCGTACGCTTCCGTACCATCTGAAAATCTTCTAAACGCCCATTTGATTGAAAATGTAACACAATGCGCGTTTATAATGAACCCTTTGAAACCAGTCTTTGTTTTTTTATCAAACCTTACATACAAAAGAAAACTTTACTTCAAAGGTTCAAAACTACAAAAATATAGAGAAAAACTTCTTTCCACAAACTATTGGTTTCATTCTGCGAAAAGCTTGAAGCTGACCTTCATGCTTTTAGTCTTGCACGTGGCAGTCGTGTTTGCTGCCACTTTCGCGATCGCCACAGGCCACAATGAGCGCGAGCTCTTAGCCCAACATTGCTATCTCGCCTTAATTGTGATTTTGAGCGGCTTTCTTCGTAACACCAAAGATTCCTGAAGTGCGGATGAAAGACTCGCCATTGTTCTTTGTCAATTGGTTCTACCCTGAATTTAGGACCGACAACCTTTCTTTTAGGAACTTTTCGACATCGTTGTCGACGCGAACCTGTCCTTTTCAACCGTGCCTTCCTTCTTGGGGACGTGTGTCCTTTTCCGCTACTCATCTCTCGCCAATTTCGCCTGACAGGATGTCGCAAAGGACAGTTTGTAGAATTGCCCGATGGCCAACCCTTCTGTTTTCGCTGCGGCGTGCCCTCTGCCTCCACCTTTTGTGGTGGCGCACGTCCCCACTTCCTTCTTTTCCGGTAACGCTTACGCACAACCTTTCTTTGGTTATTACAAACTTCTCTGGTTGCGTCCTCGGCAACCCTACAGTTCAGGTGCGCCTGTGCACCACCTTTTCTGCAGCTTTTGTCCTTCGGTTTCTCCGCTTCATTGCTCTGTCGGGATAATTTATCTGTGCTACCCTTCGCAAAACCAGACGCTGGGCCCTCCACAGATCTGAACTCCTGGAAATTAGCGTCCTGCTCGATTTCCGTGTAGTTTTTACCGTCCGGCCGATCGTTTACGTGCCGCTGCACGAGGCATGTTTCTAACAACACGCAATCTCTGTTCATGCTACTGGGATTAGACTTTTCTTCGGAACGATCTTCCACCGAACTTGTGCCTGTTTGTACAACTACGACAGCCACGCAATGTACCTTCTCACCCTCTGAAACATTTCCCGCGCTATCTGTAGGAAATACTTTCAACAGTAGCTCGCCCTCGCTGGCAGTACTGTCAGGTTTCAGTAGCGTATTGTCTTCGCTACATTTAGGACTACGTTTGTCGTCCTCTCTTTCAACGCCCGAAAAGTAATTCCCCAGCTGAGGCTAGAGCATGGTCTCCAGCTCACCGATCTGTTCAATGACCCCATCAGGGCAACTGGAACCAGCCTCGGTCTCACATGGAACACCTTTTGGACTTGATACAGTTTGCATACCAGCCCCCGTCCCACTCTCTACATGCACTACCTTCGCGTCATCGGAGAGTCGTGTACCTTCTCTAGGAGCATTTTCACCAACAACGACCTGTTGCTCTTTTCTCTCCGCCGAATTATCACTTTGCATGTCGCACTGATAGAGACGCGTACCTTTCTCGGGTTTCTCGGTGACATCACACTGTACCGTACTCTCCACTTCACCGCACCTTTCGGGCTTTACACATACTTCACATATGCACGACGGGAGACGCTTTCGATGCTGTGCCCTAGTTATACGATTTATCCTTGCAATGTCTTCGTCGAATGCTCGCATTCTAGCCTCGTGTATATGTATCCTTTCGGCTTCTTCTGCCTCTTCTCTCTGGGCTTCTGCAATCTCTCTCTGGGCTTCTGCCGCTTTTCTCTCTGCTTCCTCAATGTCCATGACATAGCCTGAGAGTTCCTCATCGTCCAACCCTGTCCCGACAATCCGCTCGATCAGTCCTGTTCTTGTTGGGGAGTCTGACACATCTAGGTTCATCTCCCTTGCGATCGCTAGAAACAGGTTTTTGCAGGGCTTTCAGATTCATGACTGCTTCCGGTACCGTTCCCTGTTCCACAAATGATTGCTGTCTTGCAGCTAATTAACCCTGACAACAACGACAGCTCTAGCTTTCTGCCTTGCCTCAAGTTACCTGTTAACTTAGACTGCAAAAGCTTCATTAGGCTCTTACACAGAATCCTGTTCTGTCACTGTTAACCTTGCCGTCACCCACGGACTATAGCTTAAACAAGCTATCTCACAATTGTCTGCCTGACGCAAGCTATTTGTTAACCTGATGAATAAAATAACTCTGTCAATGCTAACCTTGCCGTCACCCACAGACTATGGCTTAATCAAGCTATCTCACAATCTGCCTGCCGCCAGTTACACAATGACCAAAAAAGCTATGCTCCCTACCAGCTTTTACTCGCACATTAGTAAATGCCTGGTAAAGTTTAACAGAGAAAGTCGGCACTCACACGGCTCGCAGTCGTACCTCCAGCGTCGTGCATCTCAGCAGTGCCTTCCGGTTGCCTCTCGCAGTCGATGACCTCGTGTCATCCCAGAGCTGTCGTTCGGCTGCCTCTCAAGTCGATGAGCTCGAATCATCCGACCGTTGTCGTCCAATCGCCTCTCGAAGTCGATGGGGTCGTAGCATCTGTCTGCTGTCGTCGAGTCGTTGCTACCTGGGTTGACGCCATCTCTCCGCTGAATCCTGTGGTTGCGACTTGGGTTGACGCGATCCCACCGCTGCCATCCAGTAGTGGCGACCTGGGTTGACACTATCCCACCACTGCCATCCTGTGGTTGTGACCTAGGTTGACGCTATCCCACCGCTGCCATCCAGTTGTTGCTACTCCGGGTCCCGCGGGTCTCAGTTTTGTAGCGGGCCCCCGTCCTAGGACCCATCGTCGAACAAGTCAGATGAGGCGCTCGTAGAAACGACAACAATTGATTTTCATGATTAGTAACTGAGTGTTAGAAAAGAAGTGATCAAGTGATAAGTACTGTACATGGGAACTGTTGAACTGTAGAACTTCTTGAGGATCAAATACACGAAAGTCTTCGGCTTATATAGCACCTCGTTGCCAACCCTGGGCACATTGTACGTGGCTTCCGCCAATAGGGCGCTCCATGGTCTAGGTGCTCCACCCACGAAAGAGAGGAAAGACACCACACAATGCATGCGGAGAGGGCACAGTCCACGCGATGCCCAAATATGGTCACCAAAGCACTGCACCGACGTTTTCGCACACGTCACCAAATTTCGCGCACGTCCAAGGATTTTGGTTTCCAAGATTCTTCTGGCAGCTGGGTGAGATCGAAAAACCGGCTGCCAGTACACGTGTCAAACTTGCCTGACTCTTTGGGTAGGACAATGTAGTGGTAGGGCAGCATATCTTCAAAATATGCCACCCCATTCAGCCGAGCCTATGGAGAAAGGGGGAAGGAGGAGTGGTCGACTAATCCCTCGTCCTCAAGGCGGGCTCCCGCAAGGGCTGCAGCACATAGTGGATTTTCCTTCCCTTCAACCCCACATTCCATCCTCGCTTGCTAGAAGCAGGGGCTTAGCTGCGAATATCCAAGACTCCGCTTCTCCTCGCAAGCTGCAGCCACAACCAGTTTGGCTTTAGCTTTCAGCCTGAAGTGCAAATACCATGCTGGTTCCGAGATTTCTAGTTCCTCGGTGACCTCGAAAATGCCCAGCTGCCTCCTTGTCTGCCTCGAAGGCCTTGCTTGCAGCAAACACAATTGCCTTTCTTGAGCCGAGCTCACAATGGCCTCTCTTGGCTCGTGCGTTTTCTCTGCACGAACCAGTCCCGAACCCCTCGTTCAGGTTTGGCGAGAGGAAATTAATCCGTCTTAACCGCACACCCTTGCTTGGAATGCGTCGAAATATTTTCGCCCCGTTCACAGAGGCCAAAAAACTTAATGATGACGGTCGTAACAGTGGGTAATACATGTGTTGACTAACAGCTCTACAAAAGTGAGCATGGGCACGTCATCTTAGACTCATGTAGCAATTGGTCAGAACCTTCCTAGCTCGGCCGCAAAGAGGCTTGAGTGGCAACTCTTTACGAGAGTATATTTCTCTATGCTCTGAATGGTTTAGGAGCCCTTTAAACGGATATTTTCTTTTTTGAGTAGTCCTCGCAGTTGTCGCAGACTGCTGACATTTTCGTAGATATCTGCACAGCTAAGAAGTGAGTTACCTGCACATTAAAATATTGTTCTCTCAGACACGTGTGCAATGACTTGCAGTTACTCTCTCTCTCTCTCTCTCTCTCTCTATATATATATATATATATATATATATATATATATATATATATATATATATATATATATATATATATATATATATATATATATAAGACGGTAAGACGGTGATAAGACCGTGACGAAAGCTCGTTGCTTCCCAGTTTTGGAACGAGCTCCCGTTACAAGTTCCTTTAACGCAAAGGTAGTCGTTACAGTCGCGCTTCAAAAGTCGCAACGTGTCGTTACATTGAGGTTACATTTGACTTATCAAAGAATATTGATTGATGGATAAGCCTGAGGTGAGCGAGGTAAAGTAAGCAGACATGATGTTTTACAACTTCAAGTGCACTATTACCTATCTCGAAGCGCTGTTCTTTTACGAGGTTGGTGTGGATTACTTTAGTTTTCTGCAGATTATTTTAAGACCTTTCAAGTTAATTGATCAAGAAGAGATAAAGTTTCTCGGTTGAAGACACCACCCTTTCTTTGTCTTTTCCGCGTCACGCGCATGCATTTAGCACATCCGAGGGGTCCATCACTTGGAGGAGCACGCATTCATCTATGTCCGTATCGTGTGGTAACACACTCTGCAGCGGTGAAGTGGCCATTGTTACGAGGAGGAGCAGCTAGCGGCCCCACGTTCACTTGTCCCAGCCAAGCCACGTTTACATGAGCCCGATAATGAATCTCATTCCGACTGCAGTTCATTCAGCTGCTTTTGTCGAGCCCGTATACTTGTCCCAAGTGAGGGACTAAACTGAATTGCTGTTTTCCTCTCCCCCGAAGTCATAGCTTTGACCATACAGCAAACGCCACTTCGAGGGCAACTGCCGCAGTGAATCAAAAAGCGGCCGACAACTAACGCGCGATTTTGAGCCACCCTCATAAATTACCTCAAGCCTCAAAGGTCCTCTAAACAGCTCCTCTACTTTTTTTTAAGTGCGAAGCTCCTTATGGCGTGGCTTGTGTGTCCCGTTGTCGTATGTAACCACCGGTGGCACGTGCCTGAGAGAGCTGTCCTTAGAACGTCCGCTGAATGGTGGTACTTGTATATGATGAATACACGATGGAAACATGTGAAATAGTGGTACTTGTAGTGTTCACTAGATATTCCGACGGCAGACGGACATAACAGAGCGAGCGGTCCTCAGAATATCTGTTGGATGGCGGTGCTTGTATATGATAAATGCATGATTAAAAGATGTGAGAGGGGTGTACTTGGAGTGTTCACTTGATACACCTATAGACGGATGGACTGATGGACGCATGGAGGGACAGACAGACAGAGGCGCCGACGGACGGATAGACAGACAGACGAACGAACGGACGGATGCATGGAGGATTGGACGCACCGGCAGTCATACGGATGAACAGACACTCGGACGGACGCATGGACGGACGCATGAGCAGCCGGAAGCAAGAACGAATGGACGGACAGAAGCACACGGACTGACGAACACGTCGCCCCACCAATCGTCATTCACTCCGTGGATATGCTGTGATTTTTTGTTCAGTTGAGAACATATCCGTGGGGCGGTGTCTTGCATATCCCTCGTGTTCACCATGTTGGCAGTCACGTTAGTTCTCTACGAGACACGGTTTTTGAGAGATGGCATCTCCTTTCGTGGGGCTACGCGGACAACCAATGGGGACGCGACACTGCGACGTTGCTACGTACAGGTGTCACACGAGCTCTGCGAGCCGGCGGTGGCATTGTTTCGAGCCACAATATAACAAGCACGAAGGTACATATACGACTGACACGTTATATTAGAGTGAGAAAGCGCATCTATTGCATACCCGCAGGAAAGCGCTCGGACGCACGTGTGACGCAAGCAACCCTACCCCTCAAGTGACGTCACATCAAGACCACTTCCTGTCCTAAGGCGGATCGACGGTTTCTATGAACACTGGCATTGAAGAAACTAGAGGTGGTCCGCAAACACAAAGAACAAACGCAGTACTCTCTCATTCGGCGCTTCCCGTACTTCGACGAACTTGATGACACCAGTATGGTGTGTTCACGTGGCGCCATCAGACATGAGCTGTCTTTTGGCCCATATAGGAGGGACGCAAGTTCTTTTGGCTTGTCTCGCGTGGCTATCGCACGCCACCAACTGATTTCATGCAGTTAGGCTGCACAAGCGAGCAGCCAAAAGTGCTAAGTCCTGACATGTCCAACAGATCACCAAGTGCTTCGTTGGCCGTGTGCTTTATGAAAAAAATACGGAGCGAGGAGCAGATGGCACCTGCAGGAATGGTACTGAAGGAGAGAAAGAAACCGCTCTCGTATTTGAACTCGGACGATAAAGAAACAAACATAAAAGTGGACACTCCCGTAGGGCCCTGCGGCCGAGCTCCTGCGCTGCTTTCAGTGCCACGAGTGGCAGGTCAGAGTCGATAATGCATTCAGCATAAATAAAGCCACAAAAAATTTTCTTTTCGGTGCTCGTACTTGAACCCGTACCCTCATGCTCTAAAAGCGAGTGTCTTCACTTCTAGGCTACACACACATGCTTCAAGAAAGAGAATGCATGCCCACATGACTATGTACTCTTTGCGCAAAAAAAAACGAAGTACAGCAATTTCTGCTCGGACTTTACTGATTTTTGTGGTAACGCATCAAACGTCCTCAGCTTCACACGATATAAAGTCGATTTTGGGAATTGCTCAAATTAATCATTTTTTTCTTTGAAGAAAAATTGATGCAAAACTGGGGTCTTCTTCGTCCTCCTGAGGTGGGTAATACATGTGTTGACTAACAGCTGTACAGATGTGAGCATGCGTACGTCATCTTAGACTCATCTAGCAATTGGTCAGAACCTTCCTTGCTCGGCCGCAAAAAGGCTTGTGTGGCCACTCTTTACGAGAGTATATTTCTCTATGCTCTGAATGGTTTAGGAGCCCTTTAAATAAAGGGATTCTTTTTTGAGTAGTCCTCGTAGACTGCTGACATTGTCGTAGGTATCTGCACAGCTACGAAGCGAGTCACCTGCACATGAAAAGATTGTTCTCTCAGACACGTGTGCGAAGACTTGAAGTTACTACATATATATATATATATATATATATATATATATATATATATATATATATATATATATATTGTGATGCAAACAGATTGTTCTCTCAGACACGTGTGCGATGACTTGAAGTTACTATATATATATATATATATATATATATATATATATATATATATATATATATAGTTAAGAAGAAAACACATCGTTGTCAAGCAAGCAACATCGCAACCGCGCTCGGCATTTCGACCCAACAGCTGCAACGGAAGTTTACACAGACGCTAGCAGGGTTGGTCTTGGCGCTGTCCTCGCCCAACGCAAGCCGGGCTACCCCGAATACGTCGTCGCTTATGCGAGTCGCACGCTCACTAAAGCTGAGGCCAATTACAGCGTCACTGAAAAGGAGTGCTTAGCGGTAGTGTGAGCGCTTCGCAAGTTCCGCCCTTATTTGTACGGTCGCCCATTCGACCTGGTAACGGACCACGATGCGCTTTGTTGGCTCACCACATTGAAAGATGCTTCTGGCCGCTTAGCTCGGTTGGCACTGCAAATCCAGGAGTACAACATTCGCATCGTCTATCGTAGCGGACGTAAACATTCTGATGCCGACGCCCTGTCCCGTTTGCCTTTACCTCCCGACTCGGCCTGCGGAACCACTGGTGCCAACTCCGTCGCATCTCTTGACCTCGACTCTTTTGCCAGGGTACAACACAAGGACCCGTGGATCGCTTCCCTTTTTGACTGTCTCTGTCTGGATCGTCAACCACTGTGGCATCACGATCTCTCCGACGTGAAGCTGCCCATTTCGCCATTCGTGATCGGCTGTTACACCGACGCAACTACGCCCCTGAAGGTCGCAAGTGGCTCTTGGTTGTCACTCGCAGCTTGCGATCACAAATATGTGCCTCCTTTCATGACCATCCCCAATGTGGCCATGCCGGAGTTTTCAAAACTTACGAACGCATTCGCCATCGCTTCTACTCGCGCGGAATGTATAATTTTGTTCGAAAATTCGTTATGGGCTGCCCTGACTGTCAACGCCGCAAATCACCGCCTTTCCACTCGTCCGGTGCGCTTCAACCATTTCCTTGCCCTGCCAAACCTTTCGATCAGATCGGAATTGATCTCTATGGCCCTCTTCCGACAACATCAGATGAAAATCGGTGGATAATAGTCGCTGTGACCATTTAACACGCTACGCTGAGACCGCCGCCCTTCCAAGTGCCACTGCGCTGGACGTAGCGTCCTTCGTCCTCCATCGCTTCAAACTACGACATGGTGCACCTCGAGAACTACTAAGTGACTGAGGTGGAGCCTTCCTATCAGAAGTCCTCACGGCTCTGCTTTCTGAATGCCATGTTGTTCATCGCAAGATCACGGTATACCACCCGCAGACTAACGGAATCAGGGAGAGATATAACCGCACCCACGGCGATATGTTCGCGATGTATGTGACATCTGATCATACTAACTGGGATCGCATTCTTCCATTCATCACGTTCGTATAGAACACCACGGCACAGTCTTCCACTGGCTTTTCATCTTTCTTTCTTCTTTATGGACGCGAACCATCCCACACCATCTCAATTCTCCTTCCATACCGTCCTGACGCATCCGAATGCCCATCTGTGTCCGAAGCTGCCGGACATGCGGAAGAGTGCCATGAACTCACACGCACCTTTACGTCACAAGAACAGCAGCGCCAAAAAGAATACAACGCCGAATCTTCACGAAGCCACAGCTATTCCCCGGGATCACTTGCATGGCTGGCTGTTCATTACCGAACCCCCGGCCTTTTCTCAAAACTCGTCCCGAAGTACGAGGGCACTTACCGCGTTTTGGAGCAAACCACGCCAGTGAATTTTCTCCATGAGTCACTTTCCCCCTTTGACGACATGCGCCGGCATGAACGTGACATGGTCCCCGTCACCCACCTTAAGCCCTATCATAGCCCTCTGCCTCCAGACTCTTAGGTCGCCAGGAGGGCTCTTTTTTGGCGGTGGCAAATTGCGAAGAAGAAAACGCATCGTTGGCAAGCAACATCGCCTCCGCTTGGTTACTGCGTTCTGGGCTTCTCTCGCTCGCCTCGTGCTGATCGTCGCCGGCATCTGCTTGACGACTGGTCTGTCCCGATCGTGTTTTCATCGTAGGGCCACCGGCGCAACACACCCCATTAAACCCCTTATATATATATATATATATATATATATATATATATATATATATATATATATACTTGTTTTTTACCAGATAATATTATTCTCGTAATATTTGGTGGCTCTAAGTCTCAAAAGCAAGATATGATTTGAGGGACGCCGTATAGTGGAGTGCTCCGGGAAATTAGACCAACTGTCGTCCTTTAATGTGCATTGACATCGCACAGTGCACGGGCCTCTGGCATTTCTCCAAAATAAGAACGCGTCCGCCGCTGCTGAGGTTAAACCCGCGACCTTTCAGTCAGCAGACCGCTAAACCACCACCTTTGATCGCCTATGTTAATCTTTAGGAAAGGGTGCTCTAAATTTGTGTTGCCGAGTTGTGTTGTGATGAACGAGGCAATGCAAGAGGCCGGATTGTGCTGTGGAATGTTCGGTTCGTAGAGTCTAAATGGTTTGCTGTTAGTGCGTGTGATGCGCTTGGATACTGGCAGGAACATCAGCTGAGCTAAACTCGTTCTTTATTCTAAAACCACACTTTAATAATTTCTCTGGGAACCTCTTTAACCTTACCTTTTCATTGGCTGCACTGACTTTTATATCGAACACGTTAATATTTCACACAATCACGCGCAAATAGCCAAGGAATTACGTTAGCTTGCAGAGCATGACCCCGTATCTGCCTTTCCGAGCTCTTCTCGAATTTGCTGACTTGGGCGTAAATCATGTTCAGTTCAATTCGTGCTCGTACAGCGACTCCTCCTCGTCAAGGGCTCGCTTCGCCGACGAGTTTTCTGCTAATGCCAACGTTAGACTCATTGCAGCAAGGCATGGTGCTGCGGCACTTTTCCGAACAAGTTGAAGGCCAACTGATACGGAGGACGATGGTAGGCTCCGTTTGAGAAGGGGCTTTCAGTTTCTCCGTAAGTTTCATTCCCCTAGGCAGGGTTGCCGCTGGCGGCCACTTTGCGCCAAATTGGCTATTTAAGGACCCTGTCTGGCTACAAAACTTTGAAATTGGCACCAAGGCCACTTATCGGCTACATTGAATTAAGGCAAATTTAGAAGCCATTTTTTGTATGAAATTCAGGTAAAATAACAAGAAAGCAGAAATGTAAGCCGATATTATTAACCTTTTCTGTCGCGTAAGCTAATGCGTGCGCATGACTTGGCCCCTGCAACTGGCTCATGCGCACCAATGCATCACCGCGCATAATAAATGTCAGTCGCAAAATGAGGCTGGTCTCTTAATGTGGTAAATCAAGTAATTTCTTCACGTATACGAAAGACGCAGCCGCGTCTTTCGTATACGTGAAGCAGGCCATCTATCTGTCTTTCAGTAGATAGTTGCCTCTAAGATATCTGGAACAACCATGGATTCCTCTGTTTTGTCTTATCAGCAAACTAAAACATTTCTCAAGAATAAACCCCCAGCTTTATCATTGATTCATTTCAATGTCCGCAGCCTCAGAAAGCATCATAATGACCTCATACACTTCCTGACAGCAATCAATCACACGTTTTCAGTCATATGCCTCTCTGAGACATGGTTAACAAATAACGATGGTAATCTATATGGCATATCGAACTATACCTCTGAGTACTGCAACCGCGATTCAGCCCGTGGTGGTGGTTCTGCGGTCTTTATTGATTCGTCATTGTCATATAGGCGTCGTCACGATCTTTCTTTTACTAACCTAAACTGTGAATCGGTCTGGCTTGAATTTGACCAAACGGTTTTTTCACTGAACGGCAGAAACACCATCATTGCATCAATCTACCGCTCTCCGTCTTCATCTATTGTTCATTTTTGCTCGCAACTTGAATCCCTTCTAAACCTTCTCGTTTTTGAAAACAAAAACGTCATCATATGCGGCGACATTAACATTAACATACTTGACCTTTACAGTCATTCATGCTCGGATTATGTTCGCGTTTTTCAAAGTTTTGGCTTCTCATCGTTAATCACAGCTCCTACTAGGTGCGATCCATCAGGCACGAATACACTGATTGACCACATTTTGTCCAGTTTGACAACGAGCGCCTCTGCGGCTGTAATAGACTATCAGTTTAGTGACCATTATCCTGTTTTTCTCAGAATAGAATCCGCTCTCTTGCCCCGTGCCACAAATCATAAACAAGTCATGAAAGCGGTGTTTAACACAGAAACATTTGTTTCCTTGATTAACCAACTAGACTGGTCTGATGTCACACAAAACGAATCTGCTGAGCAAGCCTACGACTCATTTTCTGCTCTAATAGCAAACTGCATAACACAGAGCACATCGCATGTCCCTATTTCTTCGGGGTTTAAAGAGCGAAGAAACCCATGGATCACCAACGGATTATTGCACTCAATTTCAAAAAAAGATAAAATGCATAAGAAGCTTAAGGACCAACCATTTAACACAGTGCTACAAATTCGCTATAAAAAATATTCGAATACGCTTGGTGCAATTTTGAAACGTGCTAAACGTGACTATTTTCAAACGCGCATATTGCTTAATGGAACTGATACTAAACGAAACTGGCAGCTAATTAAAAAGTTTCTGAACAAAACCGATTCCCATGCACGGTTAACGAAAATAAGTACTGCATCCAGCACATTCACTGAGCCAATTGACATTGCCAATGCTTTTAACGACCATTTTGCCAACACTGAAAACAATCAACACCGGCCATCACTTTCCCACTTATCGCGCTGTCCGCAATCTTTTTACTTATATCCTACTTCTAGCGCTGAAGTTCGCTCTGTCATATCATCGTTAAAAACAACCGGGGCGGGTTTAGACTCCATTCACCCTTCACGAGTTAAGCTGATAATCGACTGTGTTTCACCTGTTCTTGCTAACATCATCAACAAAATGTTCAAGGATGGCACATTTCCAACCTCCCTAAAAAACGGCAAGATAACTCCCGTCTTCAAGAAAGGTGACCGTGAATGCATTAACAATTACCGACCTATTTGCATTCTTCCTTTTTTTAGTAAAGTAATCGAAAAGATTTTGTACAAACGCCTCATGTCATATCTCAAAAAATTCGACTTGCTCTCTCCCCATCAGTTTGGTTTCCGTCCAGGTTTCTCAACCGAACTGGCGCTCATCAGTTTCACGGACAAAATCAAACTAGCCATCGATGACGGTTCACTATTTGGTGCAGTCTTTGTTGATCTTACTAAAGCTTTTGACACTATTAATCATTCCATTCTTTTTCACAAGCTCGCATCTTACGGCATTACAGGACCAGCCTTGAGCCTTATTAAGAATTACCTAAAAAACAGGTCGCAAGTTGTACAAATCGACGGCAGTGTTTCCTCTCCCAAGGTTACTAATACAGGAGTGCCTCAAGGATCTATTCTAGGCCCGCTGCTTTTTCTACTCTTCATCAACGATTTGCCCCTAACACTTCGCCATACTGACTGCTTGTTATATGCGGACGATACAACCATATATTCATCTCATAAAAGCATCGCCGTACTGTTACAAAGTCTAAATGTTGACTTAAAAAATGTAAGTGATTGGTGCAGTCGTAACTGCCTGCACATTAACCCCACTAAAACTACATTTGTAATATTTCATTCTCCATTATTAAAAGTGCCACCTGTGGTGCTCACGATGGGGGACAATGAAATACCCGTTACTAACAGCGCCAGGTTTCTGGGTGTGACATTAGATGAGCACCTAAAATATAATATTCATGTTCATTCACTAATGCATAAAGTTTCTTTTGGCATACACGTAATCATTAAATCACGTAATTATTTCGAAAGGCCCATTATTCGTTCACTTTATCACTCTTTCATTCATAGCCATCTGTCTTACTGTGTATCATCTTGGGCTAATACTTACTCTTGTCACCTCGATTCCCTTCAACGCCTGCAAAACCAAGCTATACGACTAATGACCTTCAGTAATGTTTTTACGCCCTCTAAACCGCTATACCAAAATCTAAATATTTTGCCACTCTCAGAACTACTTAAACAAAAACTATCTCTATTTATTTTTCGGCTAAAGAGATGTGGCACCTCCATTCCGGCTTACTCAAATGAATTTTTTGTCAACACTAACATTACGAGGTTCTCTTCAAACGACAATCTACTTCTTCCCGCCGCTCGAACAAATTACGCGAAACTAACAGCCCTTTTTTCAGGCATATCCATTTGGAATTCGATACCATACGAAATTAAATCAGCATCCTCTGTACATACATTTCAAAGCCTTCACAAAAAATACTGTCTCGGCAAATTATGTGGGCAGGCACACTAACTCAGGGATCTGCCATTTTTTTAGCTTTTTTTTTAATACGATTTCTTTTTTCTTTTATTTTCGCGCATGCTTGATTTGCTACCATTACCGCTGAATATTTTGCTATCATTTGCTGAATATTTTGCTATCATTTGCTGAATATTTTGCTATCATTTGCTGAATATTTGCTATCATTCGCTGATTATTTGCTATTATTACCGCTATGAATTAATCTTGCTTTTGTTTTGTAGCCGTAATTTTTATAGCGTTTGGTATTCATTATTTTATATGCTGCTGTTGTGTTAAAACTTACTATGTTCACTTTGTTTTGATGAATTCATGACGCCTGTGTCATGAAGATTTCCCTTATAACTGTGTTTTTATTTTCCAGCGTATATTACAGTCATAGACTTAAATACCATGCCAGTTTTTTTGTTGTTTGTTGTCTTTTTTTTTTTTTTTGTTCATTTCTTGCTTTTACTCTTCTTATGTAGCTCCTTTAGCTTTCCTGTAAATTTTATACATGTATTTTTTTTTTTTTCTCATACTGCCCACGTTATTCAACTTACACATGTTCTAGTATTAGGAGGTCCCCCCGTCAGTTCCTGAAACTATGGGACCTCCGAATGTATTACTTACTACTAAAGATGTTACATTGTTACATTGTATCCTTCTGGCTACACGCCTCGTATACAATGAACGACAAAGTTTATTTCCAAAAAAAAAAAAAAAAAAAAATCAATCGAGGTCTGTGCTTCCAAGAAAAGACAATTACCCCTATAACGTTCCCACTCTCGTTTTGGTGGGAAGGCTCTAATATTAGCCTATATGGGAATAACTCTCCTCCATAGGTATTCATGCAGGCACTATATGCCTAAAATATTACGAAATTGTTGCTGCGCCACCGGGAGCGAAATATGATCTAACGAGCCAATGTCACGAAATTTAAGGTTATTCGACTTCTGGAACACTAAAATTCTGCATATGTATACCGCTTGGACAGCGTTGCTTCAGAACCCACAACTTGCTATGAATATTTCTTGGCTCTAATATCATGTGTTATTAACATTGAGAATGTCTAATTACTTCCGACTTCAACCATACTGCTAAGTATTAGCACGAAATGCCGCCTTTCCACTGCCTGTCTAGCACAGGAAAGAAATTTTGGCCGCTTGAGCTTATTTCAAATACCAACGAAGCGACTGGCTTATTTTATCACCGCACTGTGGTTCTTCTTTTTGGTTATCGCTCTGAGGCCGTTTTGTTTTTTGAAGCGCGACACCAACTAGTTTGTTGCAAGTCTGTTCATTGTTTTCTTTCTTCTTTTTTACTCACTGTATTCTGTTCTTTTTAGTGTTTGTGTTTTGTACACTCACCTTATCGATGCTCTTGGCATTGCAATACACACACACAAAATAATTAAAAAATAATAAATAAATAAATAAATTCTAGTGTTTGCTACTCACCTTTGAATAGAAAGGAATATGGTCTTCAATTTTTTTCCATGCACAAATCATATCTCATAGTGGCCTTTTCTGCTATTTGGCTATAAAGTGGCATGGTTACTTTTAGCTTGAATTCTGGCTCCTTTTCTAATATACTGAACAGTGACATTGCCCCTCCCCTGTGCGTTCCTTTCCGGGTCACCTAAACCGACGCTACAATGGCTCACCGCGGCTACGCGCACGTTGTTGCGTGAGCTGGTATCCCTGCCTCACCGCGGTGGTATAGTGATTAAAGTACTCGGCTGCTAACCCGCCGGTCGCGGGATCGAATCCCGGCTGCAGCGGCTGCATTTCCGATGGAAGGCGGAAGATAGCCCGTGTGCTCAGATTTGGGTGCACGTTAAAGATCCTCAGGTGGTCGAAATTTCCGGGGCCCTCTGCTACGGCGTTTATCATAATCATATGGTGGTTTTGGGACGTTAAACCCCACATATCCATCAATTATTTATACCTACCACTTACCGCTGCTGTGTATTCGGCTCTATCAGAAAGAAGGCGCATTGAGCGCACGTCGCCACATCGCACATCTGCACCCGCTCTAATCTCCTACGCGTACTTTGCCCGGTTTAGAGAAGGCGAGTGATGCTTACTCGCGCGACCTTATTTCCCGGTGGCGAGAAGAGTGGATCGTACGCCTTGGCGGGCCTCGGACTCTATGTGGAATTATTCTCTTGTAGTTCCGGGTGCATAAAGGTCATTGCAATCATTGCAGTCTCTGATTGCGAAAAGCGCCCAATTTTCAAACTCAGCAAAGTGACAAATGAGACGCCTATTCGCATGCATTCATACCTGTGAGTACGTTTCGTGCGTAATTTGTGTGTGAGAAACGCGGGGCACGTTTCGATCTGCTTTCCATTCTGCGCGTGACCTTTCAAATTGTTGCTATCGCGTTGAGTACTTCACCTTTGCGCCAGGTGGAAAGCAGTTCGAAATGTGCCCCGCGTTTCTCACGCACAAATGACGCACTAAACGAACTCACAGGTACAGATGCACGCGAATAAGCACTCAGTTGTTACTACGATGTTTTTTAAAACCGCGTGCTTTGTGCAAACGGAAACTACAGTGATTTCAGGGACCTTTGTGCGCCCGGTAACAACAACAGAATCGTTCCAGGTAAAGCGCGAGGCCAGCCAAGACGTACGATCCTTCCAACCTACCCATAGTGAAATAAGGGCCCACGTGGGAGCGTCGCACCTCTCCTCTAAGCGGGGCAAAGTACGCGTGGAACATTGGTGAGCTCGCTGCCGCGAAATCTGACGACGCGCCCTCACGGCGCCATCTTGCTGGTAATTCTGAAAACACGATATTTCCTCTCGAGATGCCCATCAGGAGCGGTAAGTGGTAGATATAAACAGATTGCCGTTTGAACGGAAAAGACGTCGTACTCGGTGACTCTGTGGTTAACGCAATTCAGAAGACTTAATTTCGATTCTGCGCGCTGGAGTCGTTTCTGGTTTTTTCTTGCATTTTTATGTATATAGGTAGTATACATATACGTAGAGTTACGGCGACACCAACGTCGATGCCGACGCCGGCGTCAAAATCCAACCAAGACGGTTCATATAATTGCTATTGCAAGAAAACAGATCAAGAATATTCAAGACATAATCCAACTAAACAGAGCGCACGGCTCGAGGCAGCGCTTGTGGGGCAAAAGGAATACACTATCGTTAAGAAAATCGATTCGTCCCCGTCAACGTGTGATATGAGAATGTGTGGAAGAGTGTTAACACAATCTAGATGAGAATTTTTTGTCGAAAGTGTGTCTCCCAAAACAAAACAAAAAACAGTTCGATTAGTAAAGCAATGAGTGTACTAGCTTAAGGCATTGTATGCTACGACGGATGACAAAAGAACCTGATGTTAAAGGAACCCTATAGCTTTTTGTCTGGGCAACTTTCAATTACCGAGAATTCGATTTTTTTATATGGTTTCAATACCAACTAGGCGAACGCCAGAAGTGGTTGGATAACCGGTTGGTAAGCGGCTATATTAGAATGTTGCACTAAAGGAAAGTTGTATGCATCCGAGCGATTAACAGCGGGGCAGTTCATAACTCGGCTCAATCTCCCATTAGGTTTCGCGAAAACTATCACCATCATGAGCGCTCGCTTCGTCCTTTTCTTCATCCTCTGCTGCGCTCCCTGAGCACGTGCGCCAGCCGGCGGCGCCGTCTTGTCCGGCGTGGAATGCAATAAATCAGATGTGTGAGGCAATGAACATATACACAGAATCACGGAAACAGGAGCTTCGGAAGTATATTTGGTGTGAGGGTTGATGAGGGTATTTGGTTTGAGAGTTGAGTCTCAAAGCGGCAGATCTTACTTCAAGATGGATCCATATCAACTGGCCCGATACAATTGATCATACTGCAGGACCTTTAATACTCCCATTTGACCCGGCTACTTGCATTCGGCAACTAAAAAGTTAATTATTTTAATTTCTGTAAGCAACACCATAATAGATGCTTCTAGCCATCTTAAAATCTCTGCCACGACGAAAAACACGTATGGTTATGACGGCAGTAAGCATGATAAGCATTTTCCGTATTCTTGATGATTTTCGGACACATTTCATAGATGAGCTCCAGATCGCCGTGGCTCGATTACTGGCCGTAATGGCAAGTTTTTTTTTTTGATATGTGGGGTCTAACGTCCCAAAACCACCATTTGATTATGAGAGACGCCGTAGTGGAGGGCTCCGGAAATTTCGACCACCTGGGGTTCTTTAACGTGCACCCAAATCTGAGTACACGGGCCTCTAACATTTCCGCCTCCATCGGAAATGCAGCCGCCGCAGCCGGGAATCGAACCCGCGACCTGCGGGTCAGCAGCCGAGTACCTTAACCACTAGACCACCGCGGCGGGACATAATGGCAAGTTTGCGTGTGCGTGAAATTCAAAATACGTTTCTGTGCATAAATTTAGGGGCATGTTGAAGAACTCCGCGCTGTCAGAATACAGCAACAATGTATATCTGCCTCAGTTGCGCAGAAAGCTACTAAAGCACTCCTACTTTACTTAAAGTCAACAAACCTGAGTGACCACCTGTAGGGTGTGTGTGCTCCCCCGAGTGTGCTCGTGATTGTGTGTCCCTTCTTATCTCTCTGCAACCTCTTCTCTCCCCTTCATCCCTTCCCCAGTGCATGGTAGAAAACCGGATGTGCGTATGGTTAAATTCATGACTTTCCTTGCATCTTTATCTCTCTCTCTCTCTTTCTCTTTCACCGTTTTTCCACACGCATGCACAACGGCGTTTTTCGTAGCTCTATAGAGGGCCGCATTGTGATGGTAAACGGCTTTACAAGGAAATTGTAAAGCCTACAGGGTACGCTAAGATGTAGCATATGTGTACCGAGACAACAATTTCTACTCATACTGAAGTTTTGAATGAGAACTAATCAAAGGCTGAAATATTGTCCCTTTCGATGCGGTTTCCTGTGCGAAAAATTGAATAACATTAGCGCATATGTCGAGGCATATACATTTAAGTGTCTGAAGAGCAGAGTCATGACTGACCATCTGAAGACTGACATACAGGAAAATGCTGTATGTTTTTACAAGCGTATTACACTTGTAATACACGAGCACGAAGTTAAATTACACATTTTAGTAGTATGGTAGTATGGACGGTGGTCTCTAAAAAAATGTTTGCTAAAGCTGTTTCTATTCCTTTCTTCTGCAAATGACCAGCTATTGGCGATGTCAGATTCGTATAATATATTTGAGCTTTAGATGGCAGCTTTGCATTTCTTACTTTACCTCGCTCACCTCAGGCTTATCCGTCAATAAATATTCTTTGAAAAGTCAAACGTAACCTCAATGTAACGACACGTTGCAATTTTCTAAACGCGACTGTAACGAGTTCCTTTGCGTCAAAGGAACTTGTAAAGGAAGCTCGTTCCAAAACTGGGAAGCAACGAGCTTTCGTCACCGTCTTGGAGGAACATGCACAGCAGTGCTCACAAGCTAAATTAAAGTAATCACCAAATGATATCATTATCAAAGTTTATTTTGTCATGAACTAAATTCAGAAAAGTATAATCACATGTGTCAAGTATGAGCGGAATTTTGAGAGAGTTTGCGGACACTTTAAGTGTTTTTTTTTTTCTTATGAGCTGACGAGCACGCAGTACGCACAGAGTAAAGAGGTGGGGAAGACAGAAAGGCTACGTCAGCACGTGTCATTAACTTGTGCATTTCCTGTTAGCTTTTTTATGAAGCCTACCCTCTCTTTCGGTGTGATCCCATGTTGCTATTATTTAATTTAGCACACTATACAGCAGGAGTCTTAATTACGGAGCCTGGCCCGCTCATGACATTGTCCTATTTTTTTAACGAGTACACCCACAGCATACATAGGCGTGACTGGCCACAGGCATTTTTCGTTAGGCATGTCACTCACCGTGTTTTGAAAGATAGGCGTCAAATTACATGAGTCAGATTCAGTGGCCAGAATTTATTGCTTCTGGAATTCGGTATCTACGCGTTGCTAGAATCCCCACGTTAAACCCGGTTATAATGACTTATGTCAGCTTTCGGCCATTAGCAGCAATCTCCTAAATGACTAATGCTTAGCATGCAGCCTCATCGAAGAGAGTGAGGACGGACCTGCGTTTGAAGATAGGGAGCTTATGTAGGCGGTTACTTCGCGTTCCACTTCAAAACTCGTACCGTGTGAAAATTTATCTGAGCTGTTCATAGCAGCTGGGCTTGCTGTTCATAGCATTTGTTTCGTTTTTGTTTTATTTTTACTAATCCCAACTTGGTGGGGTTCAGAATCTCTAAAAACCAGGGGATAATGCATTCAAGAGAACTATACGAGACGCTCATTGTAATGATTTAGGTATATTGTAGAATTGTGTGATGAATGTGGCGTACAAATTGTGCCATGAGTGCGATGCAATGAATAAACAAAAAAGTATTGAAAGTAGTCTGAGACCTAAAATACTTTAAAGGTAGCCGCATTAGAATGTAAATCACTCTAATGCGACATTCCTCTTTTAAGGTAGCCCTGAACTCACTGGCTGAGGTTTTACTTAGGAAACATAATATTTACATCCCTAGTATAACCTGATAATATTTACATCTGTACCTACTTTGTGAGGCGCCAGTATTTCTTCATCATCATCATCATCATCAGCTTTATTACGTCCACTGCAGAACAACGGCCTCTCCCGGTATGTTCCGCTTCTCAACTCGGTCCTGTGCTTGCTGCTGCCAGTTCATACCCGCAAACTTCTTAATCTCATAATGTGGAAATATGTGAGCGCACCACGTAGAGGGAAAAGCACTTGACAGGAAAGACGCTCACTTACAACTGAACTTTTATTAGAAAACATTCATTGCACAGGAACAAAAGTGTTCAGGCGCAACCGACTATCGCTTCAAGGTTCCACCTCTCCCCCTCCCCCAAAACAAAAGAAGGTATACGTTCATCTACTTTAACAGCTCTTTATTCACTTTATTTCACTCTATTCTTAATCTCATCTGCCCACCTAACCTTCCGTCTCCCCCTAACCCACTTGCCTTCTCTAGGAATCCAATTAGTTACCCTTAATGACCAGCGGTTATCCTGTCTTCGAGCGACATGCCCGGCCCATGTCCATTTCCTAGTCTTAAATTCAACTATGATATCCTTAACCCCGGTTTGTTCCCTAATCGACTCTGCTCTCTTCTTGTTTCTTAAGGTTACACCCACCATTTTCCTTTCCATTTCTCGCTGCGTCGTCCTCAATTTAAGCTGAGCTCTCTTTGTAAGTCTCCAGGTTTCTGCTCCGTACCGGCAAGACGCAGCTGTTGTTTACCTTCCTCTTGAAGGATACTGGCAATCTACCTGTCATGATTTGAGAGCGCTTGCCAAATGCGCCCTACCCCATTCTTATTCTTCTAGTTACTTTAGTCTCGTGCTTTGGTTCCGCGGTTATTACCTGTCCTAAGTAGACATAATCTTTTACAACTTCAACTGCACTGTTGCCTATCTCGAACCTCCGTTATCTTCCGAGATTGTTGTACATTACTTTCGGTTTTTGTAGATTAATTTTAAGACCTTTAATATTATTTGATCAAGAAGCGATAAATGTTCTCGGTTGAAGACACCACCCTTTTCTTGTCTCTTCCACGTCAAGCACCAGCATTTAGCTCATTCGAGGCTTCCATCACTTGGCAGAGCACCCCATTTATCCATGTCCGTATCGCGTGGTCACATAACTCTCCGGCAGTAAAAGTGGCCATTGTTACGAGGAGGAGCAGCTAGCGGCCCCACGTTCACTCGTGCCGGCCGAGTGGCGTTTACATGAGCCCAATAATGAATCTCATATCGACTGCAGTCCATCCAGCTGCTTTTGTCGAGCCCGTATACTTGTCCCAAGTGAGGGACTAAACTGAATCGCTGTTTTCTTCTCCCCCGAAGTCATAGCTTTGACCATACAGCAAACGCCACTTCGAGGGCACCTGCCGCAGCGAACCAAGAAAGTGACCGACTACTAACGCGCGATTCTGAGCCATCATTATAAATGATCTCAAGCCTTAAAGGTACTCTAAACAGCGCCTCTACTTTTTTTTAGGGGCGAAGCACCTTATAGCATTGCTTGTGCGTCCCGTTGTCGTATGTAACCACCAGTGGCACGTGCCCGAGAGAGCTGTCCTTAGAACGTCCGCTGAATGGTGGCACTTGTGTATGATAAACTCATGATGAATAGATGTGACATAGCGGTACTCGGAGTGTTCACTACATAGATGAACATACCCGAGAGAGCGGTCCTTATAAAATGTCCGATGCATGGTGGTACTTGTATATGATGAATACATGATGAAAAGATGTGAAATAGCGGTACTTGGAGTGTTCACTAGATATACCGACGGAAAACAGACATAACAGAGAGAGCGGTCCTTAAAATATTCGCTGGACGGCAGTACTTGTATATGATAAATACACGATTAAAAGATGTGAGATAGGGGTACTTGGAGTGTTCACTAGATATACGGATGGACGGATCGACTGATGGACGCACGGAGGGACAGACAGACAGAGGTTCCGACGGACGGATAGACAGACAGACGAACGAATAGACGGACGCATGGAGGATTGGACGCACCGGCGGTCACACGGATGAACAGACACTCAGACGGACGCACGGATGGACACATGGGCAGCCTGAAGCAAGAACGAATGGACGGACAGAAGCACACGGACTGACGAACGCGTCGCCCCACCAATCGTCATTCACTCCGTGGAAATGCTGTGATTCTTTTTTTTGTTCTCTTGTGAACATATCCGTGGGGCGGCGTCCTGCATATCCCTCGTGTTCACCATGTTGGCAGTCACGTTAGTTTTGTACGAGACACGGTGTTTTGAGAGATGGCATCTGCTTTCGTGGGGCTACGCGGACAACCAATGGGGACGCGTCACTGCGACGTTGCTACGTGCAGGTGTCACACGAGCTCTGCTAGCCGGCGGTGGCATTGTTTCGAGTCACAATATAATAGGCACGAAGGGACATATACGACTGACACGTGATATTAGAGTGGAAAAGCGCATATCCATATTGCATATCCGCAGGAATGCGCTCTGACGCACGTGTGACGCAAGCAACCCTAGCCCTCATGTGGCGTCACATCACGACCACTTCATGTCCTAAGGCGGACCGACGGTTTCCACGAGCACTCGCATTGAAGAATCTAGAGGAGGTCCGCAAACACAAAGTACGAGCGCAGTACTCTCTCGCTCGGCGCTTCCAGTACTTGCGAGTGGTTCTTAAGATAGAGAAAGGAAGAGAAAAGTGAGCCCCGTTATTGACTGCTTCAGTGAGCGACACCGCCACAGGGCTCACAAGGGATGGGGGTGAGGAGGGATAAAAGGGTAGAAGTAAAGGTGTAGAAAAGAGGAAGAAGAAGCAACAACAAACTGAGGGGATAGGAGAGACAGGAAAGATGGAAGCATGGTCACTGGAGTCCGAGGACGGGGTACACTTGCGAGAGATGGTGTCGGCGTCTGTAGATGGCGTAGAGCAGTTCAAGTAGGTCAGAGCTGCACTGTCGTCGAAGGTCGTCGGCGACAGGAGGTGACGTAGGGCGAGCCCAGTCGGCCAGAGCTACGATGACGCCGAAAGTCGCGAGCGCGCGGGCGCACAACCGGTCGGCACGGAATCCAGCGAGCGACCACTTCCAGTACTTCGACGAACTTAATGACACCAGTATGGTGTGTTCACGTGGCGCCATCAGACATGAGCTGTCTATTGGCCCATGTAGGAGAGGCGCAAGTTCTTATGGCTTGTCTCGCGTGGCTATCGCACGCCACCAACTAATTTCATGCAGTAAGGCTGCACAAGCGTGCAGCCAAAAGCGCCAAGTCCTGAAATGTTCAACAGATCACCAAGCAAGTGCTTGAGTTGGTCGCGTGCTTTATGAAAAAAATATGGAGCAATGAGCAGATGGCACCTGCAGGAATGGTACTGAAGGACAGAAAGAAACCACTCTTTCTTCTTTGAACTCGCAGAATAAAGAAACATACGTAAAGAGTGAACACTCCTGTAGGGCCCTACTATACTGCGCTGCTTTCAGCGCCACGAGTGGCAGGCCAGAGACGACGATGCAATCAGCATAAATAAAGCACAAAAATTTCTTTTCGATGCTGGTATTTGAACCCGTACCCTCATGCTGCCAAAACGAGTGTCTTCATTTTTAGGCTACACACACTTAGAAAGAAAATGCATGCCCACGTGACTGTGTACCCTTTGCGCAAAAAGAAAAAAACGAAATACAGCACTTTCTGGTCGGACTTTACTGATTTTTGTGGTAACGCATCAAACGTCCTCAGCTGCACACGATATAAAATTGATTTTGGGAAGTGCTCATATCAATCATTTTTTTCTTAAAAAAAATTGATGCAAAGCTGGGGTCTTCATCATCCTCCTGAGGTGGGTAATACATGTGTTGACTAACAGCTGTACAGAAGTGAGCATGGGTACGTCATCTTAGACTCATCTAGTAATTGGTCGGAACCTTCCTAGCCGGCCGCAAAAAGGCTTGAGTGGCCACCCTTTACGAGAGTATATTTCTCTATGCTCGGACTGGTTTAGGAGCCCTTTAAACAAAGGGATTCTTTTTTGAGTAGTTTTCGCAGACTGCTGATATTTTCGTAGACTTCTGCACAGCTACGAAGCGAGTCACATGCACATTAAAAGATTGTTCTCATCAGACATGAGTGCAATGACGGGAGGTAACTACTGATATTTTTTTTTGTTTTGGCTAAGTTATTCTCGTAATATCTGGTGGTTCAAAGTCCCAAAAGCACGATATGATTATGTGGGATGCCGTATAGTGGAGTGCTCCGTAAAATTAGACCAACTGTCGTCCTTCAGTGTGCAATGACATCGCATAGTGCACGGGCCTCTGACATTTCTCCAAAATAAGAACGCGTCCGCCGCGGCTGAGATTAAACCCGCAACCTTTGGGTCAGCAGACCGCTAAACCACCACCTTAGGTCGCCTATGTTAATCTTTAGGGAAGGGCGCTGTAAAATTGTGTCGCCGAGTTGTGTTGTGATGAACGAGGCAACGCGATAGGCCGAATTGTGCTATAGAATGTTCGGTTCACTGAGTCTGAATATTTCCCTATTACTACGTGTGATTCGCTTGGATATTGGCAGGAACACAAGCCGCACAAAACTTGTGCTCTATTCTAAAGCCACACTCTGCTAATGTGTCTGCTAATTTCTCTGCTAACGTCTGTCAACGCGTACCCCTCTTTTCATTGGCTACACTGACAAAACATCGAGTACGTTAATGTTTCGCACAATCATGTGCAGATACAGGGTTGCCTGCCTATTTACTTCTTCAGCGTGGCTCTTCGCTCACCGCCTTACGACAAATTTTCCACTCTTTACTAGTGATCATTTGATGGTGTAGCAACATGTATTTGATCTTGCCGGCAGTGACTATGAAACCCCACTCCCCCCTGCCAAAAAAAAGTAAAGAAAAAAAACTTCAGTAAATGGTCAACTTTGCCTTCAATTCACGACCACACAGAGGGAAAAAAAACAAATAGACAACACGGGCGCTACAAGTTCACACCAAGTTGACTATTTGTTGAAGACATGCACCAACTAGCCCAACAGCGACTTCTACTAGAAACCTCGGTGAGCGTTCCTGCTGCACTGTACACCCATTTGTTATCGACGTCAGAGAGTGGCATGGTATCGATTACCGCTATAAAACTGTTATCGATACCACATCTGACTCGGCTGTTTACGAGTTGAAGCTATATGACGCAGAATCACTAAGTAACGGGTATTTTGCGGGCCTCCCAAGGCTGCAGCGATCGTGTATCGTTCCTGGTCTTCTGCTTATGTAAATGGCTCAAAGAAAAAAATCAGCTCATGCCTATGTACGGCCGTCAGCACGTCTAAATGAAATGCTCTGACACCTGTAGCGAAGGTTTCATTCAAGCCCATATGTTCAGAAAATGGCAGCTGATCAGCTGTTTGTAGGATTTCGCGCCATCTTTGTGAAAAGGGAATACTTCCTGCGGAACAAAAAAATCAAGCGAATGTGACGCAATACCTCGTAAACATGTGACGTTATTCTGTGCCTACTTGCACGAAATTTCATCTCATATTACTTTCCATGGGGCCCTGATCGCTAAGGACTCGCGCTAATGTGATCTCCAGCGAGTCATCCACGAGTGCACTTCAAGTCAACGCCAGCAAATCTAATGCGGACTCATGACTAAATAGAGATGTTTAGGTGTACTACCATTCACTTTGCCACGGTTTTAAAAGAAAACTTATTCTTAGAACTTTTAGTTGCCGTTCACGGCACCTTCCTCCGATGGATTATGGCAACCGACAGCGTAGCAGCGTATACATGTGATATCTGAAGCGTGGCTTATTTGTTTCACACATACGCAGGTTCGTTATCATGCACAGTGCTTGTGAGCGGGAATACATGACGCCTAGTCTTGCCAAAGTTATGACATTTTAGTTTTATTCAATGGTCACAATAACTCAAATTCATTACACGGCCCAAATGGCAATAATACCAAAATAATATGCGGACGCTCCTTGCGTAACATTTTGAATTATGCTCCGATCAATTACCGTTACGCATGCGAATGAAGCTATGTGAATTGTACCATGATAGATGATTGATTGATATGTGGTGTTTAACGTCCAAAAACCATTATGTGATTATCAGAGACGCCGTAGTGGAGGGCTCCGGAAATTTCGCCCACCTTGGGTTCTTTAACGTGCACCCAAATCTGTGCACACGGGCCTACAGCATTTCTGCCTCCATCGGAAATGCAGCCGCAGCCGGGTTTCGAACCCACGACCTGCGGGTCAGCAGCCGAATACCTTAGCCACTAGACCACCGCGGTGGGGCTGTACCGTGCTAGACAACTTGGTAATCTGCTCACCGATAACGCGAATATTAGGCACTGCATGCTCAAAAAGGAAACAGGGCTGCAGGAATACTGATGAATGAAAGTCCAGTGAGCAGAGCATTCCGAACCAATGTCGTTGTTTCTTATCCAGAAGACATGGGTCACCAGGCATACGTTTGTTGCTACTGCATCTTTGCAGAGCACATTTTCCGCAGCTGCCGATGAACACACTCGGCGTTAAATGTGATTCGCATTGTTACACTGCCCGTTGGACACTGCACTGAAGACGATCAGTAACAATAAAACGCACCTAACAATTTAGCGCACAACAGAAAACGCTAGCAAACGCAAAACACTGAAACACGTGAGTGGGTGTGTCGTCACAGACAAATTTTACGAGCAGGCCTTGCCATGTATACCCTAGTAGTTAAAGGCCTGCACTGGGTAATCCTAGCGTAGGCAGACGGCGCTAAAGAAATGTTTTATTGTAATAATAAAAACTGGCATAATTTTTTATTTATTACCCATACATAATAATGTTGGGGAAAATAAATCTCATTTGTAAAACCTATTGATTACGTGGGCTTTGAATCAAACTTGCTTTTTTCACCATTAGTGTTTGTTCCCTCCTCCCATAGTCCTGCTTTAATCACAGCTACTATAACTCCCTGTGCTGATATCGCTGCCAATAGCTTCTGAACCGCTTTTCGCGCGAGCCTTTGCAACCTATTTAAATAGACCATTTTGCGCAGCGGCGAACGGGCGCTGTCACTTTGGCACACGTGATCTAATGTGCTTCTCCTTTCCACTTCTTCACCGTCGCCGATGGCTGGCTGATTCACCTCCGCCGCTGGAAATTGAAGGCCAGCAATGCTGGAGCAGCGCTTAGTCCACGCCGTCCGTTTCTCTTTCTTTTTTTTTCTTAGACACTGCGCTCTGTCACCTAATGGCTGACAGAAGTGAGGTGCCTTTCTTTTTCAATTGATATGTGGGGTTTAGCGTCCCAGAACCACCATATGAATATGAGAGGCGCATTTTTTCCCTTCAAGTATCACCACCCCCACCGTTTTCCGCCATAGGCTGCAGGGTGACGTCCGCCACACGCCACATCGCGGCCACGCCGCCGAGGAGAAGGCCGTGGCGCTTCGTTGTGGTGGCGTCATCTAGTTTTACATGGACAAATTAGCTACGGAAAACTCAGTGCCACCAAGCATGGAAAATGATATCATTGCTGCAGTTAATGATAGATGGAGCGCGTGTCGGTTTCACTGTATTCCCACTTTCAGTATATAGAAATAAGGCATCTGAAAATAAATCCCTCAACGTACAACTCAATGGAACGCAAATTAAAGAGGTTGAAACCATCCGAATTCTGGGGGCTCACTTCAATAATCGGGGCAACAACTCATTTGCTTTACATAAACTAAAAACATCCTGCCTACAAATCTCTCGAATGATTAGTCGGGTAGTTAACCGATGAAGAGGGATGAAAGAACACGACATAATGCGACTCATTAAGGCATTTATTATCAGTCGCATAACCTATAGCTTTCCTTACCTGAGGATCTTGAAAGCAGTCAAGTTCAAAATAGACAGAGTCATGCGTGTGACTCTCAAGAAGGCTCTGAACCTACCCCCGGGGACACTCACGGAGCGTCTGCTTCAAATAAGGCTCCACAATACCGCATCAGAACTATTCCATGCACACCATACGAATCAAGTCATGCACCTCGCCATCATTAAAACGGGACGGAAAACACTATGAAAACTTCGCATCGAAGCCCCCATTGAGAGAAGGGGAAAACAATGTATCCCACATGAATGGAGGCAGGACTTCCACTTCCACGCAACATGCATCCTCAATTCGACGAACATCGACGTCGGGCACGGGCAAAATTTCACGACAACTACTCAGATACTGAAGACGTCTTCTTTGTCGATGCAGCCGGAACAGTGATAGGCAAATATACAGCAACCGTAATTCATTGTGGAAAACAGGTTGATTGTATATCAGCCCAGGACACAGGCACAACTAGTATGGAAGAAGCAGGAATCGCCCTCGCCCTACGAAGCCCAAGGTCCACTTTCGTTCTAACAGATTCAAAAGCAGCCTACCGAAATTTTTGTAAAGGTACATTGGCCCCTTTGCGCATCGACTTCTTACACAACTCTCGTCCTCACGTTCAGAGGGCGAATGAAAACAGCTGATATGGATACCCGGCCACTGCGGAATAACGTGGACAGATAATCTAGAACATCAAAGACTTGAAAGACGGAAACTTCCACCCCCGGTGCCAAAGCTCGGTAAGGAATCTCAGGTAGCTTGGCGTCGCCTGCAGACCTTGTCTTACCTCAATCCATACATACTGTCCAAAATAGATCCTGACACATACGCACCACAGTGCAGGTTCTGCGTCACTAAAGCAGCCACCCTGTACCACATGGTATGGGAATGCCCACACAATCCACCTCTACAACCCAGAGCCCAGGACAACACTGTAGGGTGCGAAAGTTGCACAACAAATGAATCTGAAATGCCGTGGCGTTGTTAATATTTGGGTTCATTAATTTTCAGAAAGCCTGAAATGAACTGTTCTCGCAATTTAGACTGTGCCTTCCTGCTTGGTTCATGCTGCACGGAAGATGTGGTCTTGGAGCGCAATGTTTTTGCATGTAATAATATCGGGGGTTTAACTTCCAGGAACCATAATTTGATTATGAGGGGGCAATAGTTCAAGACTCTGGAAATTTCGACCACCTGGGGTTCTTTAACGTGCACCAGAACATCAAAATTTGTGCCACTTTAACTAATTTATTTCATAGAAGATCCCATGGCATCGTTATTTACAACACAATGTTGTATCACCCCACTGCATGCTTCATCGTTTCGGTCATCGGTATGAGGTACATGTTCTATTTGTCAAACCTGAAGTTTTTCTAGCGTGTGCTGCAAATGAGTGTGATTGCCCTCCATACCAATGAAGCGGAGGGAAGCATATTTTCTTGAGGCAGTAGCCATCATTACACAGTACCAGTTCTTCGGAATTCAGTTCATTCTTCTTTTTTTACTCGCTGTAATATGTTCCGTTTTTGTTCGCCATTGATCCATTATTTTATCTAATGCCATCGGATTTTAGGGCAAACTAATAACTAAGTTATCATCTTTTTGCAACTCACCTGCAGAAGAACGAGAAAAACTGTGCTCTAATTTTCATGTTTCCCCTGTTCTAAATCTCAATTATTGTGTAATAAAAACTACAGCCACAAAAGTCTTATTGTTGTATTTGACCACAAAATAAGTAACTACTTTGAATTGCAAGGCTACCCTTGCCTTGAATTCTGACTATTTTTTAAATCTATCCAACAGCGATCCTGTAGGCCATGTCTGGGAGTGTGAGTGCCTTTCTAACTTTTAACAAGAACATGAGTTCCTGCAAAAAACTTCACATGTAAATCACAACCACGCGTCTGTTTTCCTAGCATGACACAATTCCACAAACACACACCTGTCTGGAATGACAATGTATATTATTTTATTATAGGAATAAGTTGATTAAAATATTAAATGCGGTGTTATCAGAACTCGGTTGATCCTTTTGTACGTACCACATAGCCACAGGACAATAATTATATCTAACAATATTTATATCTATCGTAATGAAAACTAGTTCAAACCCATATGGTGGTGGTGGCAAAAACATTCATTGCCAGTAAATGGCGTCAGTAAAAGCCCGCATTAACAATATTTCTTCATGTGCTGCCATTAAACATATGCTCAAGTGTTGAAGATAGCTACCCTTGTTCAAGAATTTCTTTTCAAAAAAGCCTTTTAAATCGTCACGGCCACGCAGTGCTAAGGTACCCGCATAAGGAAGTTGCAACGGTACGACGAGTTATTGTATGTACTTATATTCACACTGATACTGTCTAGTATATTCCATATATGATCAATACTCCCCGCCTTGGTGGTCTAGTGGCTAAAGTATGTACTCGGCTGCAGCCTTGCAGCTCACTGGATTGATTCCCAACTAGAGCGGCTGCATTTTTGATGGAGGCGAAAATGCTGTAAGCCAGTGTTTTAAGATTTGGGTGCATGTTTAAGAACACCAGGTTCACGCAGTTAGACTGCGCAAGCGTGCAGCCAAAAGCGCCAACTCCTGACATGTCCAACAGATCACCAAGTGCTTGTGTTGGCCGCGTGTTTTATGAAACAAATATGTAGCGAGGAGCAGATGGCACCTGCAGGAATGGTACTGAATGAAAGAAAGAAACCACTTTCGTATTTGAACTCGGAAGATAAAGAAACATAGATAAAGAGTTGATACTCCCGTAGGGCCCTGCGGCCGAACTACTGCGCTGCTTTCAGTGCCACGAGTGGCAGGTCAGAGCCGATAATGCATTCAGCATAAATAAAGCCACGAAAAATTTTCTTTTCGATGCTTGTATTTGAACCCGTACCCTCATGTCCAAAAGCGAGTGCCTTCACTTCTAGCCTACACACACAGGCTTCAAGAAAGAGAATGCATGCCCACATGACTGTGTCCCCTTTGCGCAAAAAAAAAAAACGTATTACTGCACTTTCTGGTCGGACTTTACTGATTTTTGTGGCAACGCATTAAACGTCCTCAGCTGCACACAATTTGTAAATTGCTCAAATCAATCATTTTTTTTTCTTTAAAAAAATTGATGCAAAACTTGGGTCTTCATCATCCTCCTGAGGTGGGTAATACATGTGTTGACTAACAGCTGTACAGAAGTGAGCATGGGTACGTCATCTTAGACTCATCTAGCAATTGGTCGGAACCTTCCTAGCACGGCCGCAAAAAGGCTTGAGTGGCCACTCTTTACGAGAGTATATTTCTCTATGCTATGAATGGTTTAGGAGCCCTTTAAACAAAGGGATTCTTTTTTGAGTAGTCCTCCCAGACTGCTGACATTTTCATAGATATCTGCACAGCTACGAAGCGAGTCACCTGCACATGAAAAGATTGTTCTCTCAGACACGTGTGCGATGACTTGAAGTTACTATATATATATATATATATATATATATATATATATATATATATATATATATATATATATATATATATATATATATATATATATATATATATATATATATATATATATATATATATAGTTAAGAAGAAAACACATCGTTGTCAAGCAAGCAACATCGCAACCACGCTCGGCATTTCGACCCAACAGCTGCAACGGAAGTTTACACTGACGCTAGCGGGGTTGGTCTTGGCGCTGTCCTCGCCCAACGCAAGCAGGGCTACTCGGAATACGTCATCGTTTATGCGAGTCGCACGCTCACTAAAGCTGAGGCCAATTACAGTGTCACTGAAAAGGAGTGCTTAGCGCTAGTGTGAGCCCTTCACAAGTTCCGCCCTTATTTGTACGGTCGCCCGTTCGACCTGGTAACGGACCACGATGCACTTTGTTGGCTCGCCACATTGAAAGATGCTTCTGGCCGCCTAGCTCGGTTGGCACTGCAAATCCAGGAGTACGACATTCGCGTCATCTATCGTAGCGGACGTAAAAATTCTGACGCCGACGCCCTGTCCCGTTCGCCTTTACCTCCCGACTCGGACTGCGGAACCACTGGTACCAACTCCATCGCATCTCTTGACCTCGACTTTATTGCCAGGGTACAACACAAGGACCCGTGGATCGTTTCCCTTTTTGACTGTCTCTCTCTGGATCGTCAACCACTGCGGCATCACGATCTCTCCGACGTGAAGCTGCTCATTTCGCCATTCGTGATCGGCTGCTACACCGATGCAACTACGTCCCTGAAGGTCGCAAGTGGCTCTTGGTTGTCCCTCGCAGCTTGCGATCACAAATATGTTCCTCCTTTCACGACGATCCCCAATGTGGCCATGCCGGAGTTTTCAAAACTTACGAACGCATTCCCCATCGCTTCTACTCGCGCGGAATGTATAATTTTGTTCGAAAATTTGTTATGAGCTGCCCTGACTGTCAACGCCGCAAATCACCGCCTCTCCACTCGTCCGGTGCGCTTCAACCGTTTCTTTGCCCTGCCAAACCTTTCGATCGGATCGGAATTGATCTCTATGGCCCTCTTCCGACAACATCAGATGAAAATTGGCGGATAGCAGTCGCTGTGACCATTTAACACGCTACGCTGAGACCGCCGCCCTTCCAAGTGCCACTGCGCGGGACGTAGCATCCTTCATCCTTCATCGCTTCAAACTACGACATGGTGCACCTCGAGAACTACTAAGTGACCGAGGTCGAGCCTTCCTATCAGAAGTCGTCACGGGTCTGCTTTCTGAATGCCATGTTGTTCATCGCAAGATCACGGCATGCCACCCGCAGACTAACGAAATCAGGGAGAGATATAACCGCACCTGCGGTGATATGCTCGCAATGTATGTGACATCTAATCATACTAACTGGGATCGCATTCTTCCATTCATCACGTTCGCATAGAACACCGCGGCACAGTCTTCCACTGTATTTTCATCTTTCTTTCTTCTTTATGGACGCGAACCATCCCACAGCATCGAAATTCTCCTTCCATACCGTCCTGACGCATCTGAATGCCCATCTGTGTCCGAAGCTGCCCGAAAAGCGGAAGAGTGCCGTGAACTCACACGCACCTTTACGTCACAAGAACAGCAGCGTCAAAACGAAAACAACGCCGACTCTTCACGAAGCCACAGCTATTCCCCGGGATCACTTGCATGGCTGGCTGTTCGTTACCGAACCCCTGGCCTTTCCTCAAAACTCGTCCCGAAGTACGATCGAGGGCCCTTACCGCGTTTTGGAGCAAACCACGCCGGTGAATTTTCTCAATGAGCCACTTTCCCCATCTGACGACATGCGCCGGCGTGGACGTGACATCGTCCCCGTCGCCCGCCTTAAGCCATATCATAGCCCTCTGCCTCTAGACTCTTAGGTCGCCAGGATGGCTCTGTTTCGGCGGGGGCGAATTGCGAAGAAGGAAAACGCATCGTTGTCAAGCAACATCGCCACCCCGCTTGGTTACTGCGTTCTGGGCTTCTCTCGCTCGCTTCCTGCTGATCGTCGCCGGCTTCTGCTTGACGGTTGCTCTGTCCCGATCGTGTTTTCATCGTAGGGCCCCCGTCGCAACACACCCCAATAAACCCCTTTTCAATATCTATCAATCTATCTATCTATCTATCTGTCTATCTATTTATCTATCTATCTATCTATCTATCTATCTATCTATCTATCTATCTATCTATCTATCTATCTATATATATATATATATATATATATATATATATATATATATATATATATATATATATATATATATATATATATATATATATATATATATATATATATATATACTTATTTTTTCACCAGATAATATGATTACGCGTCCGCCGCGGCAGAGATTAAACCCGCGACATTTCGGTCAGCAGACCGCTAAACCACCACCTTGGATCGGCTAAGTTAATATTTAGGGAAGGGTGCCGGAAAGTTGTGTTGCCGACTTGTGTTGGGATGAACGAGGCAATGCGAGAGGCCGGATTGTGCTGTGGAATGTTCGGTTCGTAGAGTCTAAATGGTTTGCTGTTAGTGCGTGTGATGCGCTTGGATACTGGCAGGAACATCAGCTGAGCTAAACTCGTTCTTTATTCTAAAACCACACTTTAATAATTTCTCTGGGAACCTCTTTAACCTTACCTTTTCATTGGCTGCCCTGACTTTTATATCGAACACGTTAATATTTCACACAATCACGCGCAAATAGCCAAGTAATTACGTTAGCTTGCTGAGCATGACCCCGTATCTGCCTTTCCGAGCTCTTCTCGAATTTGCTGACTTGGGCGTAAATCATGTTCAGTTCAATTCGTGCTCGTACAGCGACTCCTCCTCGTCAAGGGCTCGCTTCGCCGACGAGTTTTCTGCTAATGCCAACGTTAGACTCATTGCAGCAAGGCATGGTGCTGCGGCACTATTCCGAACAAGTTGAAGGCCAACTGATACGGAGGACGATGGTAGGCTCCGTTTGAGAAGGGGCTTTCAGTTTCTCCGTAAGTTTCATTCCCCTAGGCAGGGTTGCCGCTGGCGGCCACTTTGCGCCAAATTGGCTATTTAAGGACCCTGTCTGGCTACAAAACTTTGAAATTGGCACCAAGGCCACTTATCGGCTACATTGAATTAAGGCAAATTTAGAAGCCATTTTTTGTATGAAATTCAGGTAAAATAACAAGAAAGCAGAAATATAAGCCGATATTATTAACCTTTTCTGTAGGGTGAGCTAATGCGTGCGCATGACTTGGTCCCTGCAACTGGCTCATGCGCACCAATGCATCACCGCGTATAATAAATGTCAGTCGCAAAATGAGGCTGGTGTCTTAATGTGGTAAATCTATTAATCAATTGAGGTCTGTGCTTCCAAGAAAATACATTTAAACCTCTGACGTTCCACTCACGTGTTGGTGCCAAGGCTCCAATATTACCCTATATGGGAATAACTCTCCTTCGTTGGTATACAAACAGGCACATTAAACTAAAAATATTACGAGATTGTTGCTGCGCCACCGGGAGCGAAATATGATCTAATGAGCCGATTTAAAATTTAAGGTTATTTAGGTTATTAAGGTTATTTGACTTCTGGAACGCTAAAATTCAGCATATGTATATCACTTGGACAGCGTTTCTTCAGAACCCACAACTTGCTATGAATATTTCTAGGCTTTAATATCATGTGATACTAACAAGGAGAATGTCTACGTCCTTCCGACTTCAACCGTACTGCTAAGTATTAGCACGAAATGCCGCCTTTCGACTGCCTGTCTGGCACCGGAAACATATTTTGGCCGCTTGAGCTTATTTCAAATACCAATGAAGTGACCGGCTTTCTTTATCACCGCACTGTGGGTCTTCTTTTTGGTTATCGCTCTGAGGTCGTTTTGTTTTCTGAAGCGCGACACCAACTAGTTTGTTGGAAGTCTGTACATTGTTTTCTTTGTTCTTTTTTTACTCACTGTATTCTGTTCTTTTTAGTGTTTGTGTTTTGTACACTCTCCTCATCGATGCTCTTGGCACTGCAATACACACACACAAAATAAATAAAAATAAAAAAAAATCAATTGTAGTGTTTGCTACTCACCTTTGAATAGAAAGGAATATGGTCTTCAATTTTTTTCCATGCTCAATTCATATCTCATAGTGGCCTTTTCTGCTATTTGGCTATAAAGTGGCATGGTTACTTTTAGCTTGAATTCTGGCTCCTTTTCTAATATACTGAACAGTGACATTGCCCCTCCCCTGTGCGTTCCTCTCCGGGTCACCTAAACCGACGCTACAATGGCTCACCGCGGCTACGCGCACGTTGTTGCGTGAGCTGGTATCCCTGCCTCACCGCGGTGGTATAGTGATTAAAGTACTCGGCTGCTAACCCGCCGGTCGCGGGATCGAATCCCGGCTGCAGCGGCAGCATTTCCGATGGAGGCGAAGATAGCCCGTGTGCTCAGATTTGGGTGCACGTTAAAGATCCCCAGGTTGTCGAAATTTCCGGAGCCCTCCGCTACGGCGTCTATCATAATTATATGGTGGTTTTGGGACGTTAAACCCCACACATCCATCAATTATTTATACCTACCACTTACCGCTGCTGTGTATTCGGCTCTACCAGAAAGAAGGTGCAATGAGCGCACGTCGCCACATCGGGCATCGGCACCTGCTCTAATCTCCTACGCGTACTTTGCCCGGTTTAGAGAAGGGGAGCGATGCTTACTCGCGCGATCTTATTTCACGGTGGCAGGGAGAGTGGATCGTACGCCTTGGCGGGCCTCGGACTTTACGTGGAATGATTCTCTTGTAGTTCCGGGCGCATAAAGGTCATTGCAATCATTGCAGTCTCTGATTGCGAAAAGCACCCACTTTTCAAACTCAGCAAAGTGACAAATGAGACGCCTATTCGCATGCATTCATACCTGTGAGTACGTTTCGTGCGTAATTTGTGCGTGAGAAACGCGGGGCACGTTTCGATCTGCTTTCCATTCTGCGCGTGACCTTTCAAATTGTTGCTATCGCGTTGAGGATTTCGCCTTTGTGCCAGATGGAAAGCAGTTCGAAGTGTGCCCCGCGTTTCTCACGCACAAATGACGCACTAAACGAACTCACAGGTACAGATGCACGCGAATAAGCGGCAGAGTTGTAACTACGCTGTTGTTCAAAAGCGCGTGCTTTCCGCAAACGGAAACTACAGTGCTTTCTGGGACCTTTGTGCGCCCGGTAACAACAACAGAATCATTCCTGGTAAAGCGCGAAACCATTGAAGACGTACGATCCTTCCAACCTACCCATCGTGAAATAAGGGCGCGCGTGGGAGCGTCGCACCCCTCCTCTAAGCGGGGCAAAGTATACGCGTGCAACAGTGGAGAGCGCGCTGCCGCGAATGACGACGCACCCTCACGGCGCCATCTTGCTGGTAATTCTGAAAACACGATATTTCCTCTCGAGATGCCCATCAGGAGCGGTAAGTGGTAGATATAAACAGATTGCCGTTTGAACGGAAAAGACGTGGTACTCGGTCACTCTGTGGTTAAGGCAATTTAGAGGACCTAACTTCGATTCTGCGCGCCGGAGTATTTTCTGGTTTTTTCTTGCATTTTCATATACATAGATAGTGTACATATACGTAGAGTTACGGCGACACCGACGTCGATGCCGACGCCGGCGTCAAAATTCAGCCAATATGGTTCGTATAAATAATTGCTATAGCAATAAAACAGATAAAGAACATTCAAGACATAATCCAACTAAACAGAGCGAACGGCTCGAGGCAGCGCTTGTGGGGCAAAAGGAATACACTATCGTTAAGAAAAACGATTCGTCTCAGACAACGTGTGATATGAGAATGTGTGGAAGAGTGTTAACACATACTAGATGAGAATTGTTTGTAGAAATTGTGTCTCCCAAAACAAAACAAAAAACAGTTCGATTAGTTAAGTAATGAGTGTACTAGCTTAAGGCATTGTATGCTACGACGGATGACAAAAGAACCTGATGTTAAAGGAACCCTATAGCTTTCTATAGCTACGGAGCAGAAACCTGGAGACTTACAAAGAGGGTTCAGCTTAAATTGAGGACGACGCAGCGAGCAATGGAAAGAAAAATGGTAGGTGTAACCTTAAGAGACAAGAAGAGAGCAGAGTGGATTAGGGAACAAACGGGGGTTAAGGATATCATAGTTGAAATAAAGAAGAGGAAATGGACATGGGCCAGGCATGTAGCGCGTAGACAGGATAACCGCTGGTCATTAAGGGTAACTGACTGGATTCCCAGAGAAGGGAAGCGGGTTAGGGGGAGACAGAAGGTTAGGTGGGCAGATGAGATTAAGAAGTTTGTGGGTATAAATTGGCAGCAGCAAGCACAGGACCAGGTTAACTGGCGGAACATGGGAGAGGCCTTTGTCCTGCAATGGACGTAGTCAGGCTGATGATGATGATGATGATGATGATGATGATGATGATAATAGGTTTCTAACTGGGCCACTTTCAATTCCCGATAATTTTATTTTTTATATGGTTTCAATACCAACCAGGCGAACGCCAGAAGTGGTTGGATAACCGGTTAGTAAGCGGCTATAATAAAAAGTGTCACTAAAGGAAAGTTGTATGCATCCGAGCTATTTACAGCGGGGCAGTTCATAACTCGGCTCAATCTCCTATTAGCTTTCGCGAAAACTTTCACCCTCATGAGCGCTGGCTTCATCTTCTTCATCCTCTGCGGCGCTCCCCGAGCACGTGCGCCGGCTGGCGGCGCCATCTTGTCCGGCGTGGAATGCAATAAATCAGATGGGTGAGTCAACGAACATATACACAGAATCACGGAAACAGGGGCTTCGGAAGTATATTTGGTGTTAGGGTTGATGTCGCACTGCATGTATATATATATATATATATATATATATATATATATATATATATATATATATATATATATATATATATATATATCTTTTAATTGTTGCTTGTTTCATTTTTAATTCCCTGGCTGGTGGCAATTTTTTTGTAAAGCCATTTACCATCACAATGCGACCCTCTATAGAGCTACGAAAGACGCCGTTGTGCATGCGTGTGGAAAAACGAAGAGAAAGAGAGAGATAACGATGCAAGGAAAGGCAGGGAGGTTAACCATACGCACATCCGGTTTTCTACCCTGCACTGGGGAAGGGATGAAGGGGAGAAAAAAGGTTGCAGAGAGATAAGAAGGTACACACAATCACGAGCACACTCGGAGGAGCACACACAGACTATAGGTGGTCGCTCAGGTTTGTTGACTTTAAGTAAAGTAGGAGTGCTTTAGTCGCTTCCTGCGCAACTGAGGCAGATATACATTGTGGCTGTATTCTGACAGCGTGGAGTTCTTCAACATGCCCCTAAATTTATGCACAGAGACGTATATTGAATTTCACGCACACGCAAACTTGCCATTACGGCCAGTATTCGAGCCACGGCGATATGCAGCTTATCTAAGAAATGTGTCCGAAAATCATCAACAATACGAAAAAAGCTTGTCATGGTTACTGCCCTCATAACAATACGTTTTTTTTTTTTCGCGGCAGACATCTTAAAATGGCTAGAGGCATCTATTTTGGTGTTGTTTACAGAAATTAAAACAATTAACTTTTTAGTTGCAGAATGCAGGTAGCCGGGTCAAATGAGAGTATTAAAGGTCCTGCAGTATGAACAATGGTTTCGGGCCAGTTGGTATGGATTCATCTTGCAGTATGATCAGCCGCTTTGAGACTCAAAGGAAGCGGCTTCTGATCGATGCATCACAGAGTGATGAAATCTCACTAATTCATTGGAAACATTGGCTCACTCTGCAGAAACAAATAGTACAACATTTGGAGAAGTATTTCTGCCGCGAAAGAATAATCGCCATCTCCCTCGAGTACTTTCCTTGCGGTGTCAACGCGGTACACCCAATTCACGAACAGCGGCGCGCTACCAGCGTGGCGTAGCATCCTTGATAGGAAAGCGACAAAAACCGGGTTTTCTAGAAAGTAGACGCGAGCAAGCGAAATGATTACAGTTGCGTGGCAGAAGTACGGCACCAACAACTAATTTTTATTTTTCTCAAGATTGTATGTTCAAAATGTTGATCGACTGTTGGCCAGAAATGATATAGTATAGAAAGGAAGGTGGCAAAGGACAAAGAGGAGGGAAGAATAGCATAGAGAAAGAGAAATAAAGAGAAAATACAACAACTACAACAACAACAACAACAACAACAACAACAGCAACAACAACAACAACAATAATAATAATAATAATAACAGCAATAACAGAAATACATAAAATCTGTTCACTGACTGCTAACAGGGTACACTAAAATATAGCATATGTGAACCGGGACATCAATTTCTACTCATACTGAAGTACTGAATGAGAACTAATCAAAGGCTGAAGTATTGTCCCTTTCGATGTGGTTTCCTGTGCAAAAAATTGAATAACATTAGTGCATATGTCGAGGTATATCCATTTAAGTATCTGAAGAGCAGAATCATGACTGACAATATGAAGACTGACGAGGAAAGTCTGTATGATTTACAAGTGTATTACACTTGTAATACACGAGCACGAAGGTAAATTAGACATTTTGGTAGTATGGTATAGTATGGACAGTAGTATCTAAAAAAACCTTTGCTAAAGCTGTTTCTATTCTTTCCTTCTGCATATAACCAGCTCTTGGCGATGAAAATTCGTATAATATATTTGAGCTTTAGATGGCAGGTTTGCATTTCTTACTTTATCTCGCTCATCTCGGGCTTATCTGTAAAGAAATATTAATTGAAAAGTCAAACGTAACCTCAATGTAACGACACGTTGCGATTTTCGAAACGCAACTGTAACGAGTTTCTTTGCGTTAAAGGAATTGTAACGGGAGCTCGTTCCAAAACTGGGAAGCAACGAGATTTCGTCACCGTGTTAAAGGAACATGTACACCAGTGCCCACAACCCATAATAAAGTAATCACCAAATGATATCATTATCGAAGTTTATTTCGTCATTAAGTAAATTCAGAAAAGTATAATCACATGCGTCAAGTATGAGCGGAATTTCGAGAGAGTTCGAGCACACTTTAAGTGTTTTTTTTTCTTATGAGCCGACGAGCACGCTGTACGCACAGAGTAAAGAGGTGGGGAAGACAGAAAGGTTACGTCATCGCGTCTCATTAACTTGTGCATTTCCTGTTAGTTTTTTTTTGAAAAAGCCTTCCCTCTCTTTCGGTGTGATCCCATGTCGCTATTATTTTATTTAGCACACTATACAGCAGGAGTCTTAATTACGGAGCCTGGCCGCTTATGACATTGTCCTATTTTTTTAATAAGTACACACACAGCATACATAGGCGTGGCTGGCCACAGGCATTTTTTTTGTGAGGCATGTCACTCACCGTGTTTTGAAAGATAAGCGTCACTCTACATGAGTCAAATTCGGCGGCCAGGTTTTATTGCTTCTGGAACTCGGTATCCACGTGTTGCTAGAATACCCACGTTAAACCCGGTTATATTGACTTATGTCAGCTTTCGGCCATTAGCAGCAATCTCCTAAATGACTAATGCTTAGCATGCAGCCACATCGAAGAGAGTGAGGACGGACCTTCGTTTCAAGACAGGGAGCTTCTGTAGGTGGTTACATTTGCGTTCCATTTCAAAACTCGTACCGCGTGAAAATTTGTTTGAACTCTCCATAGCAGCTGCGCTTGCTGTTGATAGCATTCAATTCTTTTTGTTTTATTTTTACTAATCCTAGCTTGGTGTGGTTCAAGATCCCTAAAAACCATTGGATACTGAATAAAAAAACTATAGGGGACGCTCATTGTACTTATTCAAGTATATTGTGGAACTGTGCGATGAATGCTGCGTACTAATTGTGCCATAAGTGCGATGCAATGAATACGAAAAAAAGCCTTAACAGTGGTCTGAGCCCCGAAATACTTTAAAGGTAGCCGCATTAGAATGCTAATCACTATAAAGCGACATTCCTCTTTTAAGGTAACCCTGAACTCAATGGCTGAGGTTTTACTTAGGAAACCTATCATTTACATCACTGGTATAACCTGATAATATTTACGTCTGTACCTACTTTGTGAGACGTCAGTTATTCATCAACATCATCATCATCATCATCATCATCAGCTTTATTACGTCCACTGCAGGACAGCGGCCTCTCACGGTATGTTCCACCCCTCAACTCGGTCCTGTGCTTGCTGCTGCCAATTCATACGTCTTAATCTCATAATGTGGAAATACATAAGCGCACCACGTAGAGGAAAAAGCACTTTACAGGAAAGACGCTCACTTACAACTGAGCTTTTATTAGAAAACATGCATTGCACGGGAACAAAGGCGCGCAGGCGCAACCGACTATCACTTCAAGGTTCCACCCCCCTCCCCCAAAACAAAAGAAGGTATAACGTTTATCTACTTCAACAGCTCTTTATTCACTTTATTCCACTTCATTCTTAATCTCATCTGCCCACCTAACTTTCCGTCTCCCCCTAACCCGTTTGCCTTCTCTAGGAATCCAATTAGTTACCCTTAATGACCAGCGGTTATCCTGTTTACGTGCTACATGCCCAGCCCATGTCCATTTTCTCGTCTTGATTTCAACTATGATATCCTTAACCCCGGTTTATTTCCTGTGATATTTAGGACGGTTCGAGCACTTCCACTACTGTGCAGCGGCGCCGGAAACAGACAGGGAGACGAGTTCAAGCGTTTATATACATAAGGAAGGCTATGAAAAGTCAGTGATGTGGGCGCCGTCGGGACGACCACCACGGCACATGAGGAAGAACAGTCCCGTGGACTCACGACTCTCGAGCAGTGGTGGCGGAGATGCCTGGACCAGCGCGACCTCGGACCTCGTTTCCGAGCTCTTGATCACCTCCCGGGTGTAGCGGTTCCACGTGCGGGTTCTGGCCAGCACAGCACCGTCTGTGCCGTGCTGAAATGCTGCTCGCCACAGCTGCGGTGCGACAGCTCAGTCACCGGCGTTCCTCGCCTTGGTCAGGGCACAGCCAGGTACCCTCGGGTGCACAGCTCGTGAGCTCGCGGTCCACGTCCGAGTCTGGCGCGTTTCTCGGTACGGCTCGGCACCGCTCGGCGATTCTCGATTCAGCTAGCAACTCCCCTGGCACCTGGATCCTCGGCCACCCTTGGACCTCGCCCGGCTCCATGATCCTCCTTGCACACGCCCACGTTTCGCCCGGCAGAACGTCTCGCTCGTCGTCCCTTGCCGAGTGCAACGCTCTGGTGACACCGGCGCTTGATGGCATGGGTGCGACTACGGAGCAGTCAACCCGCATCGAAGACGCGATGCTCCATGCGTGTAATGGGCCAGTAGTCCAGCGAACAGCTTGCGTCGAGATGCGATGCTCGGCGCAACCATGACCATTAGCCAGGTCACGTACGTCGCTGTGCCGAACGTCTGACCACGGAGAAGCCTCGCCGAGATCCGCGATGCTCTCACCGAGGAAGAGAACAGCAGGCCAGGCCGCGCCCCGAGATGCAGTAGTCGTGCCAGCTGCGTCACCCCTGCTGGTAGTTGGACGGCAATAGCGTGGACAGCCGCGTTCCCTGGCCGGAACCTGAATCGCCTGCGTCCGACGCTTTGGCCCACTATCTTCCGTCTGCCGCTGCTTCGGCTCGTCCCCAGCCACGAAGCTTACCGCCACGTAATGATCACACGTGGCCCAATCGTGGCACGCCACTTCTACGGGCCACCGCAAGTCATCAGCTGATTAGCGCACAGTTGCCTCGTTATCGCACGTGCCTTGTCCCGTACCTTCGTCGTTGTCGTTTTTCTCGAATCCTAACAATAATCCCCCACACAAGAAAGTTGTTTCCACAAAACAACTTTTCTCACACAACAAAGTGATGAGGGAAAGAAAAACACGCAACTTCCAACAATATCTGGAGGTGACACTAATGGAAAAGCCAATCTGTTTTTAAGAGTCCAGAAGAATGATAACTTTTTAAATTAAACATGCATACGGGCAACAAAAAACCAATCAATGCGCAACATTTCATTTTCTTATGTACTAAACAGTAAAGAGCTTCCTGGTATACACTCATGATTTGTTACGCCAAGTAACTACCTTCTGTGAACAGAACGAATGAATGGAAACTGCTATGCGCCTATGCCAAACGCCAACTCACAATGTAAAGCGCTGTGCACTTACAATGTCCTAAAAGCTGCCGTAGCCGTCACCCGTCAAGCGAGTTTTCCCTCCGAAGTTTAGCGTTTGCCTAGCATGATTTACCACTGTGACATCGCCAACTGTAGCGACGCCCGCCCAATTCTTGAACTAGCCTTCTAGAACTAGCCTTAGAAGGCTCATATGTGCCTGCGGGCAGTACTGCTATACCATCTGTAAGCATGTCCCACGCTCCTGCACCACAACCACGCTACCATCACTGCCACGTAACCTCAATGTTCCTGTCCCCTCTGTGTGCTGGAAATCATCAAAGTAGCCGAGCAGCCGACCAGCAAATTGTCGCCCTGTCTCAGAATTCTCCGGCTTAACTCGAAATCTTTGCAACAAGGTTTGCTTCAGCTTTTCGTAGTCTGTGGCATCCTCCGCAGCCATACGTCCTACAATACTCAAGGCTTCGCCTGAGAGGCATTAGCTTAATGAGAGCGCCGACCTGTCGCCTGGCCATCCCTGGTTTGTGGCCACCCACTCGAAGCGCTGAATGTAGGCGTCGAGTTCGTCGCGGCCCTCATTGTAGGGAGGAATAAGCTTGTGGGGGCTCCTGAACGCTTCACTGCTGGCTTCCACGCTCTCTCCACCGGTTCCAACCGTCCCAGCCGTGCACTCAGCAAAACGACACTTAGCCTCCGGCAGACTTTGTTCCGCGGCCAGACGAGCAATCTCCTGTTCGTGCGCAATTCGCGATGCGTCCCTATCCTCAGCTTGCCTGTCACGCTCTTTTTTCTGCTGCTCTTCAATCCACTCCTTCAGTTCGTTACTCGACAAGCCAGGTTCCTTGCCGATCGGAATATGCTTCTCCCAATCCATTTCCACCCACAGCACAATAGAGAAGTGCGGCTCTGAAAGGTGGAGCTAGAGCTTGGTCCTACGTCGCGGACACCAGAAAATTGTGATGTTTAGGACGGTTCCAGCACTTCCACTACTGTGCAGCGGCGCAGCAAACGCCACTTCGAGGGCACCGGCCGATGCAAACCAAGAAAGTGACCGACTACTAACATGCGATTATGAGCCATCCTTATAAATTATCTCAAGCCTTAAAGGTCCTCTAAACAGCGCCTCTATTTTTTTAGGGGCGAAGCTCCTTATGGCGTGGCTTGTGCGTCCCGTTGTGGTATGTAACCACCAGTGGCACGTGCCCGAGAGAGCTGTCCTTAGAACGTCCGCTGAATGGCGGCACTTGGGTATGATAAAAACATAATAAAAGATGTGAGATAGCGGTACTTGGAGTGTTCACTAGATAGATGAACATACCCGAGAGAGCGGTCCTTATAAAATGTCCGCCGGATGGTGGCACTTGTATATGATGAATACATGATGAAAAGATGTGAAATAGCGGTACTTGGAGTGTTCACTAGATATACCGACGGCAAACAGACATAACAGAGAGAACGGTCCTCAAAATATTCGCTGGACGGCGGTATTTGTATATGATAAATACATGATTAAAAGATGTGAGATAGGGGTACTTGGAGTGTTCACTAGATATACGGATGGACGGATGGACTGATGGACGCACGGAGGGACAGACAGACAGAGGCGCCAACGGACGGATAGGCGCCGACGGACCGCACTCGCCGCTGCTTTTGTCGAGCCCGTATACTCGTCCCAAGTGAGGAACTAAACTGAATCGCTGTTTTCCTCTCCCCTGAAGTCATACCTCTGTCCATGCAGCAAACGCCACTTCGAGGGTAGCTGCCGCAGTGAATTGAGAAAGCGACCGACTATGCATGCATCATTCTGAGCCATCCTTATAAATTATCTCACGCCCTAAAGGTCCTCTAAACAGCGCCTCTACTTTTTTTAGAGGCGAAGCACCTTATGGCGTGGCTTGTGCGTCCCGTTGTCGTATGTAACCACCAGTGGCACGTGCCCGAGAGAGCTGTCCTTAGAACGTCCGCTGAATGGCGGCACTTGTGTATGATAAACACATGATAAAAGATGTGAGATAGCGGTACTTGGAGTGTTCACTAGATAGATGAATATACCCGAGAGAGCGGTCCTTATAAAATGTCTGCCGGATGGTGGTACTTGTATATGATGAATACATGATGAAAAGATGTGAAATAGCGGTACTTGGAGTGTTCACTAGATATACCGACGGCAAGCAGACATAACAGGGAGAACGGTCCTCAAAATATTCGCTAGACGGCGGTACTTGTATATGATAAATACATGATTAAAAGATGTGAGATAGGGGTACTTGGAGTGTTCACTAGATATACGGATGGACGGATGGACTGATGGACGCACGGAGGGACAGACAGACAGAGGCGCCAACGGACGGATAGGCGCCGACGGACCGCACTCGCCGCTGCTTTTGTCGAGCCCGTATACTCGTCCCGAGTGAGGAACTAAACTGAATCGCTGTTTTCCTCGCCCCTGAAGTCATACCTCTGTCCATGCAGCAAACGCCACTTCGAGGGTAGCTGCCGCAGTGAATAGAGAAAGCGACCGACTACGCATGCGTCATTCTGAGCCATCCTTATAAATTATCTCACGCCCTAAAGGTCCTCTAAACAGCGCCTCTACTTTTTTTTTAGGGGCGAAGCACCTTGTGGCGTGGCTTGTGCGTCCCGTTGTGGTATGTAACCAGCAGTGGCACGTGCCCGAGAGAGCTGTCCTTAGAACGTCCGCTGAATGGCGGAACTTGGGTATGATAAAAACATAAAGATGTGAGATAGCGGTACATGGAGTGTTCACTAGATAGATGAACATACCCGAGAGAGCGGTCCTTATAAAATGTCTGCCGGATGGTGGTACTTGTATATGATGAATACATGATGAAAACATGTGAAATAGCGGTACTTGGAGTGTTCACTAGATATACCGACGGCAAACAGACATATCAGACAGAGCGGTCCACAGAATATCCGTTGGATGGCGGTGCTTGTATATGATAAATGCATGAATTAAAGATGTGAAAGGGGGGTACTTGGTGTGTTCACTAGATACACGTATAGACGGATGGACTTAAGGACGCATGGAGGGACAGGCAGACAGAGGCGCCGAAGGAGGACGGATAGACAGACAGACGAACGAACGAACGAACGGACACATGGAGGATTGGATGCACCGGGGGTCACACGGATGAACAGACACTCGTACGGACGCACGGACGGACGCATGAGCGGCCGGAAGCAAGAACGAATGGACGGACACAAGCACACGGACTGACGAACGCGTCGCCCCACCAATCATCATTCATTCCGTGGATATGCTGTTATTTTTTTGTTCACTTGTGAACATATCTGTGGGGCGGGCGGTGTCTTGCATATCCCTCGTGTTCACCATGTTGGCAGTCACGTTAGTTTTGTACGAGACACGGTGTTTTGAGAGATGGCATCTGCTTTCGTGGGGCTACGCGGACAACCAATGGGGACGCGTCACTGCGACGTTGCTACGTGCAGGTGTCACACGAGCTCTGCGAGCCGGCGGTGGCATTGTTTCGAGCAACAATATAACAAGCACGAAGGGACATATACGACTGACATGTGATATTAGAGTGGGAAAGCGCATCTATTGCATATCCGCAGGAAAGCGCTCGGACGCACGTGTGACACAAGAAACCCTACCCCTCATGTGGCGTCACATCACGACCACTTCCTGTCCTAAGGCGGACCGACGGTTCCCATGAACACTGGCATTGAAGAAACTAGACGAGGTCCGCAAACGCAAAGAACGAGCGCAGTACTCTCTCGCTGGGCGCTTCCCGTACTTCGACGAACTTGATGACTCTATTATGGTGTGTTCACGTGGCGCCATCAGACATGAGCTGTCTATTGGCCCATATAGGAGGGACGCAAGTTCTTATGGCTTGTCTGGCGTGGCTATCGCACGCCACCAACTGATTTCACGCAGTTAGGCTGCGCAAGGGAGCAGCCAAAAGTGCGAAGTCCTTACACGTCCAACAGATCACCAGTGCTTGTGTTGGTTACGTGCTTTATGAAAAAAATACGGAGCGAGGAGTAGATGACACCTGCAGGAATGGTAGTGAAAGAGAAAAAGAGACCATTCTCGTCATTGAACTCGGACGATAAAGAAACATACATAAAGAATGAACACTCTCGTAGGGCCCTGCGGCCGAGCTACTGCGCTGCTTTCAGTGCCACGAGTGGGAGGTCAGAGTCGATAATGCATTCAGCATAAATAAAGCCACAAAAAATTTTCTTTTCGATGCTGGTATTTGTACCCGTACCATCATAATCCAAATCGAGTGTCTTCACTTCTAGGCTACACACACATGCTTCAAGAAAGAGAATGCATGCCCAAATCACTATGTACCCTTCGCGCAAAAAAAACCGAAATACAGCACTTTCTGGTCGGACTTTACTGATTTTTATGGTAACGCTATAAACGTCCTCAGCTGCACACAATTTGCGAATTGCTCAAATCAATCATTTTTTTCTTTGAAAAAAAACTTGATGCAAAACTGGGCTCTTCATCCTCCTCCGGAGGTGGGTAGTATACATGTGTTGACTAACAGCTGTACAGAAGTGAGTATGGGTACGTCATCTTAGACTCATCTAGCAATTGGTCAGAACCTTCCTAGCTCGGCCGCAAAAAGGCTTGAGTGGCCACTCTTTACGAAAGTATATTTCTCTACGCTCTGAATGGTTTAGGAGCCCTTTAAACAAAGGAATTCTTTTTTGAGTAGTTTTCGCAGACTGCTGACATTTTCGTAGATATCTGCACAGCTACGAAGCGAGTCACCTGCACATTAAAAGATTGTTCTCATCAGACATGATTGCAATGACGTGAGGTTACTATAGATATTTTTCTTGTTTTGGCTAAGTTATTCTCGAAATATCTGGTGGTTCAAAGTCCCAAAAGCACGATATGATTATGTGGGATGCCGTATAGTGGAGTGCTCCGTAAAACTAGACCAACTGTCGTCCTTTAATGTGCATTGACATCGCACAGTGCACGGGCCTCTGGCATTTCTCCAAAATAAGAACGCGTTCGCCGCTGCTGAGGTTAAACCCGCGACCTTTCGGTCAGCAGACCGCTAAACCACCACCTTTGATCGCCTATGTTAATCTTTAGGAAAGGGTGCTCTAAATTTGTGTTGCCGAGTTGTGTTGGGATGAACGAGGCAACGCGAGAGGCTGGATTGTGCTATAGAATGTTCGGTTCGTTGAGTCTAAATAGTTTGCTGTTACTGCGTGTGATGCGCTTGGATACTGGCAGGAACATCAGCTGAGCTAAACTCGTTCTTTATTCTAAAACCACATTCTAATGATTTCTCTGGGAACTTCTCAAACCCCACCTTTTCATTGGCTGCACTGACTTTTATATCGAACACGTTAATCTTTCACACAATCACGCGCAGATAGCCAAGGAATTACGTTAGCTTGCAGAGCATGACCCCGTATCTGCCTTTGCGAGCTCTTCTCGAATTCGCTGACTTGGGTGTAAATCATGTTCAGTTCAATTCGTGCTCGTACAGCGACTCCTCCTCGTCAAGAGCTCGCTTCGCCGACGAGTTTTCTGCTAATGCCAACGTTAGACTCATTGCAGCAAGGCATGGTGCTGCGGCACTTTTCTGAACAAGTTGAAGGCCAACTGATACGGAGGACGATGGTACGCTCCGTTTGAAAAGGGGCTTTCAGTTTCTCCGTAAGTTTCATTCCCCTATGCAGGGTTGCCGCTGGAGGCCACTCTGCGCCAAATTGGCTACTTAAGGACCCTGTTTGGCTACAAAACTTTGAAATTGGCGCCATGGCCACTTATCGGCTACATTGAATTCAGGCAAATTTAGAAGCCAATTTTTGTATGAGATCCAGGTAAAATAACAAGAAAGCAGAAATATAAGCCGATATTATTAACCTTTTCTGTCGCGTAAGCTAATGCGTGCACATGAGTTGGCCCCTGCAACTGACTCATGCGCACCAATGCATCACCGCGTATAATAAATGTCAGTCGCAAAATGAGGCTGGTCTCTTAATGTGGTAAATCAAGTAATCGATTGAGGCCTGTGCTTCCAAGAAAAGACATTTAAACCTCTAACGTTCCCACTCTCGTGTTGGTGGGAAGGCTCCAATATTAGCCTGTATGGGAATAACTCTCCTCCATAGGTATTCATGCAGGCACATTAAACTTAAAATATTACGAAATTGTTGCTGCGCCACCGGGAGCGAAATATGATCTAACGAGCCAATGTCACGAAATTTAAGGTTATTCGACTTCTGGAACACTAAAATTCTGCATATGTATATCACTTAGACAGCGTTTCTTCAGAACCCACAACTTGCTATGAATATTTCTAGGCTTTAATATCATGTGATACTAACAAGGAGAATGTCTACGTCCTTCCGACTTCAACCGTACTGCTAAGTATTAGCACGAAATGCCGCCTTTCGACTGCCTGTCTAGCACTGGAAAGAAATTTTGGCCGCTTGAGCTTATTTCAAATAGCAACGAAGCGACTGGCTTATTTTATCACCGCACTGTGGGTCTTCTTTTTGGTTATCGCTCTGAGGTCCTTTTGTTTTCTAAAGCGTGACGCTAACTAGTTTGTTGGAAGTCTGTTCATTGTTTTCTTTGTTCTTTTTTACTCACTGTATTCTGTTCTTTTTAGTGTTTGTGTTTTGTACACTCTCCTCATCGATGCTCTTGGCATTGAAATACACACACACAAAATAAAAAAAATAAAAAATAAATAAATTATAGTGTTTGCTACTCACCTTTGGATAGAATGAAATATGGTCTTCAATTTTTTTCCATGCACAAATCATATCTCATAGTGACCTTTTCTGCTATTTGGCTATAAAGTGGCATGGTTACTTTTAGCTTGAATTCTGGCTCCTTTTGAAATATACCTAACGCTGACCTTGCCCCTCCCCTGTGCGTTCCTCTCCGGGTCACCTAAACCGACGCTACAATGGCTCACCGCGGCTACGCGCACGTTGTTGCGTGAGCTGGTATCACTGCCCGCCGCGGTGGTCTAGAAGCTAAGATACTCGGCTGCTAACCCGCAGGTCGCGGGATCGAATCCCGGCTGCGGCGGCTGCATTTCCGATGGAGGCGGAGATAGCCCGTGTGCTCAGATTTGGGCGCACGTTAAAGATCCCCAGGTTGTCGAAATTTCCGGAGCCCTCCGCTACGGCGTCTATCATAATCATATGGTGGTTTTGGGATGTTAAACCCCACATATCCATCAATTATTTATACCTACCACTTACCGCTGCTGTGTATTCGGCTCTACCAGAAAGAAGGTGCAATGAGCGCACGTCGCCACATCGCGGAGCGGCGCCCGCTCTAATCTCCTACGCGTACTTTGCCCGGTTTAGAGAAGGGGAGCGATGCTTACTCGCGCGAACTTATTTCACGGTGGCAAAGAGAGGGGATCGTACGCCTTGGCGGGCCTCGGACTTTACGTGGAATGATTCTCTTGTAGTTCCGGGCGCATAAAGGTCATTGCAATCATTGCAGTCTCTGATTGCGAAAAGCGCCCACTTTTCAAACTCAGCACAGTAACAAATGAGACGCCTAATTGAATGCATTCATACCTGTGAGTACGTTTCGTGCGTAAGTTGTGCGCGAGAAACGCGGGGCACGTTTCGATCTGCTTGCCATTCTGCGCGTGACCTTTCAAATTGTTGCTATCGCGTTGAGGATTTCGCCTTTGTGCCAGATGGAAAGCAGTTCGAAGTGTGCCCCGCGTTTCTCACGCACAAATGACGCACTAAACAAACTCACAGGTACAGATGCACGCGAATAAGCGGCACAGTTGTTACTACGCTGTTGTTCAAAAGCGCGTGCTTTCCGCAAACGGAAACTACAGTGCTTTCTGGGACCTTTGTGCGCCCGGTAACAACAACAGAATCATTCCTGGTAAAGCGCGAGGCCAGCCAAGACGTACGATCCTTCTAACCTACCCATCGTGAGATAAGGGCGCGCGTGGGAGCGTCGCACCTCTCCTCTAAGCGGGGCAAAGTACGCGTGGAACATTGGAGAGCGTGCTGCCGCGAAATGTGACGACGCGCCCTCACGGCGCCGAGTTGCTGGTAATGCTCAAAACACGATAATTTCCTCCGCGAAGCCCGTCTGGAGCGGTAAGTGGTAGATATAAACAGATTGACGTTTGAACGGAGAAGACGCGGTACTCGGTGACTCTGTGGTTAACGCAATTCAGAGGACCTAAGTTCGATTCTGCGCGCCGGAGTCTTTTCTGGTTTTTTCTTGCATTTTCATATACATAGATAGTATACATATACGTAGAGTTACGGTGACACCGACGTCGATGCCGACGCCGGCGTCAAAATCCAGCCAAGACGGTTCATATAATTGCTATAGCAATAAAACAGATAAAGAACATTCAAGACATAATCCAACTAAACAGAGCGAACGGCTCGAGGCAGCGCTTATGGGGCAGAGGCAATACACTATCGTTAAAAAAATCGATTCGTTCCCGACAACGTGTGATATGAGAATGTGTGGAAGAGTGTTAACACCATCTAGATGAGAATTGTTTGTAGAAATATTGTCTCCCAAAACAAAACAAAAAACAGTTCGATTAGTTAGGTAATGAGTGGACTAGCTTAAGGCATTGTATGCTACGACGGATGTTAAAAGAACCTGATGTTAGGGAGGCTCGGGTTCTCCTCAAGTGACAAAACGTCACTTTTCTCCCGAGCCTGCCCTCATCCTTGGGATGAAATAAAATTGAATTGAATTGAATTGAATGTTAAAGGAACCCTATAGCTTTTTGTCTGGGCCACTTTCAATTCCCGAGAATTCGATTTTTTATATGGTTTCAACACCAACTAGGCGAACGCCAGAAGTGGTTGGATAACCGGTTGGTAAGCGGCTATATTAGAAAGTTGCACTACAGGAAAGTTGTATGCATCCGAGCTATTGACAGCGGGGCAGTTCACAACTCGGCTAAACCTCCTACTAGGTTTCGCGAAAACTTTCACCTTCATGAGCACTCGCTTCGCCCTCTTCTTCATTCTCTGCTGTGCTCCCCGAGCACGTGCGCCAGCTGGCGGCGCCGTCGTGTCCGGCGTGGAATGCAATAAATCAGATGTGTGAGGCAATGAACATATAAACAGAATCACGGAAACAGGGGCTTCGGAAGTATATTTGGTGTGAGGGTTGATGAGGGTATTTGGTTTGAGGGTTAAGTCTCAAAGCGGCAGATCATACTTCAAGATGGATCCATACCAACTGGCCCGATACAATTGATCATACTGCAGGACCTTTAATACTCCCATTTGACCCGGCTACCTGCATTTGGCAACTAAACAGTTAATTATTTTAATTTCTGTAAGCAACACCATAATAGATGCCTCTAGCCATCTTAAAATGTCTGCCACGACGAAAAAAACGTATGGTTGTGACGGCAGTAAGCATGATAAGCATTTTCCGTATTGTTGATGATTTTAGGACACATTTCATAGATGAGCTCCAGATCGCCGTGGCTCGATTACTGGCCGTAATGGCAAGTTTGCGTGTGCGTGAAATTCAAGATAAGTTTCTGCGCATAAATTTAGGGGCATGTTGGAGAACTCCGCGCTGTCAGAATACAGCCACAATGTATATCTGCCTCAGTTGCGCAGAAAGCGATTAAAGCACTCCTACTTAACTTAAAGTCAACAAACCTGAGCGACCACCTGTAGACTGTGTGTGCTCCCCCGAGTGTGCTCGTGATTGTGTGTACCTTCTTATCTCTGTGCAACCTCTTTTCTCCCCTTCATCTCTTCCCCAGTGCAGGGTAGCAAACCGGATGTGCGTCTGGTTAACCTCTCTGCCTTTCCTTGCATCTTTATCTCTCTCTCTTTCTCTTTCCCTGTTTTCCCACACGCATGCATAACGGCGTCTTTCGTAGCTCTATAGAGGGTCGCATTGTGATGGTAAACGGCTTTTAAAGGAAATTGCCACCAGCAAGGGAATGAAAAATGAAACAACCAACAGGTAATACCTATATATATATATATATATATATATATATATATATATATATATATATATATATATATATATATATATATATATATATATATATATATTGCCACAGGCATTGAACGAGGTTTAGCCCTGCCAATGCGAGTATGTGCCATGGTGTGAAAGAAGAAGAGGACGGTTGGTGTGTGTTCGTGCTCTAACGTTCGGTTCGACTCGACGTCCAGTGCTGCTCCTGTGAACAGACGTTGTGGTCGTTCTGTGATCACGTGACATTTTCTGGTGGAGGTGCTGGGTAGTGTTGTATGCACTGCAATCAGCAGCAAGGTCCCGACACTAGCCACGACTTGGAAGAACCAGCTGACCTACGGCGTAGCAGGCGACAACTAGGCCTACCTCCTGAATTCGGACCATTTCCTCAACTCGGCAGTACTATGGCTAGTGCGGGAACGCAAACCCAAGAAACATCAACGCTGCCTCCTCCGTGGTTCTTCAACGTCCCGCGTACTCCGAAGCCGTTCCACGGTGACCCTTATGAGGACGTCGATGACTGGCTCGACGACTACAACCGTTGCGGCAGCGTCAACGAGTGGAATGAGCAGCGAAAGCTTCGGTACGTCTACTTTTATCTTGAAGACTCTGCGCGCACTTGGTTCGAAAACCATGAAGCCACTATGACAACCTGGCCAGAGTTTTGCAACCAGTTGCGAAATACTTTCCGAAGCTCTGACCGAAAGGAGCAAGCGGAACGACTCCTCAATTTCCGAAACCAGCGTCCGAACGAGAGTGTTGCCATGTTCGTTGAGGACATGACGCGGCTGTTCAGGCGAGCCGACTCTTCAATGACGGAAGAAAAGAAGGTGCGCCTCCTAATGCGTGGAGTGAAGGAGCAGCTGTTCGCGGGACTAGTGCGGAACCCTCCCGGCACTGTAGAGGATTTCCTTCGCGAAGCCACGACAATGGAGAGAATGCTAAGGCAGCGTTCGTACCAGTATGAACGTCCTGGCAGTCTTTCGTCAGTGTCGTCGGCCCTACAAACACCTGACGTCACGACTGTAAAAGACCTGACGGAGCTCGTGCGCAGTATTGTGCGCGAGGAGCTGCAAAAGCTGCACGTGGTGTCTTCTCCGCCCCATGTTGCTGCTTTAACGGATGTCGTTCGCGAAGAGGTCCGGCAGCTGGTGCACCCCATGACGACTCTGCGTGCAGCCGAAGTTCAACCCATGACGGCCCCGCGTCCTGCCGAAGCTCCGCTATTAACGTACGCGGAAGCACTGCGTACTCCTGCACCGGCTGTTGGCTATCCGTCCCGTCCGTCCACCCTGCAGACGGCACCGTCGTTCTACTCGGGACCACCGCAGTACGGCAACCCACCCCTTACACGGAAATCCAGTGTATGGCGTGCTCCCGACAACCGGCCTCTTTGTTATCACTGTGGTGAACCAGGTCACATCTACCGTGAGTGCGCCTACAGGCGCATGGGTCTTCCCGGCTTTCGTCCGGATGCTCGTCGACCCAGAGATGGTGAGCGGCCCCGTGCTATCGCCCAATACTTGGCAAGCCAACGATCTTCAAACCTTCCGCGTCGCCAATCCCGCTCACCATCTCCACGGCGTTCCACGTCTCCTGGCCAACAATCAACCTTTGCGGACGTCCTTGCAGGAAGATCACCTAGATCCACAAGCCCGCGCCGGGGAAACTAAGAACTGCGACCTCTGGGGGTGAGGCCGCTGTTGATCGACCGTTACAAGACCCTCCCCCGATTTGCCTGCCGACATCCGACGACATTCTTTCACCGACGTGTGCCATCGACGACAAACAGGTCTCTGCTCGTATCTCTGTTCTTCTCGACAACCACCCGCTGACCGCTCTGGTAGATACGGGTGCCGATTATTCTGTTATAAGCGCTGACCTCGCTGCACAGCTAAGAAAGGTAACGACACCTTGGGGACATGGAACCAACCTCCGGACTGCGGGAGGTCACCTATTGACACCGCTTGGAATGTGCACTGCCCGCCTCCGAATTCGTGAGTCGACGTACATTGTTTCCTTCGTTGTGTTGCGCGAATGCTCCCAAAACCTGATTCTCGGAATGGATTTTCTCCGCGAGCATGGAGCCATTATTAACCTTCGCGACCTGCTCATAACGTTATCCAACGACCATACAGCCCTACGAAAGGATGCAGTTGCGCCGACCACAACACTTCGAATTGCTGACGACACCATCGCACTGCCGCCGCGAGCCAGTATGTTGGTAACAGTGGAGAGCGACTGTGACAACAAGAGTAGTGGCATCGCGGAAACTAACCTCTCGGTGCTCTTGGCTCGGCAGATTTGTGTCGCGCGTGCTATCGTCAAACTGAAACATCGGCGGACACAGCTTCTGATCACGAATTTCGGCGGCCAGTACCAACACTTAGCAAAGCGAACAGCAATCGCGAACTTTGAAGCCATCGATGACGCAGAATGTTCCACTATCGCTCCGATTGCCACTGCTGCCGAAGGTAACTTTGATATAGCCAGTACGGTTGACGTGAATTGCCAGCTATCCTGTGCGCAGCAACAGCAGATACGCATGATTTTACGTACGTATAGTGATTGCTTTGCGTCCACCTCCAAAATCAAGCAGACCCCAACCGTGAAGCACCGCATTATAACGGACCCTACCGAACGGCCTGTACGACAGCACGCCTACCGCGTGTCGCAAAAAGAACAAGAGGCAATACGTTTTCAAGTGAAACAGATGCTCGACGACGACGTCATCCAACCCTCGAACAGTCCATGGGCGTCACCCGTCGTACTTGTTAAAAAGAAAGACGGCACTCTTCGATTTTGCGTCGATTACCGGAAGCTCAACAAAGTGACGAAGAGAGACGTCTACCCTCTCCCACGCATAGATGATTCACTGGATCGACTTCGACATGCCCGATATTTTTCCTCAATGGATTTACGCAGCGGCTACTGGCAGATCGAGGTCGATGAACGGGACAGGGAAAAAACAGCATTCATAACTCCCGATGGCCTCTACGAATTCAAAGTGTTACCGTTTGGATTGTGCTCTGCACCGGCAACGTTCCAAAGGATGATGGACACCGTCCTGTCCGGTCTGAAGTGGGAATCCTGCCTCGTGTATTTAGACGACGTCGTTGTTTTTTCCAAAACATTTGAGCAACATTTACAACGACTTCAGTCTGTCTTCGTCGCTATTCGATCCGCAGGCCTATCTCTAAAACCGGAGAAGTGTCATTTCGGCTACGAAGAACTAAAGTTCCTCGGCCACCTTATCAGTCACGATGGCATTAGACCAGACCCAGAAAAGACCATGGCTGTTGCTGCATTTCCTCCACCTTCGAACAAACGGGATTTGCGCCGGTTTTTGGGTCTCTGCGCCTACTACAGGCGCTTTGTCCAGAGCTTTGCCAACATCGCTGAACCCCTTACCCGTTTAACGAAGGAGGATAATCCTTTTGTGTGGGGTCCAGAGCAGAGAGCCGCCTTTTCTCAGCTTCAGCAGTGCCTTCAGAGTGAACCCTTACTAGGGCACTTTGATGAAGATGCCACCACCGAACTTCACACTGACGCAAGCAACATCGGTCTTGGTGCAGTACTCGTCCAGTGGCAAGACGGCGCTGAACGTCCCATCGCTTATGCTAGCCGCATTTTGTCATCTGCGGAAACTAACTACTCGACCACGGAGAAGGAATGTCTTGCTGTTATTTGGGCGATAACAAAGTTTCGACCGTATCTGTATGGCCGTCCATTCAGAGTAGTTACGGACCATCATGCCCTCTGTTGGCTGGCCAATCTCAAGGACCCTTCAGGGCGCCTCGCGAGGTGGAGCTTACGCCTTCAAGAATTTGAGGTTACAGTCGTCTACAAGTCGGGCCGCAGGCACACTGATGCTGATTGCCTTTCGCGCGCACCCCTCGCGACGACATCAAGGGACGATGATACTGATGGCCATTTTCTTTGTGCAGTCAGTGAATCCGACTTGGCCCAACAACAGTGGAATGATTCAGAGATCCAACAACTTATCAAATACCTTCAAGGTCGCAGCTCGAGTCCACCATCGGCATTCGCACGTTCAGGGTCATTTTGTCTCCGCAACGACATCGTCTACAAAAAGAACTTCGAACCTTATGCGACTGAGTACCTCCTCGTCGTTCCACCAGGGCTACGTGCTGACATTTTATCTGCCTGCCACGACGAGCCTTCCTCCGGCCACCTAGGATTCGCACGCACCCTTGCCCGGATTCGGACTCGCTACTACTGGCCAAAGCTCACCCAGGATGTCAAGCATTACGTTAAAACATGCAATCATTGCCAGCGCCGTAAAGCCCCACCTGTGCGCCCTGCTGGTTTATTACAGCCTGTTGCACCCCCGTCACAACCGTTTGAACGAATCGGCATGGACTTGCTTGGGCCCTTCCCGAAGTCACATGATGGCAACCGCTGGATCGTAGTCGCTACTGACTATTTAACGAGGTACTGCGAAACGAAAGCCCTACAACGAGGCACCGCCAATGAGGTTGCGTATTTTTTTATCAACAACATCGTCCTCCGCCATGGAGCGCCAACAGTTCTTATCACTGACCGCGGAACAGCCTTTACAGCCCAATTGATGCAAGACGTCACGAGACTTAGTGGAACAGCTCATCGCAAAACAACCGCATACCATCGACAAACCAACGGTCTGACGGAGAGATTAAACAAGACGCTCGCTGACATGCTATCCATGTACGTCGACCGTAATCACAAGAACTGGGATGCAATTTTGCCATACGTAACGTTCGCTTACAACACTGCGGTTCAAGAGACTACGGGTTTCACTCCATTCCGGTTACTTCACGGCCGAGAAGCAATTACGATGCTTGATGCCATGCTGTTGCCTGACACGACCGATATTACTACTGATGCGACCGACTTTATCCGGCTCGCTGACGCGGCCCGCCAGCTTGCACTCAAGCGGATCCAAAAACAACAACGAATTGACTCGCAGAGGTACAACTCCCGTCATCGCCATGTCATTTACCAACCCGGTGATCTGGTCTGGCTGTGGATACCCGTTCGCCAAAGGGGCCGCTCGGAAAGTTACTTCACCGCTACTTCGGTCCCTATAGAGTACTACGGCGCCTCACAGATGTCAACTACGAAATTCTGCTTGAAGACACAGCTCAACGATCTCGACGTTCCCAACAGGCCGACATTGTTCATGTGTCACGGATGAAGCCACACTACCCCCGAGCCACCTGACACTGCTTCTTCACGCGTCTTTGTGCGTATACGCGACTACTTTAACTTTTAATCGGCATTGGTCATCGGGGTGGTACTTTTTTTTTCGAAGGGGGGGTAATGCCACAGGCATTGAACGAGGTTTAGCCCTGCCAATGCGAGTATGTGCCATGGTGTGAAAGAAGAAGAGGACGGTTGGTGTGTGTTCGTGCTCTAACGTTCGGTTCGACTCGACGTCCAGTGCTGCTCCTGTGAACAGACGTTGTGGTCGTTCTGTGATCACGTGACAATATATATATATATATATATATATATATATATAGATATATATATATATATATATATATATATATATATATATATATGTGTGTGTGTGTGTGTGTGTGTGTGTGTGTGTGTGTGTGTGTGTGTGTGTGTGTGTGTGTGTGTGGAGAGAGAGAGAGAGAAGTGTATACCGAAGGGTTCGTTTTTTCCGTGTTTTGACACAATATTAATAAAATCTAACAGACAATATTACCAAGGAGTGTAACTGGGGAAGTTATTAAAACCAATCTAATTTAAATGTAAATAAGAAAAAGAAAAGTGGGTGAAAAAATGACTTTTCGAGAGCAGCAATCGAACCTAGACCTACGAACCTACGAATCGAACCAATGACGTTCGAATAAGAGCATCGAACGCGCTATTCGAAGGTCGTAGGTTCGATTACTGCTCACAGCAAGTTATTTTTTCACCCACTTTTCTTTGTTCTTATTCACATTACATTGGTTTTAATAAACTTCCCCTATACATTCCTCTGCATTATTGTCTGTTAGATCTTACATATAAATGAATATATATATATATTATATATATATATATATATATATATATATATATATATATATATATATATATATATATATTTATATATATTTATATTTATATATTGATACAAATCATCACTACCAGGAAAAGCAAGGGAAGCGTGGGCAGAGAAGGAAGACGACGTTGCTTCCACTGCGATCCCCCTGAGTGGGTACGAGCGATGGCGGTGATCATCATCATTGGACTGTGATCGCGGACTCAGGGCTCATTAAAACCCCCCCGTTAAGTTACCTTAATTTGTGTAACAATTTGGTGGAAGGTGCTGGGTAGGACGAACCCAAAGACGGGAGCTTCACTACCAGGACTTCGTCGCAGCCGCCGCCTCGCCGGACTTCCACCTTCGCCGATCGTAATGGCCCAAGAGCAGCCATCCAACGCTTCGAGGCCAACTCCGATGGGTTCCGTGCCGTACTACAGAGTGCCACCAAACTTCGGCGGGACCTCAGGAGAAGACGTCGACGTGTGGCTCAAGAACTACAAGCGGGTGAGCAGAAGCAATGGCTGGGACTCGAACGAACAGCTCAATCATGTCGTATTCTCGTTAACTGACACCGCCCTTATGTGGTACGAGAACCACGAGGACATGTTCACGACATGGGAACGCTTTGTTGAAGAAGTGCAGAAGTGCTTCGGTGATTCGGACGCAAAGAAGAAACGCGCGGAGCAGACATTGTCTCAGAGGGCACAGCTTCCAGCAGAAACATGTACAACATACATTGAGGAAATATTGAAGCTGTGCAAGATCGTGAATGGAGGATGTCTGAAGAAGACAAGGTTGGACACGTTCTCAAGGGTATAGCCGAAGACGTGTACAATTTCTTAATTGGGAAAGACTGCTTTGAACTCCGTGTCCGACGTGATGAAGCACTGTCGTACATTTGAATCCCTCAAGATGCGACGAATTTCTCCAAAATTCGGCCCGCCTGTCCAACGTCCCCACTGTGGCTAGTGTTTGAAACAGTGCCGCCTAACGATCTTGCTTTGACCATACGGCAGATCGTTAGAGAAGAGCTGCTTCGATGTCAGCAGAGCTATCATCGCCCCAGCGATTTTCAGGTGGGTACGTAAGCGAACCAGAACGTGTGCGCACACTTGTTTCTCATCCACCATGGCAACCATCGATCAATGCAACGGACGCTTACGAATATCAAGGCACACGGACAGGCTGGATTCCCCCGTCAACCACCTCCCAACTACGAACGAAGTTTTCGCCCACCTGTTTACCCAAACATCGCCTCCCTACAGGGCCCCCGAAGGGACGGTTCCACTATCCCATGCCTTCCGAGAGGAGTCGTTACTCTGAGCAACAACGTGCCCCTCGAGCAAGTCCGGTATGCTACAACTGTTGGTGTCCCGGGTCACATCGCACGTTTTGTGACCACCGCCCATATCAGCGACAGTCTTGGCACATGTCTCACCAACCTTTCAACCATCCGCTCTCCACGTCACGGAAACCACGCGCACCTACCGGATCACGCTACCCCTCGCCGGCCTCTGATCGAAGTTTGACACCACCACCTGCTCCCCGTGCTCCACGATCGCCATCGCCACGGCGACGCGCACGTACACCGCCGCCAGAAAACTAGTCGGTGCGGCCAGTGGGGGTGAGGCCGCGAGATCACAGGTGCTATCTACAGGTATACCCCCGTCAGCGTTTATGTTGAAGAACAAAGTTCGTGTAGTTGTCGATGGAGTGGCTACTATGGGCACTTGTGGATACAGGGCGCGACAGTCTCGGTGATGAGTGTAAATTTTAAAAAACTGCTGGGACCAAAAGTGATGTTTTGCCTGAACCGTGGGGTGACATTTCGTGGTGTAAGTGGTGACGTGTTTGTGTCCGGTGGGAATTGTACTGTGAGTCTCGCTGTGTGGCAAGGTGTTTTGCACAGAGTTTGCGGTTATTCCGCGGTCTACACATGACGTTATCTGGGTATTGACTTCTTGTGTGAGTGGGGGCAACTGTAGACTGCAGAAGTGGGCATCTCTATACACGGTACTTTCCCAACGGCGCTCTTGGAAAAATTCCCGTCCGGAGGAAGCATCTTTTTCGTTCTCCGTGGGAACACGGTTCGTTCCTGCATTTTCTGCTGTGTGTGTTCCCGTGGACATGTTCTAGCAACAACTGTGGCACGTTGACGCACGCTCGAACCGATTCCCTTGGCATGCTTGAAAAGAACATTCTCATTCACCATTGCATAGTGCCAGTCGTTGATGGACGGGCAGTGTGTGGACAAATGAACAGTTCCATGGAGCCTGCAATTCTGCCAGGCGGCATGGAAACTTGCAGTATTTAGACCCGAATCATGTACGACGCTGGTTGTTGCGCTTCTTGATGCTACAAGCCAAAATGAACATCTAGCTTAGAAGGTTCAGAAGATGCCCAATTGCTACAAATGGTCAGCAAGTCACTTGACCAAAGCGAACGTCATACACTGCTCGACGTTCTATCCAAGCACTCGAAAGTGTTCGATTTTTCTAAAAATAGCCAAAGGCCCTTAATCCCAGCGTCCCGGATACGTCATCAGATCCACACCGAGTCGGGATCCATTAGGCAGCATTAGGCAGAAACCTTATCGAGTGGCACCATCGGAGCGCAAGATCATTAACGAGCAAGTCCAAGGAATGCTGGAAAAGGGAATAATACAGGAATCGGCAAGTCCGTGGGCTGCTCCTGTCATTCTAGTGAGGAAAAAGGATGGTACGTGGAGATTTTGCGTTGACTACCGCCGACTGAATTCTGTTACCAAGAAAGACGTTTATCCACTGCCGCGCATCGATGACGCTCTAGACTGCCTGCATTCCGCGTCCTACTTTTCATCTGTCGACCTGAGATCAGGTTACTGGCAAATTCCGATGTACGCAGCTGACAAAGAAAAGACGGCATTCGTTACGACCGACGGACTTTACGAGTTCAACGTTATGCCATTCGGATTATGCAATGCTCCTGCGACATTCGAAAGATTTATGGACTCTATATTGCGTGGTTTAAAGTGGCATATATGCATGTGTTACCTTGATGATGTCGTAATTTTTGGACGTACGTTTGAGGAGCACAACACTCGCCTAGACCTCGTGCTAAGCTGCATTGAAAAAGCTGGCCTTGTATTGAATTCGAAAAAGTGCCACTTTGGCGAGCGACAGACATTGGTGTTAGGACATCTCGTCGATAAAGATGGCATTAGACCTGACCCACAAAAGACCGCGGCCGTTGAATCGTTCGAGCGTCCTAAATCTGTGAAACAACTGCGTAGCTTCATCGGGCTCTGCTCGTATTCCGCCGCTTCGTACCCAAGTTTGCGGATGTTGTTCACCCCCTGACGAGCCTTCTACGCAAGGACAGCCTGTTTCAGTGGACCTCCGAGTGTGATGCCGCTTTTCACAAGCTGAAGTGTTTGTTAACTTCACAGCCAATACTTCGGCACTTCAATCCTTCGTTGCCAACGGAAATTCACACAGATGCAAGTGGCATCGGTATTGGTGCCGTTCTCGTTCAGCGTTCTGGCAAGAAGGAACACGTTGTGGCGTACGCAAGTCGTTCTTTAAGCAAGCCTGAACGCAACTACACAGTGACCGAACAGGAATGCCTAGCGGTAGTCTTTGCCGTGCAACGGTTTCGCTCATACATCTATGGTCGCCCGTTCACTATCGTCACAGATCACCATTCCCTGTGTTGGCTGATCAACCTTCGTGACCCATCCGGCCGCCTCGCACGATGGGCCATTCGTTTGCAAGAACATGTCTTCACCATCTCATACAAGACTGGCCGTCTACACGCTGATGCGGATTGCCTCTCCAGAATGCCGCTACCATCGACAGATTGTGAAGCCGATAACTTTGACCACCTTATCGCTTCTCTGTCGTCTGGCTTTCCTGATGCCGTGACTTTCGCCGCTGAGCAGCGTAATGACCCAAGCTTAAAGCTCTCTTCCCAGGAGCGAGAAATTCATTAAGCGAAGGCCGATTCTACGTCCGAAATGGTCTTCTTTACAGAGAAACTTGTCCACGACGGGCGCCCGCTTTCTGCTGGTTGTTCCTGTGTCCCTCCAAACGTCTGTTCTGCGTCTCACGCATGATGACCCCACCTCTGGCCATCTAGGCACCCGCACGAACACTTAGTCGCACGAAAAGAGCGGTTCTATTGGCCGAAAATGAGCAAAACAATTCAGAACTACGTGCCAGCTGTACGCAGTGCCAGAGCCACAAGCGGCCCTCCTGGGTCCAGTTGGTCACTTGCAACCGTAAAGCCTCCCGGTTTCCTTTTGAAAAGGTTGGCATTGATCTGATGGGACCATTTCCACGCTCCTCAAAAGGTAACCGGTGGATAAATGTATGCGCCGACTACCTACCGCGGTACTGCGAGACGGCTGCCTTATGCTCCGCACGGCAGTCCAGGTTTCGGAGTTCCGTTGCATTCAGTCATCCTCCGACACGGACCTCCTCGCGTGATAATAAGTGACCGTGGACGACAATTTACCGCTGATTGTCGAATCATTACTTCGTTTGTGTGCCTCCAAGTTCGACACTCAACTGCGTATCATCCGCAAACTAACGGTCTCACCGAGCGCACCAACCGAACGTTGACAACATTGTATCAATGTACGTCGCCTCTGACCCAAAAACTGGGATGAAGTATTACCATTCGTCACGTACGCC